>JAJSOF020000023.1:6242470-6254834 GCA_025594305.2 Periplaneta americana | reverse complement strand
GAAACTCCGGGGTCCCGGGGCTCAAACTCTGGGTTCAGCTTTCCAAAATACTGTTCCGGTTATAAACTCCGGCTAGCGGTTCCAAATCATCGGGTAAGAAACTCCGGTTTCCGGGTCTCAAACTCCAGGCTCCGTCCCAAAGCTCCGTGTTCGAAACCCAGGCGCCGGGAAATGCTCCGGTTTGCGGTTCCCAAACCCGGGACCGAAGCTCAGGGCTTCAAACTCCGGGTTCCGGTCCCAAAGTCGGGTTCCGGTTCCCAAACCCAGGACCCGAAACTCCGGGTTCGGTTCAGACTCTGGTTTCCGTTCCCAAACTCCGGGTTCCGGTTCCCATACTCCGGGTTCTGGTTCTCAAACTCCAGGTTCCGGGTCCCAAACTCCGGGTTCCGGGTCTCAAAATCCGGGTTTTGGTTACAAACTCCGGGATCCGGGACTAAAACTCCGCGTTCCGGATCCCAAACTCCGGGACCGAATCTACGGGCTCCGGGTATCAAACTCCTGGCTCTGTTCCCAAACTCCGGGAACGAAACTCCGGGTGTTGGTTCCCAAACTCCAGGTTCCAGTTCCAAAACTCCGGGATCCGAGTCACAAACTCCGGATTCCGGATCCCAAACTCCGGGTTCAAGCTCTCAAATTCCAGTTTCCGGTTCCCAATCTCCGGAACCGAAACTTCGGGCTCCGGTTCTTAAACTCCGGGTTCCAGGTCTCAGACTCCGGGTTCCGGGGCTCAGACTCCGGGTTCCGGGTCTCAGACTCCGGGTTCCGGTTCCCAAATTCCTGGACCGAAACTCCGGGCTCCGGGTATAAAACTCCGGGTTCCGGGTCTCAAACTCTGGTTTCCGGTTCCCAAACTCCGGGACCGATACTCAGTGTTCTGGGTCACAGACTCCGGCTTCCGGTTGCCAAACTCCTGGTTCCGGGTCTCAAACTCCGGGTTTCGAGTCCCAAACTCCGTGTTCCGGGAATCAAAATTCGGGTTTTGGTTCCCAAACTCCGTGATCCGGGTCTAAAACTCCGGGTTCCGATTCCCAAACTCCGGGACCGAAAATCCAGGCTCCGGGTATCAAACTCCGGGACCGAAACTTCGGGCGCTGCTTCCAAAATTCCAGGTTCCAGTTCCAAAACTCCGGGTTCCGGGTCTCAAACTCCGGGTTCCGGGGAAAATATTCCGGTTCTAAATATCATTCTTCCGGTTCCCAAACACCGCGTTCAGGGTATCAAACTTCGGTTTCCGGTTCCAAACCTCCGAAACCGAAACTCCGGGCTCCGGAAACCAAACTCCGGCTCAGAAACTCCGGTCTCCGTGTCTCAAACTAGGGGTTCCGGTGCCGAAACTGCGGGTTCCGGGTCTCAAACTCCGGTTTCCTTTTCTCAAACTCCGGGACCGAAACTCCGGACTCCGCGTATCAAACTCCATTTTCCGGTCCCCAAACTCCGGGTTCCTGTTCTGAACATGCGTGTTTCTACTTCGGTTTTGCGGTCTCCAATATACGCGGTTCCTAAACTCAAGGTTCCGGTTCCAAAACTCCGTGTTCCGGTTCCAATCTCCGGGTTCCTGTTACCAAACTCCGGTTTTCAGTTCTTAAAATCCCGGTCCGAAACACCGGGTTTCGGATCCCAAACGTCGGAACCAAAACTCCGTTTTCCGTTTGCCAAACTGCGGGTTCGGGTTCCAGAAACCAGGTCCGATCCCAAACTCCGTGTTTCAAGTAAAAAAACTAAAAAATTAAAAAAAAAAAAAAAAAAATTCAAATAGTAAATTTTCAAAAACAATTTCAATAACAATTTTCTTTTCGAAAAATATTGAAAAAAAAATTAAAAAAAAAAAAAAAATTATTACAAAAATTTAAATATTGTCAAAATTTTTGAAAAAACAACATAAATTTTCAAACAATTTTTGCAAAAGAAATGAAAAAAATTAAAAAAATAATATAATTAAAGATTTTAAAAAAATTCAGAAACATTAAAATTACAATTCTAGAAGAAAAAATTAAAAGAAAGTATTCAAAAAATTAAAAAAATAATTACAAAAAAAAAATTTAAAAAAATTCAAAACAGAAAATTTAAAAATTTTCAAAAAGGAAAAAAAAAAAAAGTTAAAAAAATTTCAAAAAAATTTTCAGAAAATTTTTTTTCAAAGAAATGAAAAAATTAAAATAATATAAAAAGATTTAAAAAAATTCAGAAACATTCAATAAATTCTCAAAAAAATTAAAAAAATTTAAATTTTAAAAAAATAAAAAGAAAAAATAAAAAAGTATCCAAAAAATATTTTCAGAAAATTTTTTTCAAAAAAAATTTTCAATAAAAAGGAAAAAAATTAAATTTTAAAAAATAAATAGAAAAATAAAAAGTATAAAAAAGTTGAAAAAAATGGTAAAAAAACTTAAAAAAATTGTCAAATAGAAAAAAAATTATGGAACAAAAAAATTAGAAAATAAAAAAAAAATTACACAAAAATTTAAATATTGTCAAAAATTTTGAAAAAACAAAATAAATTTTCAAACAATTTTTGCAAAAGAAATGAAAAAAGAATTAAAAAATAATATAATTAAAGATTTAAAAAAATTTCAGAAACATTAAAATTACAATTCTCGAAAAAATTAAAAGAAAGTATTCAAAAATTAAAAAAATAATTACAAAAAAATTTAAAAAGAATTCAAAACAAATTTAAAAAAAATTCAAAAAGGAAAAAAGTTAAAAAAATTTCAAAAAATAGGAAAAAATTAAAAATTTTCAGAAAAAAATGTAAAAAAAATTTTTCAGAAAAAAATTTTTCAAAATAATTTTCAATAAAATAAAAAAAAAAAAATAAATTTAAGAAAATAAATAAAAAAATAAAAAAGTATAAAAAAGTTGAAAAAAAATGTAAAAAAAGGTAAAAAAACTTAAAAAAAATTGTCAAATAGAAAACAAAATTATGGAACATGAAAAAAAAATAAAAAAATTCGAAAAAATTGAAATACATTTTTTTCAGAAAATTTCAATAAAATCTATAAAAAGAAAATTTTAAAAATATAAATAAATGAAAAATTAAAAATAAATGAACAAAAAAAATAAAAAAATAAAATAAATTGTAAAAATTTTCAAAAAAATTTTTTTTTAATTTTTCTGAATTTTTTTTATTTATACTTTTGACAATTTTTTATATTTTAAATTTTTTTAAATTCTTTTCACAATTTTTATAATTTTTTTTGTAGTGCTTTGAAAAATTTTTGTAGAATATTGCTTTGAAAACTTTTTTAACTTTTTTAATTAATGATAATTTAAAAAAATCGAGAAAAATTTAAAAAAATTATTCAAAAAAATATTTTCAGAGAGATATTTGAAATAAAATTTTCAAAAATTTTCTAAAAAATTTAACACAAAAATATATAAAAATTAAGACAACAAATTAAAAAAATTGAGAAAAAAAAAAAAATAAGAAAAAAATTGTAAAAAGTTTTAAAAAGTAATATATTTTCGAGAAAACTTTTCAAAACACTTTTAGAAAAAATTTAAAAAAATTATGAAAAAAATTAAAAGAATTTGAAAAAATTACAAAAAAACTATTCAAAAAGATTTAAAAATTTCAAAACAAAAAAAAAAAAATTCAGAAAAATTATTTGAAAATATTTTTAAACTTTTTACAATTTTTTTTTTCTTTTTTTTAAACTTTTTATACATTTTTTTTTTTAATTTCTTTTCTTAATTTGTATACTTTTTAATTTTACTGAAAATTATTTTTGAAAATTTTTTTCTGAAAATATTTTTTTCAATTTTTTTTACTTATTTTTCTTTTTGAAATTTTTTAAATTTTATTTTAAATTCTTTTTAAATTTTTTTGGAAATATATATTTTTTTTTTTTTTATATATTTTTGTGTTAAATTTTTGGAAAATTATTTGAAAATTTTATTTCAAATATTTCTCTGAAAATATTTTTTTGAATAATTTTTTTAACTTTTTCCATATTTTAAAATTATCATTAATTAAAAAAAAGTTAGAAAAAGTTTTTAAAAGCAATATTCTCCAAAATTTTTTCAAAGCACTACAAAAAATTATAAAAATTGTGAAAAGAATTTAAAAAAATTAAAATATAAAAGTGTTAAAAATATTAATAAAAAAATTCAGAAAATTAAAAAAATTTTTTTGAATACTTTTTTTACAATTTTTTAATTTTTTAATTTTTGTTCATTAATTTTTAATTTCATTTCTTTATATTTTTAAAATTTTCTTTTTATAAATTTTATTGAAATTTTCTTTGAAAAATTTTTCTGAAAAAAATTTATTTTAATTTTTTTCTGAATTTTTTTATTTTTTTCATGTTCCATAATTTTGTTTTCTATTTGACAATTTTTTAAGTTTTTTAAATTTTTATATTTTTTCAACTTTTTATACTTTTTTATTTTTTCTATTTATTTTCTTAAAATTTATTTTTTTAATATTTTATTGAAAATTATATTTGAAAAAATTTTCTGAAAATATTTTTTTAAATTTTTTTCAAACTTTTTCCTTTTTGAATTTTTTTAAAATTTGTTTTAAATTCATTTTAATTTTTTGTAATTATTTTTTTAAATTTTTGAATACTTTCTTTTAATTTGTTCGAGAATTGTATTTTTAATGTTTCTGAATTTTTTTTAAATCTTTAATTATACCTTTTTTTAATTCATTTTTTCATTTCTTTTGCAAAAATTGTTTGAAAATTTATTTTGTTTTTTCAAAATTTTTGAGAATATTTAAATTTTTGTGTAAATATTTTTTTTTTCAATTTTTTTCAATATTTTTCGAAAAGAAAATTGTTATTGAAATTATATTTTGAAAATTTACTATTTGAATTTTTTTTGTTTTTCAATTTTTTTTTTTACTTGGAACACGGGAGTTTGGGATCGGACCTGGTTTCTGGAACCCGGAACCCGCAGTTTGGCAAACGGAAAACGGAGTTTTGGTTCCGACGTTTGGGATCCGGAACCCGGTGTTTCGGACCGGGATTTTAAGAACTGAAAACCGGAGTTTGGTAACAGGAACCCGGAGATTGCAACCGGAACACGGAGTTTTGGAACTGGAACCTTGAGTTTAGAAACCGCGTATATTGGAGACCGTAAAACCGGAGTAGAAACACGCATGTTCAGAACAGGAACCCGGAGTTTGGGGACCGGAATATGGAGTTTGATACACGGAGTTCGGAGTTTCGGTCCCGGAGTTTGAGAAAAGGAAACCGGAGTTTGAGACCCGGAACCCGCAGTTTCGGCACCGGAACCCCTAGTTTGAGACCCGGAGACCGGAGTTTCTGACCCGGAGTTTGGTTTCCGGAGACCGGAGTTTCGGTTTCGGAGTTTTGGAACCGGAAACCGAAGTTTGATACCCTGAACGCGGTGTTTGTGAACCGGAAGAATGAGATTTAGAACCGGAATATTTTCCCCGGAACCCGGAGTTTGAGACCCGGAACCCGGAGTTTTGGAACTGGAACCTGGAATTTTGGAAGCAGCGCCCGGAGTTTCGGTCCCGGAGTTTGATACCCGGAGCCTGGATTTTCGGTCCCGGAGTTTGGGAATCGGAACCCGGAGTTTTAGACCCGGATCACGGAGTTTGGGAACCAAAACCCGAATTTTGATTCCCGGAACCCGGAGTTTGGGACTCGAGACCCGGAGTTTGAGACCCGGAACCAGGAGTTTGGCAACCGGAAGCCGAAGTCTGTGACCCGGAACACTGAGTATCGGTCCCGGAGTTTGGGAAACGGAAACCGGAGTTTGAGACGCGGAACCCGGAGTTTTATACCCGGAGCCCGGAGTTTCGGTCCAGGAATTTGGGAACCGGAACCCGGAGTCTGAGACCCGGAACCCGGAGTCAGAGACCCGGAACCCGGAGTCTGAGACCCGGAACCCGGAGTCTGAGCCCCGGAACCCGGAGTCTGAGCCCCGGAACCCGGAGTCTGAGACCCGGAACCCGGAGTTTAAGAACCGGAGACCGAAGTTTCGGATCCGGAGATTGGGAACCGGAAACTGGAATTTGAGAGCTTGAACCAGGAGTTTGGGATCCGGAATCCGGAGTTTGTTACTCGTATCCCGGAGTTTTGCAACTGGAACCTGGAGTTTGGGAACAGGAGCCAGGAGTTTGATACCCGGAGCCCGTAGATTCGGTCCCGGAGTTTGGGATCCGGAACGCGGAGTTTTAGTCCCGGATCCCGGAGTTTGGTAACCAAAACCCGGATTTTGAGACCCGGAACCCGGAGTTTGGGACCCGGAACCTGGAGTTTGAGAACTAGAACCCGGAGTATGGGAACCGGAACCCGGAGTTTGGGAACCGGAACACGGAGTTTCGGTCCCGGAGTTTGGGAACCGGAACCCGGACTTTGGGACCGGAACCCGGAGTTTGAAGCCCTGAGCTTCGGTCCCGGGGTTTGGGAACCGCAAACCGGAGCTTTTCCCGGAGCCTGGAGTTTCGAACACGGAGCTTTGGGACGGAGCCTGGAGTTTGAGACCCGGAAACCGGAGTTTCTTACCCGATGATTTGGAACCGCTAGCCGGAGTTTTATAACCGGAACAGTATTTTGGAAAGCTGAACCCAGAGTTTGAGACCCGGAGCCCGGAGTTTCGGACCCGGAGTTTGGGAACCGGAACCCGGAATTTGAGACCCGGTGGCCAGAGTTTCGGCTCCTGGGTTTGGGGACCGGAAGCACAAGTTTGAGACCCGGAGCCCGAATTTTCGGGCCGGGAGTTTTGGAACCGGAACCAGTAGTTTGGAAAGCGGGACCCGGAGTTTGGGAACCGGAACCCTGATTTTGGCACCCGGAACCCGGAATTTAGTTCTCAGGACCCGGAGTTTCGAATCCGGAACGCGGAATTTGGGACCCGGAACATATGTAATCCAAGTCTGTGTGGTTTACATGTCACCGAAATCTGTGTGGATTACATATGTAATCCAATTCTGTGTGGATTACATTTGTATTCCAATTCTGTGTGGATTACATATGTAACCCAATTCTGCGTGGATTACATATGTATTCCAATTCTGTGTGGATTACATATGTAATCCAAAACTGTATGGATTGCATATGTGATCCAATGCTGTTTGGATTACATATGCAATCCAATTCTGTGTGGTTTACATATGTAATCCAATTCTGTGTGGATTACATTTCTATTCCAATTCTGTGTGGATTACATATGTATTCCAGTTCTTTCTGCATTACATATGTATTCCAATTCTGTGTGGATTACATATGTAATATAAATCTGTATGGATTACATATGCAATCCAATTTTGTGTGGCTTACATATGTAATCCAATTCTGTGTGGATCACATATGTATTCCAATTCTGTGTGGATTACATATGTATTCCAGTTCTTTGTGGATTACATATGTATTCCAATTCTGTGTGGATTACATATGTAATCCAAATCTGTCTGGATTACATTTGTATTCCAATTCTGTGTGGATTACATATGTATTCCAATTCTTGTGGATTATATATGTATTCCAATTCTGTGTGGATTACATACGTAATCCAAATCTGTATGGATTACATATGCAATCCAATTTTGTGTGGCTTACATATGTAATCCAATTCTGTGTGGATCACATATGTATTCCAATTCTGTGTGGATTACATATGTATTCCAGTTCTTTGTGGATTACATATGTATTCCAATTCTGTGTGGATTACATATGTAATCCAAATCTGTGTGGATTACATTTGTATTCCAATTCTGTGTGGATTACATATGTATTCCAATTCTTTGTGGATTATATATGTATTCCAATTCTGTGTGGATTACATATGTAATCCAAATCTGTATGGATTACATATGCAATCCAATTTTGTGTGGTTTACATATGTAATCCAATTCTGTGTGGATCACATATGTAATCCAATTCTGTGTGGATTACATATGTATTCCAGTTCCTTATGGATTACACATGTATTCCAATTCTGTGTGGATTACATATGTAATCCAAATCTGTGTGGATTGCATTTGTGTTCCAATTCTGTGTGGATTACATATGTATTCCAGTTCTTTGAGGATTACATATGCAATCCAATTCTGTGTGGATTACATATGTAACCCAATTCTGCGTGGATTACATATGTATTCCAATTCTGTGTGGATTACATATGTAATCCAAAACTGTATGGATTGCATATGTGATCCAATGCTGTTTGGATTACATATGCAATCCAATTCTGTGTGGTTTACATATGTAATCCAATTCTGTGTGGATTACATTTCTATTCCAATTCTGTGTGGATTACATATGTATTCCAGTTCTTTCTGCATTACATATGTATTCCAATTCTGTGTGGATTACATATGTAATATAAATCTGTATGGATTACATATGCAATCCAATTTTGTGTGGCTTACATATGTAATCCAATTCTGTGGATCACATATTATTCCAATTCTGTGTGGATTACATATGTATTCCAGTTCTTTGTGGATTACATATGTATTCCAATTCTGTGTGGATTACATATGTAATCCAAATCTGTCTGGATTACATTTGTATTCCAATTCTGTGTGGATTACATATGTATTCCAATTCTTTGTGGATTATATATGTATTCCAATTCTGTGTGGATTACATACGTAATCCAAATCTGTATGGATTACATATGCAATCCAATTTTGTGTGGCTTACATATGTAATCCAATTCTGTGTGGATCACATATGTATTCCAATTCTGTGTGGATTACATATGTATTCCAGTTCTTTGTGGATTACATATGTATTCCAATTCTGTGTGGATTACATATGTAATCCAAATCTGTGTGGATTACATTTGTATTCCAATTCTGTGTGGATTACATATGTATTCCAATTCTTTGTGGATTATATATGTATTCCAATTCTGTGTGGATTACATATGTAATCCAAATCTGTATGGATTACATATGCAATCCAATTTTGTGTGGTTTACATATGTAATCCAATTCTGTGTGGATCACATATGTAATCCAATTCTGTGTGGATTACATATGTATTCCAGTTCTTTGTGGATTACACATGTATTCCAATTCTGTGTGGATTACATATGTAATCCAAATCTGTGTGGATTGCATTTGTGTTCCAATTCTGTGTGGATTACATATGTATTCCAGTTCTTTGAGGATTACATATGCAATCCAATTCTGTGTGGATTACATATGTAATCCAATTCTGTGTGGATTACATATGTAATCCAATTCTGTGTGGATTACATATGTATTCCAGTTCTTTGTGGATTACATATGTATTCCAATTCTGTGTGGGTTACATATGTAATCCAAATCTGTATGGATTACATATGTGATCCAATTCTGTGTGGATTACATTTGCAATGCAATTCTGTGTGGATTATATATGTAATCCGAATCTGAGTGAGACAAAAGTAATTTACATTGATATCGATGATAGCCTTAATAGAGTATATGTTTTTATAGTGGATTACATATGTAATTCAATTCTGTGTGGATCCAGTTGTGTGGATTATAAATGTAATCGAAATTGGTGTGAAAGACAAAAGTAATCCACTGATCTTCATTAAGTCACCACATCGGTATCGATGATAGTGTGAATGGAGTATATGCTTTTTGAGTGGATTACATTATGTAACCCAAATCTCAGTGCGAGGCAAATGTAATTCATTAAATGATACACATGTTATAGCCTATACATTTCTTGTCATTTGTGCATAAAAAATTGTAAACTGTTTGCCAAAAAAATTGATAATTAGTAATATCTGAACATATTATACTATTGAAATTTGTTGTGAATTAATTTATTGTGAAGGGTGATTTTTTGAGTGACATGGGAGTGTTTAACATTGACTTAGGACTGACAAGAGTGATTTGGGAGTAACTTGAATGTGAATCGAGAGTGACTTAAAAGTGACTAAAGACTGACTTGAGTGATTAAAGTGTGACTTTGGAGTGTCGTAAGATTAATTTGGAAGTGATTTGGGAATGAATCGAGATTTACTTCAGAGTGAATGAAGAGTGACTAGGGAGCAAATCGAGAGTGACTTCATAGTATGACTTAAGAGTGAATCGTGAGTCATGTGTGTGTTAACTGATTTATGAGAGTTTTAAAATTGACTTTGGACTTAATGGAGAGAGTATTAAGAATGACTCGAGTATGACTTGGGAGTATTTTAAGATGGACTTGAGAGTGACATAAAGATTTGGGAGTGACTAGGCACTGACTTCGGAGTGAATCGAGATTGACTAAGTATATCGACAGTGACTCGTGTGCAAATCGAGAATGACTTTTGAGTGACTTAAGAGGGAACCGAGAGTGATTGGGAGTGACTTAGGAGTGAATCGAGAAAGACTTAGGTGTGACTTAAGATCGACTCGTGACTTAAGAGTGATTTGGGAGTGACTTGCAAGTGTTTAGGATTAACATGAGCGCGAGTTAAGAGTGACCTGTGTGTGACTACAGTGAACTGAGAATAAATATTTTTCAAACAGATTTCAGTACTGTATTTTGTTATATTATTTGTCAAACAAAATCTAATGTTAGTTACTCTGTTTCCAACAGGGATCGAGAATGTAATTTTTCTCTAACTTAAAACTGCATTTCGATTATTTTAAAGCAAGAGAGTACGATGCAATGTTCATTCATTAGTATTAATATTATTGTAAGTTCATTACAAATGATCAAAATAAAATGTTGTATTCATAGTGATATGCATCTTATTATGTTTATATTTATGATTCTATAATAAACCCCATCTAAACCCCAACGATAGACAAGGGCCACAGTGGTCCGATCAATATTCTATAGGTACAACAGCCGTCAGGAGATCTGTAGAGGTTGCCAAATAAAGTGGGATGCTGACAGCCATATGGACCGCCTTCACGCACAAAAAATATAGGCCTAGATAGCAGACCCCACGGACCACTCAGGCGCTGGACGTGTTAAGTCCTATTCAAACAGACTGAAATCTAGTAATACATATGTGTAGTTAGCCTCAATTGCAATGTAAGGTATGAACTCAATGACGTAAATACATGTTATGTTAGCTCACTAGTTAAGTACAAAGTGCTGATCGCTTCCAACCAAAGAGTACAAAGGAAGCATTCTTCCTTCATGTCATTTTGTTCATACTGACATTACTTTATTGTCATAAAATACAAAGTATACGGGCATAGTGAAACATTCATATTCAAATGTATATTTAAAAATTATCATCAACATTATACAAACATTCCTTTGTTAAAATTGACTTAATAAATATATCCTGTTTCTACATTGCTTAATAAATTTATAACACCACTCATGTAATGCTATAGTCACTACACTGAAGGTTATTCATTAGACATTGCGTCTCCATAATCTATTCCTTCAACAGCTTCTCTTTACGAAACAACAGACCTAATGACGTCAACATATTTTTGTACTGTGAGCCTCTTATTAACACTAGTAACATGTCGGATACTGAAAGTCATTGACAATGAAATTAGCTTTTATGCAGTTTACGGTATGTCTCTCATTGTTAAGAATTATTTCTACTCTATTCCTTTATACACCCACACACACACATATCTATAGTGCAATTATGGTGTTTAGTACATTTCATGAAACAAACTTGTATTATTTAACTAAAACCACTCATTCAACCTTGTCTTCTCGTCACGTTGCAACTGTTTACGTGTCCAGCTGTATCATGTCACGAGGACAGTGCTGCAAATATGATCACACCAGTCTGGGACATCGCTGCCAGGCAATCCGGCGACATAATGCCATCTACCCGAGGAATCAGCCTGCAAACACAAGCAATGTTATAGCTCTATGCTTCAAATCAACAATGCAACAAAGACATGAAATACACAAACAAGACAAAGCAAAAGAAGAATGTCAAAGGAAAAATATTCTTAACTGGAAAATCAAACATTCAAAAGAAATTCGACATTAGAATATAACAGTATAATCATGGAATTAAATAATTAAATTAAATTTAAAGTAATAATTCTACTTTGCAACATAGTCACAATTTTGAACTTGATTCCGTAATTCAATGAAGTCTTTCGTCCAATTTTAAATCTACATTTTGTACGTTGCAAGGATAATAAATGTCAGAAATGAGAGATAAGAGAAACAGACACTGAAGATGATGTAAGATATACAAAGTACAATGCCATTATTACCACAATAAATGTCCAAATAATTATGAAACAAATTAGATAATGATAATAATTATATATCCTTTAAAGACTACAACAAACGAGCTTCCACATGAGACTAAACCAACACTAATTGCCAAACAACAATCAGTCTCAAGAGGAATTCTCTCACTGCAAGGGATAAAAAAATGCACAGCTGAAGAGCACAAGACTAAAAAAAGGTGAAAAGGATTTCTTCGATTTTATTCGTGAATATTAGTAAACATGTGGGGATGT
>JAJSOF020000023.1:6176057-6242370 GCA_025594305.2 Periplaneta americana | reverse complement strand
ATTTCTAGTCCCAATTTTTGGGTACCTAAAATATTTGAGTCTGTAATTACGGAAATAATGGCCATACCGAGGATCGGGATGCGGCCCTGTATTCCTCCTTGACTTACTTCTTACACGATAGCTTCAAAACGGCAATCGCGAACACTTTCTGATTTGCGAGAAAAAAAGGGGAAGGGTTAAACCGCCGCCATTCTGGCCGCCATAACTCCGCAGTATGTGTAGTGACAACAAAGCCGATGAGTGCGTTGAATACAGCTCGTCGAACTCTACCTTGGGTATAAAGGACAACTCTCTATCCCCGTTCGTTTGGACGGGAGAGGCCGGCAAATTAAAAAAAAAATGGTCATTTTGATCTTCCAAAACAGAATTTTTTCTACAAAAGGAGAACGAGGCGAATCAGAGGCCTGCCCTTTTAACTGTAACATCCCAGCATCTTCAGTAGTAACCACCGGTAAAATCCGGCAAATCCGTCGCACTTTTTTCTAGCCCCAATTTTTGGGTACCTAAAATATTTGAGTCTGTATTTCCGGAAATAATGGCCATACCGAGGAACGGGATGCGGCCCTGTATTCCCCCTTGATTTACTTCGCTGCCCATTCATATAGTACATGAACAGCAAACCAGACAATTTTGGAATAAAGTTTTGGCTGGCTGTTGATACAACTTCTAAACACTTGGTGAACAGTTTTCCTTACATTGGTAGAGATGAGGAGCGTCCTGCAGGTGTACCGTTATCAGAGCATGTTGTAATGCGTCTGGCAGAGCCCTACCTTTCTAAGGGAAGAAGTATTACATGCGACAATTTCTTCACGGGAAAATCTCTTGGAGAAAATTCGAAACGCAAGAGCACTATGATAGTCGGTACACTGGAAATGTCTAGTCGGGAAGTTCCTCCATCAGCAAAATCACCTGCAATGCCCTTGCACAGTACCATTATTTGCAAGTCGGGTGAAATGACCCTAACCTCCTATCAGTGTACAAAGAACAACAATGTTCTCCTGTTGACCACAATACACAACACGGTTACCATCAACGAGCGGCATCAAAAAAAGCTACCTAAAACAGTGATGTTTCTATAATGAAATTAAATGTGGTGTTGATATCGTAGATCAAATGGCTCGACTTTACACTGTGAAATACGGATGCTGTAGATGGCCTATGCAAGTGTTTTTCAATGTGCTGAACCTGGCTGCAATCAGCGCATGGATTCTGTACAGGAGGTAACAGGTGACAATGTTTCTCGGCGCCAGTTCATATTCAAGTTGAGAGAAGAACTAACAGCCAGATACAGTAGCGTGCAAATTATTCCGAACACGACATATTTTTACATTTTCTGTCATTGTTGGCCTCACAGCTGCTCATACCGCTTTAATTGACATCTGTAGTACGTGTAATTCCATTGCTGAAGGTCTGTCGTTATTTTTATAATATGTGATATTTTGCCTGTCGTTTTGTACTTATAAGCGTTTCAGTTGTGTTGAAGACTTAATATTGCAATCCTGTGTACATTGTCGTCTTCACAAATGGATACAACATTAGAGAGCATTCTTCTATGAAACAGAGGCAAATTGCTGCAGAATGTCACATCGGTTTGGCTACTGTTAATTCGATCATAAAACGATACAGGGAGACTGGATCCATTACACCCCAGAAAAAAGGAAACTGTGGCCGGAAAAGGAAGACTTCACCTGCAGATGATCGTTTAAATGTCAGGAAAAGTAAATTAAATCCTAGACTAACTGCTGTCGACTTAACCCGCGAGTTAATGGCTACAACTGGGGCGAATATTCACGTCACAACAGTGCGGCGTAGGCTTTTGGAAGCTGGACGAAAGGCTCGTAAGCCTATTAAGAAGCAACTGCTAACCCCTGTTATGTGCAAAAAACGCTTAATGTGGGCAAAATTACATCAACACTGGACAGTGAATGACTGGAATAATGTACTTTTTTCTGATGAGTCTCATTTCGAGGTCCACGGCCACCGTGTTTCTTACGTACGGAAAGGATCCGAAAAAGTAACAGCAGCTCATCTCCAACAAGCATCCAAATACCCCCCTAAAGTAATGTTTTGGGGTTGTTTTACATATGAAGGGCCTGGAGCATTAATACCTATCAAGAGAATGATGAATTCTGACAAATATATTCACTTATTGGAAACCAGAATCGTACTCCAGCTGCAAAAATCATTTCCGGATTGCAGAGGTGTGTTCCAACAAGATCTGGCACCATGCCATACGTCTCGAAAAACTACAGAATTCTTCAACAAGAAGAATATTCAGGTACTCCTCTGGCCAGGCAACTCACCCGACATCAACCCCATTGAGAACTTGTGATCAATTTGCAAAAGAAGAATGCAAAAAAATGGATTGTTCTACAAAGGAGATGATTTCTGCCCTCATTGGTGTATGGTTTCGCGATGAAGAAATGAAGAATATTTGTGGGAAACTAGTGGAATCCATGCCAAATAGTCTCAGAGCTGTTATTAGGAACAAGGGAGGCCACATAGATTACTGAGGTATGTCTTAGATCCTTTTTTTTAATCCCGTTTGAGTATTTTTGCATAAGTAATTACGTTGTTCGGATTAATTTGCACGCTACTGTATGTAACCACTAGACCACCAGCCCCTCTTCCTGAAATAATTCCTCACCAGAGCAACGTCCGCAAGACATGTTAGAATGGAGGATGCAGAGGGAAGAACAGAAGTAAAAATCAGTGTGCAAAGTGCTTCAAGTACGTATGTGGACCATGCTTAGCAAGTTCCGAGTATACCTGTGTAAGGTGTTATGATGCAGCAGGTGGCCTTGAATAAACAATCATGAAAGGATGCTTATTTTTGTGTTTCTTGTTAATAGTTTTTTCTTGTTTATAGAGCAATGCATAGTGTTTACTTACTTAAAAATGGCTTTTAAGGAACCCGAAGGTTCATTGCCGCCCTCACGTAAGCCCGCCATCGGTCCCTATCCTGAGCAAGATTAATCCAGTCTCTATCATCATATCCCACCTCCCTCAAATCCATTTTAATATTATCCTCCCATCTATGTCTCGGCCTCCCTAAAGGTCTTTTTCCCTCCGGTCTCCCAACTAACACTCTATATGCATTTCTGGATTCGCCCATACGTGCTACATGCCCTGCCCATCTCAAACGTCTGGATTTAATGTTCCTAATTATGTCAGGTGAAGAATACAATGCGTGCAGTTCTGCGTTGTGTAACTTTCTCCATTCTCCTGTAACTTCATCCCGCTTAGCCCCAAATATTTTCCTAAGCACCTTATTCTCAAACACCCTTAACCTATGTTCCTCTCTCAGAGCGAGAGTCCAAGTTTCACAACCATACAGAACAACCGGTAATATAACTGTTTTATAAATTCTAACTTTCAGATTTTTGGACAGCAGACTGGATGATAAGAGCTTCTCAACCGAGTAATAACACGCATTTCCCATATTTATTCTGCGTTTAATTTCCTCCCGAGTGTCATTTATATTTGTTACTGTTGCTCCAAGATATTTGAATTTTTCCACCTCTTCGAAGGATAAATCTCCAATTTTTATATTTCCATTTCGTACAATATTCTGATCACGAGACATAATCATATACTTTGTCTTTTCGGGATTTACTTCCAAACCTATCTGTTTACTTGCTTCAAGTAGAATTCCCGTGTTTTCCCTAATCGTTTGTGGATTTTCCCCTAACATATTTACGTCATCCGCATAGAGAAGAAGCTGATGTTACCCGTTCAATTCCAAACCCTCTCTGTTATCCTGAACTTTCCTAATGGCATATTCTAAAGCGAAGTTAAAAAGTAAAGGTGACAGTGCATCTCCCTGCTTTAGCCCGCAGTGAATTGGAAAAGCATCAGACCTATACGGACTCTGCTGTATGTTTCACTGAGACACATTTTAATCAATCCAACTAGTTTCTTGGGAATACCAAAAAATGTGGAAATTATTCCTTTTATTTTTGTACTTAGATTTCTTAAGATGAACTCAATAGATATTGAAATTTAAAAAATGTCATATATTAGAGAAAAATCATACATATTCATTAAAAGCATTCAAACATTAAATAAATAAACATTCCTATTCAAAAGTGTTAAATATTTGGAAATAAAACCTGTTAAACATGCACCCATCAAAACGACGGGTCCGGTCCTTGTAGGTAGACAGACTCTCTGGTCCTCCTAGTGTTAAAAGAGAATTTCGACGTGAGTATGGTGTGCGCAATGTACCTAAATACGATTCCATAATGTTGTAGTATCGAACATTTGTAGAAACAGCTTGTGTTAAAAAAAAACATGCAGGAGGTCGCATGCGAAACCCAGTACGAGAAGCAGCTATCTCTTGGCTTGGATTCAAACTCTCCAGATCTAACCCCTCCTGATTTCCTCGTGTGGGGTTTTGTTAAAGACATTGTCTATTCACAGAAACCCAGGAACACTGATGATCAGAGATTAAAAATTACTCAAGCTTTTCAACAAATCACCCCTCTTATGTTACAGCGGACATGGGCTGAATTTCATCACCGTTATGAGTTGTGCAGGGTGCGCAATGGGGGTCATGTTGAGCTCTGAGGAATCTCCAATCTTTCAGTGTTGTATGCATAAAGTTTCAACAAATAAAGTTCAGTAATACATGTTTTACGGTGTTTTAATTTTACCCATACCCAAACGGATCACCCTGTAGTTCTTAATCGAAGTTCCTATTATTATTCTAAAAATAATCCTGTTGGGTATTATGTTGTTGTAATCAGCACCAAGTCATCTGCAAAGTTAATATTGGTCTCATAAGGAAAGTGTGTCCAAATAAAAGAACAGGATGTTTTGGAAATATCTTTTATATTATTTTTTATTTTGGAGTTTTCAACTTTAAAGAGAGTTATGTACAAAAGAAATTATATATACAGATATATCAGCTGTGAACACAATGAGTCTGAAAATGATCTTCCATTCTCTCACAATCCTTTAAATTCACACAACATACATACACACGTACATACACATAGCACATTCATACGCTCTCCAAAATGTCTCTTCACCGTTACTATAAATCTCACTACAATCACAACAATCAGACGAAACAACATCGATATCACTTTTTTTCAGCTCACATTCTCTGTAAATGAAAAGAGAACGATCACAAGTAGATTAGATTTTAAGATTTCTCTTTCCAATTGTACAAAAGAAATATTTATTTTTTTTTTTAGGAAATGTGTTTTTAAGATTCATATCCCTTTTGCTGTGTTTCTGTGAAGTGTGTAAGCGCAACATCGAACAAGAGGCGTATGAAATGAAAAAAAAAAACGAAAAAGTATCAGTTTGGCATAGGAGAAATGTTTCAATGAAGTAGACATTTTAAACAATTACCTCAGTATTAAGTGGAATTGACAATGCTCGATTGAAATAAATTACGTATCTATTAAGGCAGCATTATATTTTTTATTAAAACGTTTGCTGAAAATATATAAGCTTGTCACATATAAATGTACTAAACTGACGTTACATTTTGCTATGGCCCACCACTTTAATGGGATACATTAAATACTACAAAATCAAGTTACTTTTTTTTCTTCTTTCGAAAACATTCTATTTATTTTGTGTATGCCATAAAGTGATGTTTGTAACAGGTAATAATGAGTCCGGCCAGATTATTGGAACACTTTCTATTGAGTGAAACCGAAAGCTTTTAGTTTGTGTAGGTTCCTCAGCTCGCAGGTTCTAGTTCGACACACTGTCTGAACTAAATTAATAACATTGAATATTTGTTAACTTATTTGATTCCATAAACAAGTCATGGTATTTTAGAATGCATATTTTCTGCCAGCCAGGGCTGAATTATATGAAACTATTGCACGATTTAACAGAACAAACGAACACATGTGCTTGCACATTTTTAAAAAATCACGTAGACAATTCACGACCTGGGTTATTGCAATGTGGCCATTTTTACGCATGGCTAAAACAACGGAAATAAGAAAAGGGCATTTCATATGTATCAAGGGCGGCTCTGTAAAAAAAAATAAGTTGTTCTTTAAATTTAAATAGGCTAACTACATAAAATCACATTACCCTTATTTTATTTTAAGGATGTTTTACATTTCTTGTTGCAAAGATAATTAAAAAATATGTTTGCACTTAAAATTTATGAAATAAATACAAACTACTACATATACAAATTATACAGTATAATAGTACATTATGCAACGAGCCTATAATGATAGTAATTAAGACGCGATTATGTTTGTTTATGAAACGAGCGCAAGCGAGTTTCATAATTTTCATACGAGCGTCTTAATTACCATTATAGGCAAGTTTCATACGACTTTTTATGCTCGGCCATATTTCTAACTTGAAATTATTCAGAAGTATTCATTTTATTTGTATCTGACTGAAGATCGGAAGTGACCTTGTGCGTAGCTCGTAAATTGTGAGATGTGCGCAGACGCGAAAGTATTGATTTTTTCCGAGGAACAATAATGTCATTGACCTGGAAATAATGTAGAGAATAACATGAACTAATTTTGATATAACCTGGAAATTGATTTAGAATTGAAAAACGAGATGACAAATTGAATTTATTTTAATATTATTTACAATTAACGCTAATTATTATAGTAACAGAACATAACCTTCTGCGACAGTATTGGATTTCCAGCCTCTGTGACATTTCCCTCTTGTCTTTTGATTGCATATCCGAGAATAATCGAAAACCTGAACTTTAATGAATAGGTGTACTTTAATGACATGCATTAAAGGACTGCTACCAGGTGTATAATTACTACATTTCGGCATGGTCGAGCATAAAATGAAATATAATACTCTGTGGAAAATTCCAGTCAAAATCTTTCAATGGAGATGCAGTTGAGATTACCAAAGCTTCCCAGTTACAAACACGATGCACTAAATGACTATGTTTTATTGTAATTAATATTGCCTAAAACAATGCAAACTAACGTTCTGAAATATTTTGAGTTTGTGGATATATTAGGGCAAAGAGAACACAACGACTTTCCTTTATTATTTCAAAGGAATGCAATTTATTTCTTCCTTAAAACAGTTTTGAAACCATGATATTTTACAGAGAGATTATTTAATTTCAAATAAAAAATTTGTCTTCAATATTACAGTGCTCAAAGAAATTGTTGCATTTTATTTTATTGCAAACTTATTCAGAGATATTGCAATATTTATTTTTTGCTCAAAGAAGTTGCTGCATTTTATTTTATTGTAAACTTATGCAGAAATATTGCAATATTTATTTTTTTCCTCAAAGAAATTGTTGCATTTTATTTTACTGCAAACTTATGCAGAGATACTGCATTTTTTTTTATGCTCAAAGAAGTTGTTGGATTTTATGTTGTTGCAAATTTATGCAGAGATATTGCAATATTTATTTTTTGCTCAAAGAAGTTGCTGCATTTTATTTTATTGCAAACTTATGCAGAGATATTGTAATATTTATTTTTTGCTTAAAGAAGTCGTTGCATTTTATTCTATTGCAAACTTATGCAGAGACACTGCAATATTTATTTTTTTTTTGCTCAAAGAAGTTGTTGCATTTTATTTTATTTTATTGCAAACTTATGCAGAGATACTGCAATATTAATTTTTTTGCTCAAAGAAGTTGTTGCATTTTATTTTATTGCAAACTTATGCAGAGATATTGTAATATTTATTTTTTTGCTCAAAGAAGTTGTTGCATTTTATTTTATTGCAAACGTATGCAGAGATATTGCAATATTTCTTTTTTTGCTCAAAGAAGTTGTTGCATTTTATGTTATTGCAAACTTATGCAGAGATACTGCAATTTTTTTTTTGCTCAAAGAAGTTGCTGCATTTCATTCTATTGCAAACTTATGCAGAGATATTGCAATGTTTATTTTTTGCTCAAATAAGTTGTTACATTTTATGTTATTGCAAACTTATGCAGAGATACTGAATTTTTTTTTGCTCAAAAAAGTTGCTGCATTTTATTTTATTGCAAACTTATGCAAAAATATTGCAATATTTATTTTTTACTCAAAGAAGTTGTTGCATTTTATTTTATTGCAAACTTACGCAGAGATACTGCAATATATATTTGTTTTTTGGCTCAGAGAAGTTGCTGCATTTTATTTTATTGCAAACTAATACAGAGATATTGCAATATTTTTTTTTGTTCAAAGAAATTGTTGCATATCATTTTACTGCAAACTTATGAAGAAATAGGCCTGTGCAATACTTTCTGTGCTAAAAATATTACATATTTCTTCACTAGTTTGTAATAAACTAATGTGTAACAATTTTTTGAGCAAAAGGAAATATTGCAATATCTCTTCATAAGTTTTCAATAAAATAATATAAAATAAAATGCAGAAACTTTTTTGAGCATAGTCCTAGTTTGAGTCAGAGTTTCGAAGGATTCAAAGCATATTTGAGTTTAAAATTCCACACTACTTTACTGTCAAACAGTTTTTTAAAAGTGGCGTCGCAGGATCTAACAAGGTCATAAAGGCGCATTAAGTGTTATATAAATTTATATATTTTCACATTTCAAGGGAGTACGGTATTTTAAAGAAAAAAGTTATTTTTTTTTAATTTACTGGTTTTCCACCATATTTAACCATCCTTTCCTCTTAAAACAAAACTGAGTATTATTTTTTCTAAAAATAGAATGCTTAATCACTGCTAACCTCAAAATACAGTTGTCAGCTACTGTCATTACAGTTATAGCATCAGAGCAATGAAATTTCAATAAAAGTCCCAATTCAACTGCATCTCCACAAGACTATTTAAAATTATAGTAAATCTTACGCAAGTTTGTTCCTGATGTAAGCAAATGAGTGGAGAAATCATGTACATATACAGTACGTCACGTGACTGGTTCAAAGCAACTTGCAGGATCTTAACCTAAGTGTATCGAGATGCACTATCTAGATCTAATTAAATAATTATTTTTTCAACCAATTAAGTCCGCTTTATACAGAATGTTCCGAAAATAAGCCTCATAACTTCAGAAATGTGTTCCTTATACGTAAACAATGAAAATAGTTCATTTGTATATAGGTTCGGAAATGCTTATTTTCCGAGTTATAGGCAATTATTCCATCAAGTGTGCTTATTCGGACCCCATTTACTTCCAAACAGACTCACGGGGGCGGCGTAAAGATGCTTTTCGGCAAAAGGCTCACGTTCCACTGTACATTCGTCAACAAACACATTACATGCACCATGATACTTAACACAATTTTTATTCTCGTTGCCCGCAAGATAACCTAAATAAAAAGTACCCTAGTCGGTGGATCGGTATAGATGGATCAATTGCCTGGCCACCACGATCACCTGATTTAACTATCTTGTATTTCAACTTGTGGGATCATTTAAAGTTATTGGTGTATTCTCTGTGGTGGCAGAAGGCCACGTTCCGCAATCGAATTGTAGCAGGTTGCGAAACAAAGGAATTTGGCAGCGTCTTCGTAGAGTCATGAGATGTTGATGTGACGCCTGTACTGAAGCTGGAGGTGGACATTTTGAAAGTTCCCTCTACGATAATGTAAACAACAAAGTGTCATAGCTCACTTCCGGGAGATAAAGACATTTCGAAGTTAGTACGTTTGTGAAATTCTGTAATTCGGAAACCAAGCATTTTCGGACCTATGTAATGTACATAAAAATTATTTTAATTGTTTATGTATGAGGTACACATTTCTGACATTATATTTCTTATTTTTGGGACACCCTGCAAATTTAATTACATTCCCAATTGTACGGATTGGAGGCAGGAAGTTTGTACCAAAACATAGATATCAAGTTGTGTGCAGCCATGCATCACACTAGTTGTCTACGTGTATACTATACTCTGTTCACATAAACAACTCACAGTATATCCACAACTGTGAATGGATGACTTTCGTAATTCCATTACAGCAATATGCACAATAGAGAAGCAGTTTCATTACGTGCTAACGTTTGTAGCGGAGTTGTGTAGTTTAGTGAGCGTTTTTAACATGGCAGAATTTAAATATTCCAATCACATGAAGTTGAATGCAAAACTTCAAGATTTACTGGTAATCATACAAGCCTATCACAAATGGAGATACATATTACATGGAAATTATGTAATATGTACATATAATGTAAAGAAGGAATATTATTTCTGGGACGCTGTGATACCAAATATTTATATTAAATATTTCCTTTGCATGAAGAAATACAACAATCAAGAGAAGCATTCTACTTCAAAATTGGACTCAAAATAAGATGTTGAAGAATAAATATTATTCAAATATATATACCAATCCGTAGAAGTCCCAATAGCCATTAAACCAAAAAAATGAAAATTGTTCTTGAAACGAATTATGGGTTTAATGTGATGTGCCATATACGAAATGCACTATTATATTTACAAAGCTGTTGTTCACTTGGTGATACAGTAATGGATGTTGTACTATGGTAGGAACGATCACGATTTTAAAATCAAATGTAGAAAACAGAAAACGGATGTAGGTAAATTCTCATTTTTAAATAGAACTATAAATGATTGGAATGTCCTACCTGCAGCGGTCTTTGAGGGCTGTCCTTCCTTAAGGAGATTCAAGAATAACTTTAAAAATTGTGTATAAAGTGCAAATTAAAATTAAGGTGAAATTTAACATTTAATTTTTGAAGGTGACATGTATTTATTTAGCCTGACGAGTTACTCCCTTGGTTTGAATTGTAAATTATTTAAAAATAGCGTGTAAGAGGGTCTTAGACTAGAAAAGTTTAGCTTAAATGTAGTTCTGTTTATAAGTAAGACTTATGCATAAGGGTGTAAGCATTTGACTTATTTGAACTGTTGTATCAGTGAAGCGAGGTGAGTCAGTGAAGTTATGGTTTTACAGTGCAGTGAATAGTTCCGATCAGTGATAATTTATAGCGTCAATGAAATGTGTTCTATAGTGTCAGTGAAATGTATTATATAGTGTCAGTGAAATGCGTCATAGTGCCACTACAGTGAGTGAGATGGGAGTAAAGTGAAAGACTATTGAAACTTATGTAGGGCCTATACATATGTAGGTTGTATTGTAAAATTAGGTATTTTATGTTTTATTATTAATTGTAATTATTGTGTTAAATTGTATTGTGTATATAATTGTATTGTGTATTGTATAATTGTGTTGTGTATTGTTCTAATTGTATTGTGTATTGTATAATTGTATTGTGTATTGTAGTAATTGTATTGTGTATTGTTCTAATTGTATTGTGTATTGTATAATTGTATTGTGTGTTGTAGTAATTGTATTATGTATTGTTCTAATTGTATTGTGTATTGTATAATTGTATTGTGTATTGTAGTAATTGTATTGTGTATTGTTCTAATTGTATTGTGTATTGTATAATTGTATTGTGTGTTGTAGTAATTGTATTATGTATTGTTCTAATTGTATTGTGTATTGTATAATTGTATTGTGTGTTGTAGTAATTGTATTATGTATTGTTCTAATTGTATTGTGTATTGTATAATTGTATTGTGTGTTGTAGTAATTGTATTATGTATTGTTCTAATTGTATTGTGTGTTGTAGTAATTGTATTATGTATTGTTCTAATTGTATTGTGTATTGTATAATTGTATTGTGTGTTGTAGTAATTGTATTATGTATTGTTCTAATTGTATTGTGTATTGTATGATTGTATTGTGTATTGTAGTAATTGTATTGTGTATTGTTCTAATTGTATTGTGTATTGTATAATTGTATTGTGTGTTGTAGTAATTGTATTATGTATTGTTCTAATTGTATTGTGTATTGTATAATTGTATTGTGTATTGTAGTAATTGTATTGTGTATTGTTCTAATTGTATTGTGTATTGTATAATTGTATTGTGTATTGTAGTAATTGTATTGTGTATTGTTCTAATTGTATTGTATAATTGTATTGTGTATTGTAGTAATTGTATTATGTATTGTTCTAATTGTATTGTGTATTGTAGTAATTATATTGTGTATTGCTCTAATTGTATTGTGTATTGTATAATTGTATTGTGTATTGTAGTAATTATATTGTGTATTGTATAATTGTATTGTGTATTGTATAATTGTATTGTGTATTGTAGTAATTGTATTGTGTATTGTTCTAATTGTATTGTGTATTGTATAATTGTATTGTGTATTGTAGTAATTATATTGTGTATTGTATAATTGTATTGTGTATTGTATAATTGTATTGTGTATTGTAGTAATTGTATTGTGTATTGTTCTAATTGTATTGTGTATTGTATAATTGTATTGTGTATTGTAGTAATTGTATTATGTATTGTTCTAATTGTATTGTGTATTGTATAATTGTATTGTGTATTGTATAATTACATTATGTATTGCAATTGTATTGTGTATTGTTTATATTGTGTATACCACTGCCACCGGGTGCTTGCCCACTTGCAGTGTAAATAAATACATACATACATCATATTTCAGATTTGCTCCAGTTACGTCTTGTGACGTAGAACGAACATTTTCAGAGTATAAATATTATTTTTCTGAACATAAAAAAGTATATTTTTGATAAACTGAAAATGTAAATTTTTATTAATTGTAACAAGGCTAGATACGTACTATTACGTATTCTGTGTATTATTTTATATTAAAATTATGAAGAATGTATTTGCCAATTATTGTTTTTTTTTTACACAATGTTAATTGTTCATTTTGTTTCTGATTCTAAGGCCATGAATCATTGGTACAAAGATAAGTTTGGTTACCATCCGACTGTACATGTTTGTTTTGCTGGTTTGTTGATGTTGAGAGCTGCGTCAATATAGCCCATTCGGTAGACATAGGGGAGAGTCGGGTAATATCGGACAGTGCGTTTCTTTCATCTACCACCATATGGTAGTACCTGAATGACATGGTTACGTTTCTCTATGCGACATCACAGAAACGTAACCATGTCAATCAGGTACTATCATCGTGTGGTAGATGAAAGAAACTCACTGTCCGATATTACCCGATGTCCGATACTACCCGACTCTCCCCTATATATAGTCCAACCTCACATAACTTAACAGTTTTGGTACAAACTTCTTGTCTCTGGTACGGATATTTCCATAATCAATACAGCTTTGTTATAGGCTGTGGGTATACGCGCAACAGCCAGCCTTCCATTTTGAGATGGCAAAATAATCAATTCCTAACTCTTTACTTACATCAGGATACAACTAACATGAAATGACATTAAGACAGGGAGATGTATATGTTACGAGCCGCCACTGCACAACCATTTTCACTCGGAGCCAGTCCGCAATGGTAGGCATCACACCAGTCTCTCTTATTTTTTTTTTCGTAATGTCACAATTATGAGGAACACGTAATATTTATTTGTATTTTACACATTACACTATGTTTTATACATTTTGGATTTATAGAAAAAAGCCTAACATTCTGAATATTCCATTTTTATATCTCTCGTGTATTGCTTTTCAATTAAGGCAAGGCAGTGTGGATGTATACGAGATGTTACAGTATATGATAGCTTTTTAAACTATTTATATTTATACATATGCATTTTTTTTTGTTCTCATATACAGAACTACACACTGGAAGAAAAACAGAGGATACGGAAGAGAAAGGAAAGATGGTGGCACTGGGATAAATACATCTTATGTTCATTTTGGAATATTGATTATCTCTTTTGGCGATATGATTAACCGGGAGTGTGACAAGTAATTCGTACCAGCAGCTGTTAAAACCGTTATACAGGGACATCATTTTATTTTACTAACATTTTTAATATTAACCTGGCTATATCTTTGGATTAAAGGTCTAGAACTGGAAACACCGCTTGCTCCCCCTTCCCCTTCGATGATACTGGCGTAAAATACAAATCACTTTACTAGGTATAGGAGGGGAAAAAAGTAATTCATCCATTTATGTAAACTAGGAAATATCGCAATTTTGAGTTTGATAATTTTCATTAGGTTTTTGTTTAATCAAAATACAGTACAGTATTAACAATAAGTGTTTTTACTCACGAATTGAGCTATCCATTCCGACGTATTAATTATGCAGTGTATATTGTATTGTTACAGCACATTAGCGTACAATATAGAGAATGAAGTTAAATTGAAAAATAATCATAATATAGATATTTAAACATATTTTTTAAAATGGTGGCCGTTCATTTCGATACAGGCTTCAGTTCTTTTGTGCATATTATCGCACTATAGACTATTGTACCTAATTCCAATTACCAGTTTCGTCCTTCGTACAAGTAACTCATGTTGAAATAATTCTATACCTACTCTATAAAAGAGTACCTTACGTACTGTAAATTTAATCTTCACTTCTGCCCGATCCGAAAAGATAAAATTACTCAGAAATGCTATCTACTGTCCGTTCAAATGGTTTTGTCGCAGGATCGTAGAAAAGGGGGGAAATCACGAGATAGTTAATTACTTAACGAGGCCCTTTTATTTAAGTTCTTTTAAACAGTTGTATAATATTACGTAGACGTCCAATTCCTAACAGAAATTAATATTTTCAGAAAAGAGCTAAGACAACCCAGATATTAGACTTTACACAGGGACGAACAGAAGCAGGTGGGGGAAACCGGGATGCGACGTAGGCAAACGGACGACAGTACCTGTGCGAAAATATGATTCAATATTGAAAGCTCTTTCATCACTGGAAAACGCGAACAAATTTCTGGAACGTACTATACTCACTAACTCAGTACAGAATACGCGGCCTTGGTTCTGTGTGGAGATCGGTTGGAAGTTTACTAGTAGAGGGGGTGGGAGTGAAGTACATTCAAAAACTCAGGTACAATAAAAATTGAAGTAAAAATAAAATGATGCCCCTGTATAATATCCCCGTCCCAAGCAATTCAGGCCACAACTGTAGCATATTCTCTGATATAATTACATGACCTTCACATCTGACCAACCACTCGAGAGGTGAAACAGATTCAAAGGAAAACACTTTCACGTTAAAATTCATTCTTACGGTACAAAAGAAAAAAATATAGAGTGAAGAGTAAGTAATGTCATTAATTTCAGGCGGTTATTCTTTCAGATATTTCAAACAAAAAAGTATAAAACAATGTCGCTCTTTTTTTTTTTTGCTTCATTTTCGAGATAAAAATTGATTCATATGAAAAATTCATAGCGTATTTCGGGAAAGTCATTGATTGAATTCCCAATATGCTCAGTCAATTTAAAAGAGCAGTGCATTATGATAATAAATAACAGAAAGAATTTTAGTTTTGTCCTTCAAATGTGCAGAAATTTGATCTGAACAAATTTAACTTTTCGTTCTGAAAAGGAATTTTTACAATGTTACACTTATTCCGATCAAATTTTTGCACATTTAAGAATTAGTGACTGATACAATTCGTCATACATTAAGTACTGGTAACGGGTATAATTCGTCACACATTAAGGATTCATAATGGATATCATGTCACGCATTCAGGATTTATCACACGTAAAGGAATGGCCAAAAAGATAGGCCAGACTTCGATTTATAATTTAGAGTTAGTTGTTTCCATGGTTTACACAACTGTATCACAGTGTCTTTAATTCTAAGTAAAAATGGTTTCCATAGTTTCAACAATTCTAAGTAAAATATACATTGCAAGTTTAGTCTAAATTCTCGTGAAGTATTTGAAATATGGGAGAAGAAATAAGTAATATAAGAAGTATACTCAGCTGGATTCCCGAATAGCTGGAATTGTACAGAATTATGAAGAATATAAACACAAGGAATTGTTTTAACTTATCTTCGTGGTATGGGTCATAATCTCTCAAGAAACATGTTAATTTAACTCTCATGCAAACTGTTTTCATCTAATTCAGAAGAGAATCTTACTTCTAAATGACCAGTTTTGTCATTAATAAATGATCAATTCCTGGTATAATATTATAGATCAGGCATGTCAATTGATGCCCATAGGAGCAAGCGCGCGCTTTAGAGCTCATGAGAGCCTGAGCGCTTTACAGCGGAAAGGAAAGAGACAGACGAAAGGCATAGTACCTATATGCAGCTTGGTCGAGCTATATTCAGGGATGGCCAGCATTGATTCGATAAAGGGAAGAGAACTTATTAAAACTGTATCTGAAGTATAAGTGCATTATAAGAATGTAAGTTTTAATTTTAATGGTCATTTTTCACAAGTTTGATTTTTTTATTCAAAAGAAATTTTCTCAACTTTTTTTATAGAAAAGTGAAATTTTCAGATATAGGCCTATTTATTTAGTAGCTTACAGAATATTTTCGTAAATCTAATACACCGTATATATGTATTACTGAAGATAGTGTATTGAACATTTTGAAAATATTCGCATGGAAATTGTTTGTAAGGAAATGAATTAACAAAGCAACTACTGTTACATCATAAGCAAAAGATACGTGCCCATGTGTTGTAAAAATGTCAGCTCTATATCTTCAGCAGATTTCGAGAAAATAATTTAATATTCTGATGATAGGAAGTTGCTCACCAATATCACCTTAAAGGCATAATGCGATAAGAGTTTTATGTAATATTAGTTACACTTAAAACAGATACAGTACCTAGGTAACTTTGCTTTGTACTGTAATATTGTTTTTATTAGTTTATTGATTACTTTTGTAAGGCTAAAGATACCATCAATATCAATTCCAACTTATCATGTCATACTCAATCTCTTTCTTTGGCATATCACTTTCTTTATGAATGATGTGTTTCATCCACTTAATACGGTATAATATTATACTACTGTGGAATTTAAGTGAATATTCCTTCTTAACTCTCTATTATGTTATTAAGATTTAAAACACAAGTGCAATATTAAGAAATCAGTGTTAGTGCTTTTTTTTTTACAGACAATATAGATAATATCAAACAGAAAGAAGCCATATAAAAATAACGACATAAAATTTCACGTTCCGTTTGAAGTTTGTGCACCACTGTTTTCTTAATTGAACAGGCTGCTTATTCATATACACAACCCTTCCCCTTTCCATACTTAGCGCTTGATGCCCGCGCATGACGTCAAGGTCAGAAAAATGCGCTTGCTTTGACATCACTGTTATAGATTAAAATATGACAAATATTCCGCACGTAATCAAAAACACTTGGTGACAAAGCGACAAGAGTGACAAATATTTCACATGTGACAAATACGTATATGACGAATTCGGTATGACCAATAGGTGTGTCAAATATAGCCATGAGGAATTTTCCTAGAACCATTTAATTCATATTTTGCCAAAATAATTTTCATATTTTGGCAACATTTTATTTATGTTGTGCCGGTCTCTATTATCGGGGAGGCGGGGGAAACAGAAATGCTCTCTATAAACCTGTAGCAAGATAGTACTTGTCTATCAGAAATAGAGCAAATCGGGAGTCAAACTGGGGGTCTTCAGGGCGTAAAGTTGAAGCTCTAGATAAGTAAAAAAAGAGAGAATGGAAGGCAGTTCATAGCAATACAGATCACTCATCTGTATTCAAGCCGAAGAGGCGGCATTTGTCTTCTAGTTGTTACAAATGACACTGAGTCTTGTAACTTACACGGGGTAAATCAGTCGGAAAGAGGGTTTGTTTCCGATAACATCGTAAAAGACCAGATGTTCACAAGTATGGGAGCGTCTGTTCTCTGTCGAGTACATCGTCACACTCAAGCAACTGGTAAAAAGAATTTACCCTTCACAAAAATCAACTTCCGTTCAGATACTACAGAAGCCCCCTTGAGAGTAACACTTCCCACCGAAATAACAATGGAAGCTGTGTTCCCTTTCGAGAGACAAGCCTCGACACATAATCCAAAGTCAATGATATCTTTAAGCATTACCTTACGAATATAATGTAGAAAAGTGTAATCATATCATGTCATCATGACCGTTAAAATGTGTCCAAATAACGTTGGCGCTGACTTTTCATCTTAACCTTGGAGAATCCTCATGTGAGTTCATAATTCCAAGCATGTTAAGCCGGAACTGGATGCTACGTATGAAATTCAAATGATAATCACTAGGGCTAGGATTTTGATGAAATTGCATCTTTTTTCTAGTAAGCCAGAAACATAGCTGCTTTAGTATTTATATGTTATGTGATAAACTGACTGTTTTAAGGGAAGAGGATGGTATTTTTTTAAACTTTTTTCCTATTTGGTGTAAATTATTAATTTTTTGTATGTACAGAGCTCATAGCTGTAGCAACTCAACCAAATAAAAATATTTTGAAAAAAAACAATATTTCAGAGCCCAAATTTGAAAAAAAATATACCCAATGCAGGATTGTACTAAAACCGATATATCTAAAGCGTTTTTAAAGATAGATTCAAACAGTTTTTGCAATGTATTTGCAAAAGTATGTTCTACAAACTGTCTGTAAAAGAATTTTGATATTAGTCCCTACGTTTGTAAAATAAACAATTAAAATTTAGTAACAATTTTCTGATTTCCTTTCTTGCAAACAAACGGACGTATTTTTAAAATGAAATCAATTAACAAAATTCTGTTACAGAGAAAAGTTTCCTAATAGTCTAAAGAATGTGTGTTCTAAATTTCATGCATGTATCTTTAATAGTTCAGAAATTATATCCATTTTGTCTGGCAATGCAGCAAAAAAAAAAAAAAAAAAAAAAATGAAGTTACTGGAAACCGATAAAAGCGGGCATGTGATTTAAAAATCCATAGCTCAGGAAGTTTAAAAATGACGACTCAACATCCGATAAGGGCACAAATACCCAAGAAATGTTTTGCAATGCATTCCACACATATCAAAGGGTATTTTGAAGAAAAAACAAATTTTTGAAAATTTAATTTACCGGAAACAACAATAAAAATGGGCGAGTGGTTTAAAAATCCATAATGCAGGAAGTTTAAAAATGGCGATCCGCACATATCACAGAGTATTTTAAAGATTTTTTTTTTTTGAGAATTTAGCCATTTTTCATCAAAAATACCATCCTCTCCCCTTAAGACATATTTGTTAGGGCATTTTTTTTATTTTTATTTATTTTTTTTTTGCATTTTTGATCTGTTTCAACTCACAAGAGCATTTTTGTGTTATTCGGACATTTTTTAGGCATTTTCATTTAATTTTGGCCGTAAATCCCCATTATTAATGCAAAATAATGTTTTTATTTCTTTTGATATTTTTGTTTACATATTTTGTCCATTAATACCCATTATTTTGTATAATATTTGAATCGTTTTTCTACACAAATATTGCCATTTTAACGTAGTACACCCCATGTAATGGATGTCCAACCACTTCTTCAATATAGACTCCTCTATGCCTGCTAATTTCGGATAACAGTGCCTTGTGGTAGACTACATGGAAACTAAAAGTAAAGTAAATCCATGGCGCTACAGCCCATGAAGGGCCAAGACCTCACGTCCACATACGAAAGCAGAGGTGAACGATCATACATGGAAACTACATCAGATAAGATATAATTAAAGTGTACTACTTAGAAAAAATTATGTAAAATTTAATTTAATTACTAGTCTAAGTATTTAGTAGTACAAAACCTCTTTTCCTACTAAGCCAATTATGTAAGATCAATTTTTAGGGAATTTTTAAGGGAATTTTTGAAAGATTTTTAGGTCATAAATGCATTGTTTTAGGATATTTTTTCATGATTTATAGATCATCAAAATCCTAGCCCTAATAATCACACCAAAATGGAAGGAGTTGCAAGTTTGTCCCTTTCTCTAGTTAACTTTTAAAGGTATTGGCTATTATCTGCTACAAGAATTTTCTTCGAACAATACACGACACTCTGTAGAGAAAATATTTTTTTCAGACCAGTAGTTAAGTTATAATGGACTTCCCGAACCTATCATGTTGAACTGGCTTTGTAGTGCAGAGTAGGCCTATATGTTTTTATTTTATTTTATAAGACGGTAAATTATCGGTCGAAAAACCTGCATTCAGAGAAACGTTTAGGAACTTTTAAAGTGAAATGACAAATACGAATAGGATTAGAAATCCATTGGTTTTACAAAGACATGTCAATAGAAATGAAACATCGGGAATGTATCTCCAATACATAACACATACCCTTTCCCTTTATTCGGCCTTCCAGAGATTGTCTGACTGGTCTTTAACGGATTCACAGAATAAATTTAGAAATATTTAAAATAAAACTGTGCGGTTTTCACTGGCTTATTTCTTTACACTGTGGCTGCGAAAACAATTGATTTGTCGGTCTATTTTGAAACACCCTGTATAAGAAAATTAAAGTTTAAAATGCAGATCTAATATAATTAAAGTAGTCTTTACATTAATCATAAAGGATAGAAAAGTAGTTTAATTACGTAAATTACGTGTATTTACGTAAAACGAGTAATTTACCAGGATGCCAATCGTGGTGGAGACCGCCAGAAATAATTTTTCTTAAGTACCCCTTTATAGTTCCACAACATACAATGACACTGCTGGAGTGTATTATACAATATAAGCTATTCTAATAAACTGTATATTTTAAAATATATTATCGGGTTATATGCGGAAGATACATATGAAACTTTCGTATTAATTGAAAATTAAACAAGAAAGAAGAAATTTAACAAAAATAATACATTGAACTGTTTTACAAAAATTTAAAATCGTCTAATTTACAATTAACTCGCTCATAAAAAAGTAAAAAAATTTGTGTTTTATGATTTTACAACTGCTAACAAAAATTAGTGAAACCTGAGTAAGAACCCAGAACCGGATGATAAAACAGAGGCCATGAATTGTAAACAAAACCACGCAAATACAGGGAGACCTAAAAGCGATTGTCAAAAGCTGGAATAGTTAATGGGTCTAAAACGCAAAACGGTGGTGCTTAGGTTGAACTTCTTACTTTTCAAAAATTAATAAAATATCCATGAGCCATAAACAATTTAAGCTTTCTAAATGCAACAGTTTTTGGATAGTTTGGTCTATGATTGGTATCTCTAGAATCCTTCGGTAGTTTTTCAGCAGATAAAAAGTAAAACAGCCCCAAGAAAGATGTTAAATGTTATGTTTTATTTAACGACGCTCGCAACTACAGAGGTTATATCAGCGTCGCCGGATGTGTCGGAATTTTGTCCCGCAGGAGTTCTTTTACATGCCAGTAAATCTACTGACATGACCCTGTCGCATTTAAGCACACTTAAATGCCATCGACCTGGCCCGGGATAGAACCCGCAACCTTGGACATAGAAGGCTCCCAAGAAAGATCCGTTTAAGTATGGTACAAGATAATATACATAAATTAACAAATACATTCAAAACATATTAAAAGAAACACTTGATCAAGTCCATAATATCATACAAAATCTTTACAAAATCTCTGAGTGGAATAATGTTGTGTCCAACTCTCTTTCATTTGTCCGACTGTACTGTTATTTGTGGAATAATGTCATGTACTTTAGAAATAAGAATAAATTGAACTTTTTCAAATAACTCAGTTTTAAATTTTAAAAAGATGTTTTTGTGCTTCACTTACAATCTCTGTTGTAATAATTACATCGTTTCCTTATATAAGCTCAGGGACATTCTGTACATATCTCTATAGCCTATCCATACCTTACATTTAACAAACAAGATCAGTTTTACGAAATGAAAATTATAATTTACTGTAAATGTAGAAGCAGAAAGCATACAATTTACATCACACTCTGTCTTTCTTTGAGGCAGTAACCAAATTACAGTTTCGCTGCGTTGCCTACCTCTGGTGATGCACGTTCTCACTATGATTATGTCTATTCCTCACTTAAATAAGCGTATTGAAGGTGCAATAGTTTAAGAAATTTCACTGAAAAGAGTTATTAATGTTTATCCTAAGTGTCCTACGAGAAAAGATTGTTATTTTTCAATGCCCAGGCGAAACATTCAATTCAATTTTTTTATAAATGTTCAAACTATCTGCCGTTCTGAGCAGCACACAACTGTACTCTTCTTCTAACACTGTCAGTGACTCCTAATACTTCGGCGTGGTCAAGTGACTGGCAGAGTAGGAATTAATAAAAAGTTTCGTATGAAAGTTGTTTGTTTTGAAGAGCTCTATCAAATGGTACCTTGACACAGACTCCCATTTGAAATTTTAAAGTGATACGCCACTGACCCTACTTCCTGTTAGAGCTGATTGATGAAATCAAGCTCAAGTGAAAGTTCACATGTGGTTTAGTCATAAATATTTTTGTCTCGAAAAGTTTCATGCACTAGTTTCCGAAATAAATGACTGTTACGGATGGTGTGAATCACCCTGTAGATGGGACATTCCATACAGCTCCAGACATATTTACACAAATATTACAAATTTGGGACAATTTTCTTTGGTTGAACTTTGTTTTGGATTAATAATTTTGGGCAAATTATCCAATGGACTACTGTTCCGAGGATGAAAATGCCGCTGGACGAAAATTGCCTGTATGACTTGGCACCAAACCGTTGAAACGTGTAACTTATGTGGAGAAAGTAATTTTGAAACATTCATTTATAAAAATAAATTATTGAAATCAATGGCTGAATAAACTTGTATCCTTGTTTCTGCTAGTAAATTTAGGCCTAATGAAATATGCACCAGAAATTATTTTTCTTTCTCCTGGGACATGAATTACAGTTTTGTTAGTTACATCCTTATTCCACGGAGGTCCTAAATTAATAATCAATAATAAAGATGTATTCAAAGGCTAAATGAGGTGCAAAATAAACATTCTTTTCCTAGTAGTGTGAACCAGGCGCTGTCCGAAGTGCACTTAACAAATTCACGCTACAGCAGATCAGTGTCTAAGACTGTACATGGAGAATATTAGATTTTACACTCCCATTTTCTCACTCGTTCTGTCACGAATGTAGTTGGGGATTCTATACATGATGTTTCTGGATGAAAAATTGCATAAAAGGCATGGATTTTGGTTAGCATAACGTTTAAAATGTGAGGATTTTTACACTATTAAAATAGGTCGAAAAATATGAAAAAGTGACGATGCAATTATAAAAAATAATATTATATAGCTATCCCCTCATCTAATTCATCCTAATCTTGCCACATTGATGGCCTCATGTCACTAAGCTATACTCTTACCTAGCCTGAACTAAACCTTAAGGTGAGATAAGAGGTCAATTCTGAATATCGATAATGTGTTAAATTGGAAAAATCATATTAAATAAATTACCCCCAAACTAAATTCAGATTGTTTTGCTATTAGATCTATGCAAAAGAGAGTAAATATCAATACCTTAAAAACAATATACTTCGCATACTTCCACTCGGTAATGAGTTTTGGAATAATATTCTGGGGAAATTCCACAGATAGTAACAGTATATTCCTACTACAAAAAAGAGTAATTAGAATAATAGTAGGTGCCAAATCTAGGGAATCGTGTAGGACTATTTTCAAAAAACTACAAATAATGCCCATGGCTTGTCAGTATATCTTTTCATTAATAGTCTTCCTCGTATGTAATCGTGAAAACTTTGTAACTAATTCAACAGTTCATAGCATAAATACACGTCAAAAAATGACTTTCATACTCCATCGGCAAGTCTATCGTGCTATCAAAAAGCAGTGCGTTATATGGCCAGTAAAAATTTTTAATAGCTTCCCTATCGGTATAAAAAATGAAACTCAAAACATAAGATTATTTAGGGCCAAATTAAAGAAGTGCCTAATTTCTCACGCCTTCTATTCTGTAGGCGAATACATGACATTCAATAACGCTTCATGAAATTGATACTAAAACTTTGTGTTGTACTAGTAGACTATATTGTAAATCTCGTCTGTATATATTTCATCTAGACTGTGACTATAAATTAAGACTTTATAATAGTATTAAGTTTTTGACTTGTTCCATATTCTAGCTTAAGCATATATGAATACCATGGAATGTTAATAAATACAATACAATACAATACAAGAAACAAAAGTTCAAAATTTTGTTTTTTGTCCCAAATAATTATTTGGAATTTTCTATGTAATTTGGTATGTAATTTATTGAAAAATTCCAAATTGTAAGTGCTTTTGATTATGTAATAAGTTTTATAGTCAAATTACTGTTCTTCCCCATCCCAGAATATAGCACAAAAATATACAGTAAATTATCTCTTAAACTGTTTGGCAATATATATATATATATATATATATATATATATATATATATATATTGTGTATTTGCATGTTTCATATTTGAACGTTTGTTTCATAAAATGGCAGCATTGCTGAAAACTGTAATGGCTGATTTCTTGTAAATTTTCAATACAAATAAGTTTTTCTAACTTTTTTGTCGCTTATTTTCTCGGGATTTAGAAATTCATAACAGCGTATCTACAGTGTTACATTGATTGCTAAGCTCCAATTTCAAGTCACGTGGATAAAAATTTCTTTCGGCATGAATATTAATATAAATTATTTTTTTTTCTTAAAAAGTAGCCAGGATCTGTTTCTCAAAACTCATAGGCTAATAATACTAGTCTGCACAGTAGTAATATTAGTTTATTTTACAAGTCTGTGTTTCTAGAAACTACAAGGGTAAAGTAGTAGTTACCAGTTTACAGACTAGTAATAATGGTCGATTTCACCAGTTCATAAGGGATCCTGTTCCTCAAAATGCTAATCTAGTTGATTATACTAGTATTCAACAGGAATATTGCTACAAGACTCAAAAGACTGGCGATTTCTGTATTATCAGTTACTAGTGACAATCTTTCTCAGATAATCACAGCAAAACATTGTAAAAATTAGTTATTTTTATATGTGGTTTAATGATTCCGATTTAAATGATGAAACTGTTGTGAAAAGAGCTAAAACTATATCGAGAAAGAACAATAATTATTCCTTTATGGAAACATTGTTTAAATATAATGAAAGGTTTAGGTAAAGTCCTGAAAAGCCTGAAGAGTTGTTAAATATAGTGGGACCTGCCATAACAAGACAAACAAATAGAAGTCATGCATTATCAGCAAAGCTTCAAATACAAATTGCTCTACAAATTGGGATGTTTATTTTTCAATACCACCAGGTCTTTCTGTTCTAGGCCAACAACATCTGCAGAATTTTTTCCTAATAATCTAATATCAATTTATCAGCTGCAGTAAATTTTGCCGGCTTTTCTCCTCCACTACCAGTTCTGACATTGTCAAGTTTAGCCTACAAATGAAATATAAATCTACACTAATTTATGAATAGATCAAATGTAAAACTGAAACAAAAAATTGGCGAATTTTTCATCAAGTCATAAGTGGCATTCATGTCTGCAGTAGACCCACTAGCTACATCATATGTGCATATTATGCTACTAACTGTGAACTTTAATTGGTAGGGCCTACTTACCAAAGTTGCTTTCTTATTGTTGGGCCAGTAAGTGTTCCTAACATAAACCTAAGCATAATATTTGTTCTGAGATATCAGTTCCATAGCTTCACACATTACAAAATTTTTTATTAATATGCTTTTTTTAAGTAGGTTATTTTACGACGCTGTATCAACATCTCAGGTTATTTAGCGTCTGAATGAAATGAAGGCGATAATGTCGGTGAAATGAGTCTGGAGTCCAGCACAAATAGTTGCCCCCATTAAACACCTCAACCAGGTAACTTGCCCCAATCGGGATTCGAACCTGGGCCACCTGGTTTCGTGGCCAGACGCGCTAACCGCTACTCCACAAGTGTAGACTGTTAAAAAAGCACCGAATAATACATTCTTTGATCCATTAATCATATTGAGTATAGTTAATTTGCTTTCAATTGATGGCATTTAGGCCAAAACGAGAAATCAAAACATAAACAATTTAGCCTTCTAACCTCAAATCACAATATCTACCAATGACTATAAACAAATGAACACAATCAGCTGACTATACAGAATTTCACGTTAAGAAAAAAGCATTGAGCACAGGGGGCTGTTCCATCAAATGACCAGTTGCCATAGGAACGCCTACCTACCACAGAGCTTGTACAATGTACTAGACAAGGCCCATAAGATCAATGCTTTTTTAACGTGAAAACGTCTATAGTGAAAGAAATCATGTGACTAGTGAAAAATTGTCACAAGTTACTAGACTGGTAAAATAGTTTGAGAAACAGAATCTACTAGAGCTGGTGAAATATACTCTGGTAACTAGTAACTGGTGAACTATTAAACTAGTATTTTTGATAAAAAAAGGCCTCAGATTATGAAGAATATCATAAATTCAGAAGCGGATTTTCGGTCCCGATACCGTACGTTAGGTATATGCGAGTTGCTACGTCTTGTCGCTGTATACGGACCGAAAATCCGCTGTGAGATCGTAACTTAATATTTTCACAAAGTACACTTGTCATCAGCTCTTTCTAGATAATAAAGAATCAGCAGTAAAACTTTCGTAGAGATATCTATAATACTTTCTGAGATAAACGTACCGAAAGATAGGGGCTCTCTGATCTCACCTTAAATTTCAGTATTTACCTACATCGATACACCCAGGCGGAGGGTAAAACACAGTCAAACACGATAAATCCAAGTAAATAATTACTAAATTATGTTAGAGCACAACATTATTCCACTTCTGTCAAGCGATGGAGATATATTCACTTTCTCCTTACCTTCCGGATCACTAAACCTCCTACCGAGCCTCTGTTTCTCCTCCGAACACGAACTTCCAAGTTAAAGATATTCACTTCACATTTCTTTACAAAAATCCACAAATATAACACATTTAAATGTAAACAAAACAACTTGCACTCGTCTTTCCGTCAGCCATGTTGACAAAATACAAGGCATTCATATTTCAATGATACCAACTTCGAAATCAGAAATTTACCTCTCCAAATTAAAAATTTACCTTCAATTTCAAACCCAAACAAAAAATTTACTAACAAACAACGCCACTCCTTCGTGGGAATTAGTCAATTTTGGAATCGTAGCCTGCGAATTTATGTATGACCGAGAAGTATCAATTTATTTTTCCGACAAAATAAAGTTCTATAAAACATTTAAAATTGTCACCAAGTTCTCTTCCCCCCCCCCCTTCCCTAATGCTTGTTTCTTCATAAGTACCAGGTCGAATTTGGCCCTTTCTTTAAAAAAAAGTGTAGGAGATATCATATGGCAAGTTAGAACTTAAAATATTCCAAGGCAATGTAACTCTACCAATAGTAGAGTGAGCAAATTCATAATGTCATGTAAGAGGAACCGGTATATTTTTACTTATTAGTGGATTTGGTGGTTATGCAGGGATGCTAGAAATTTTGTACGAAGAGTTTTGATATAATCTGAGAAGAATAATATGCCAAGATCATCATTGGCTATTTCGGATGAGATAGTCCGCTCCAGTAATGGTTCTACAGAAGTTCGTCTAGTCGTTGAAGATGTCGTGTATTTGCTTGAGCCCATATTTCACAGCAGAATGTCATATGAGATCGAATTAAAATTTTGTACAGCATTGTTTTGATATTTAAAGATGTATAACTCTTGAAAAAATTAGTAAATAAGCATATATCGTTGGAAGGCCTTCTCACGAATATGTGTGACGTGATGTTTAAAAGTAAATCTCTTATCAAGAAGAACTCCAAGATACTTGACGGTAGTTGTGAAAGGTATATTTTCATTTTGGACGATGAAGGGCCACCAGGTTTTTTTTTTCTTTTTCTTTTTTTAATTGGTGGCACTTTATATGCCTGTTTCAATAAGTTCCAGGTCTCGCCACCAGGTCCGTTTCTACACAGATTAAGTCACTTGAGTTCCCAACAGATGTCAGTGCTGTCTTGTAACATCCAAGGTCGCTGGATGTCGCTGTCGAACAGCTCTTTGGTAGGGCCTCTCATCCTATTCCATCAATGCGTACCAGTAAGCATAGGAAAGACAAACAATCTAAAACCTTTATTAGAATGTCTTGAGAAATTTGGGGCTGCACATCCAGGCATTCTGAAAACTTTTTTACGAAATATATACATCTTAACACAAATTCCTTCCACGCAAATATGGCGGCGTGCTAAGAACTGACTTATCGATGGACCCTGGTAATATCGAAATATCGTTTACGACAATTTAGCACTTCGACTGCGTGTTTTTGTGCTGAAAACGTACTGGATGACAAGTTCCTCGGTTAAGACGCATCGGGAATTTGGAACAAGCGTAATGTTGCAACCAAGCCAACAATTTTATCGACCGTGAGAAAGTTGGAAACAACTGGTTCGTTTTGTACTGAGAGTAGAAAACATCGATATCAATATCAACAATCGACGACACTCGTGCCACGGGTACCAACAAAAATTCTCCTAAAACCACAGAGATCATGACATTCGGTTTGAAGTTTATACTAAAGAGAAAACCCCATTCAAATGGTAAAAGTTGATATGAATAGCCCTATACTTATTACCATAAAGAAACCCGTTTAATACAAAGACAGCAAAACAAATCGATGGCTGAGAACCAGACTGTTCTAAGTCCAACTTTTTATAAGAAAGAAATCTGTGTTTCATTGTGTTCCAGTTCTCGTCTGCATATATGAATCGAACAAAATTGTAAATATTCCTCTTCATAAGGTTGCTATGAAGCTATTACAAATTGTTTCATGGAGCTTTGAATGTCAGGAGATTAAAATAGCTCTTCTGAAAAAAAATAGTAAAATAGACTTGGAGCAGTCTGGTTGTGTGCCACCGATATTATATTGCAACTGAAATGTTTGATCAAAAGCAAGCCGAAATAAATAGGACTATTAAGTCAGGGTGCTACACTCAATACCGATGTATACTCGTATCTTAAACATTTGTTTTTGGCTTATAGGAAAGAAAATAAGGTGAATTCTAAATGAGGCAGTAGAGCAAGTGGACAGCTTCAAATACTTGGGGTGTACTATAAGCAGTAACATGAGCTGCTGCCAGGAAGTCAAAAGGATGATAGCAATGGCAAAGGAAGCTTTTAATAGAAAAAGGAACATCTTCTGCGGACCTCTGGAAAAAGAACTAAGGAAGATACTACTGAAGTGCTTTGTGTGGAGTGTGGCATTGTATTATGACGAAGTTAAGAGAAGCAGTAACATGAGCTGCTGCCAGGAAGTCAAAAGGATGATAGCAATGACAAAGGAAGCTTTTAATAGAAAAAGGAGCATCTTCTGCGGACCTCTGAAAAAAGAACTGAGGAAGAGGCTAGTGAAGTGCTTTGTGTGGAGTGTAGCATTGTATTATGACGAAGTGAAGAGAAGTGACTTGACGCATTTGAAGAATGAGAAGCCGAGTTGGAGTGGGTGAAGAATGATGCTGAAACTAGTCAGGAAGAGAAAAAGGAATTGTTGGGTTACCGGCTGAGAAGAAACTGCCTATACCTGCTTTGGTTTATCTTGTCTCAGTAGCAATAAAACCGAGTCCCTTCAAATGAGGGTGGAGATTATAGGAGGGTTGTAAATTTTCAGGATTCTTTTCAAAACCTTGTTATTGTGCAGGCTGCCGGAACTCAGTTTCTTGAAATACAAGCTCAGTGACGAAACTATACAGTACGAAGAGAGATATTTTGTTATTTTATTTTGTGCTACAGAATGTATCAACTAGTCCCTTCCGCCACTGGATGGATGGCCGGCATCGCTCCACTCCCCCCATTGCCATAACAACACAGACGAAGTAAGACATACCTCCTTTCTCTCTCTTTTCACAGTGAGACAAGATTCATCACACAGGCTTTAGTGAAGAATACACTGGAAGGAATGGTGAACGGGAGAAGAGTTCGGGGCAGAAAAAATCAGATGATGGACGACATTAAGATATATGGATTATATGAGGAGACTAAGAGGAAGGCATAAAATAGGAAAGACTGGAGAATACTGGGTTTGCAGTGAAAGACCTGCCCTTGGGCAGAAAACTATGAGTGAATGAAAGTTTGTCGCAACAGTAATATGTTGCAAATGTATTTGGTGCAATAATTTCGCCATATCTGCATTCAGTTAGCAATTGAAAAAGAAAAACCTGTCTGGTCGAAAAAAAAAAGTGTATTTCCACTAATTTTGAAAACTGATTGGACTCCAGTGACGCCGAAATACAATCCTCCTGTGTCAGCCTGTACTTTACGATAAATTCATAAAAAAAAGTTTGGTTATCATTCGGTTCTCTTATCTATAGGAGACCCCACGGCTCGGCAACGGAGGGTGAGGGACGTGTGAGTTTTATATGTCCCCGTAATGTTCGACTAAACTGTGTCAAAGTCGTAACATGTAACACAACACATCGCGCGCGATATCAAGCTGCTGGCAAAACACTGTCGAACACAGAAAATCTGGCTTCATAAATTATAACACAACAATTTCTTGCATTATGTCTTTGTACCCAGTTTTATATGATATTCTTATTGAATTCGGTATTCCTAAGAAACTAGTTCGATTAATTAAAATGTGTCTCAGTGAAACGTACAGCAGAGTTCGTATAGGTCAGTTTCTGTTAGATGCGTTTCCAATTCACTGTGGGCTAAAGCAAGGAGATGCACTATCACCTTTACTCTTTAACTTTGCTCTAGAGTATGCCATTAGGAAAGTCCAGGATAACAGAGAGTTTGGAATTGAACGGGTTACATCAGCTGCTTGTCTATGCGGATGACGTGAATATGTTAGGAGAAAATCCACAAACGATTAGGGAAAACACGGGGATTTTACTGGAAGCAAGTAAAGAGATAGGTTTGGAAGTAAATCCCGAAAAGACAAAGTATATGATTATGTCTCGTGACCAGAATATTGTACGAAATGGAAATATAAAAATTGGAAATTTATCTTTCGAAGAGGTGGAGAAGTTCAAATATCTTGGAGCAACACTAACAAATATAAATGATAATCGGGAGGAAATTAAACGCAGAATAAATATGGGAAATGCCTGTTATTATTCGGTTGAGAAACTTTTATCATCCAGTCTGCTGTCAAAAAATCTGAAAGTTAGAATTTATAAAACAGTTATATTACCGGTTGTTCTTTATGGTTGTGAAACTTGGACTCTCACTTTGAGAGAGGAACATAGGTTGAGGGTGTTTGAGAATAAGGTTCTCAGGAAAATATTTGGGGCTAAGAGGGATGAAGTTACAGGAGAATGGAGAAAGTTATACAACACAGAACTGCACGCATTGTATTCTTCACCGGACATAATTAGGAACATTAAATCCAGACGTTTGAGATGGGCAGGGCATGTAGCACGTATGGGCGAATCCAGAAATGCATATAGAGTGTTAGTTGGGAGGCAGGAGGGAAAAAGACCTTTGGGGAGGCCGAGACGTAGATGGGAAGATAATATAAAAATGGATTTAAGGGAGGTGGGATATGATGATGGAGACTGGATTAATCTTGCTCAGGATAGGAACCAATGGCGGGCTTATGTGAGGGCGGCAATGAACCTCCGGGTTCCTTAAAAGCCAGTAAGTATGTCTTTGTTCCTCATAATTCATACGGCTGTAATATTTCAACATGGCTGAGCCGAGAGAGGAATCTGAAGGAAGAACAATGTTAAAATTGCATAATAATTGAATACAATGTGCAGCACACTGGGTGGATTGTGTCCGACTAGAATAACAATAAGAGTAATTTGAGTTTTGCTGCACAAGGGAGAGTGGAAATGTATAACTGATCAAATATCGGCCAAACAAGTATAAATCAACGAATTCCAAACTGTGTCAACAGTCGTAAACATTGATTTTGGAAAGTGTGTGTGTTCACATGCTTTGTGATTTACCGTCCGTTTTGTTGTCGGTGTGACAGGTAGGGAGAGCTTCTTCCTACGATATGAATTTATCTGCTCCAAAATTTGAGCGTAAAAATCACAGATTCCATTCAATATCAAGGAATTTTTACTGATGCATGTTATGTTTTGAATCTTTAGCTATAGTTTATTTTCAGTATATACTCGCGCTTTCGTTTCAATTTACTCGATGGATTCTGCAACGAAAATAATAATAAAACACGACCTCCCTTAAAAGGTAAAAGGAATACACACGTGCTTTCATATGCCACTACTTTCAGTTATGTAGCTCCAATGCAGATAGTAACAGAACAGGGAATCTTTTTTGTAAGAGCGATACAGTAAACGTGATATTTTCGTCAGACATTTTTGTGAAGAATAAACAATAAAATCAGTTATTTCTTTATACATACTCGTAATGAATGTTTTCTGTGCCTCTAAGACAAATGCAATATGCATTACGTAGATTTAACTATGATACACAACTAAACCTTTCCAAAGTGTGGATGTTTCGTTACAAATACTTTTTCCAACATTCCGAATCTGATAACTAGAACTGAAGAAAAGTATTGGTATCAGGGTAGTAAATAATTTCTATACACCAGGACATAATTTTATTTTTACTAACATTTCTAATATTAACCTGGCTATACTTTGGATTAACGGTTGGGAACCGGAAACACTGTTTGATACCCCTTCCACGACTGGAGTTCGATGATACTGGCATAAAATACAAACAAAACAAACACTTTACTAGGTATAGGAAGGAAGAAAATTGTTTACCCATTTACGTAAACTAGAAACTATCGCGATTTTGAGTTTGATAATTTTCATTAGGGGTTTTTTAATCAACTATAGTATTAACAATAAGTGTTTTTATTCACGAACTGAGCTCTCCATGCGAAAGTATTCATTATGCAGTTTACATTATACTGTCTATAGCACATTAGCGTACAATATAGAGAGTGAATTTAAATTGAAAAATAATCGTAATATGGATATTTAAACACGTTCTTCAAAATAGTGGCCGTTCATTTCGATAGAGGTTCACATTATCTCATTGTAAACTAATGTACCTAATTCCAATTTCGTCCTTCGTACCAGTAACTCATGTTGAAATAATTCTGTACCTACTCTATAAAAGAGTACCTTACGTAATGTAAATTCAATCTTCACTTCTGCCCGATCCGAAAAGATAAAATTACTCAGACATGCTATATACTGTCCGTCCAAATGGTTATGTTGCAGGATCATAGAAATGGGGGGAAATCACGTGACAGTTAATTACTTAACGAGGCCCTTTTATTTAAGTTATTTTAAACAGTTGTATAACATTACGTAAACGTCCAATTCCTAACAGAAATTAATGTTGCCGAATCTAATACTAGTTTTCTTCAAATATGTTCACGTCCTTATGTAATTTTCTCAGTACAGCTGTGTATTGGATATTAAAATCTACAAAACTTGAGGTGGTTTGATGACATTATTACTATTAGAAATGAAATATTATTATAGTTAATGCCATGATGTGACTATTTTTCATTAATTACACATATTAATGCTATATTGATGATATGAAAGTGAAACGTTTTGGGGTTATATAAGTAGATGTAGAGAATAACTTAAATTAGATTTTGATTTCTATATTTTACTGAGTGGCGGCTATATAGTATATGTTACTGAAAGCTATAAAACTTACGTAAGATAATAATATTATTAAAAATCAAATATTTGTATAGTTATTAATCAAGTGGGGTTGGTCTTTTTCATATATTTAATGGCGGTGTGGTGTAGATATTTATATGCGTGGTTCTCTTCAGCATTGGCTCGAGAGAGAGTATCTTTCATTATTATTATGGAAGCAAATAACTTTCAGAATGTCTGGTATTCTTCATCGAAAATAAATCTTAAAAATGTTTATTTGAACGTCTAATGAACTTAGTTTGCAGCATTTGTTGCACAAGCCACTAGTATAATATATATTCCGAAGTGATATAGTGTTAAAAGTTGAGTAATCAAGATGTAGGCCTATAATAATTTTAACTCTGAAGATCAGGAACAGAATTCAAAGGATGACTTGTAAGATAAGCTGTAAAATAAGGTTAGGTAAGAGAGGAAATACAGTATACTCAGTGACAATATCAATAATTACGTTAACAAAGACTATGACGAAAATACGGTGACGAAAACGACATCAACCGTTGGCCAGGAAAGCAACTTACGACAACACATTTTTCCGACACAAAATTGTAACAAGTTCGCCATTTCAAGGCCATTTAAGCATGACACGCATGTATGGAAGGATATTATGTGACTGTTAATGACAGAGAGGGGATCAGAAAGATCTCCGCCACGAACCATTCATGTCGATCAGGCCCTCTTGTCCTCGGCCGCGGAGTGGCCTATTGATCAGCATGGCCTACAGAGCCGACATGCCAATGTTGTGCGTTATCTGGGGGAAAAATACACATACGAGTGCGTGACTATCAGAACGGCTTCAGGTATGGTGGAACATGAAAAATAAACATAAAGTTAAACTCATTTTTTTTTATGGAGAGCGGGCGAAATAGAAATGTCAGAGGACAACGTGCACGCCAGAAGTTGTGCTCGACAAATGATGCATTTGAACACGAGAGTTCAATACTGAACCCGCATCCAACGAAGCATGAAGCGTAATAGAGGTCAAGACGAAAGAACACTGACCTAGACCTCGTGAAGCGTGAAGGACTCGTATTGAATTTGTATCAACGGGTTCAGCAATGTACTCTCTGACCAGATATTAATTTTTCATAATAAGGACCTTGATGACATTCTACAGGGACATCATTTTATTTTTATTAACATTTCTAATATTAACCTGGCTATACCTTTGGATCAACGGTTAAGAACCGGAAACACCGTTTGCTACCTTCTTCCACGACTGGAGTTCGATGATACTGGAGTAATACACAAACAAATCACTTTACTAGGTATAGGAGGGAACAAAAGTAGTTCATCCATTTACGTAAACTAGGAAATATCGCGATTTTGAGTTTGAAAAATTTCATTAGGTTTTTGTTTAATCAAAATACAGTACAGTATTAACAGTGAGTGTTTTTACTCACGAAATGAGCTTTCCATGCGGACGTATTCATTATGCAGTGTATATTATACTGTCTACAGCACATTAGCGTACAATATACAGAATTAAGTTAAATTGAAAAATAATCATAATATGGATATTTAAACACATTTTTGAAAATGGTGGCCGTTCATTTCGATACAGCTTCAGTTCTTTCGTGCATATTATCGCACTATAGACTATTGTACGTAATTCCAATTAACAGGTTCGTACTTCGTATCAGTAACTCATGTTGAAATAATTCTGTACCTACTCTATAAAAGAGTACCTTACGTACTGTAAATTCAATCTTCACTTCTGCCCGATACGAAAATATAAAATTACTCAGACACGCTATCCTACTGTCCGTCAAAGTGATTACGTCGCAGCGTCGTAGAAAGGGAGGAAATCACGTGACAGTTAATTATTTAACGAGGCTCTTTTATTTAAGTTATTTTAAACAATTGTATGGGTATAATATTACGTAGACGTCCAATTTCTAACAGAAATTAATGTTCTTAGAAAAGAGGTAAGACAACCCAGCCACTAGCATTTACAGAGAGGCGAATAGAAGCAGGTGGGAGAAACCGGGATGCGACGTACGCAAATGGAAAATGATGCAATATTGAAAGCTCTTTCGTCATTGGAAAACGCGAACATATTTTTGGAACGTACTGTTTACTATGACCGTAAGGCTACTATGACTGTATATGCGGTCTTGTATCTGTGTGGAGGACGGTTGAACTTCATTAGTAGAAGGGGTGGGAGTGAAGTACATTAAAAAACTCAGGTACAATAAAAATTGAAGTAAAAATAAAATGATGTCCCTGTAGTTATAAACACGGGAAATAATATAACCATTCTCTCTGATGACAGATCCAAAACAACATAAAATATTAATAAGTATAAAGAATTGCTTACAAAATCATGCTGTGCATTCAATTTTGAACTAAGGACACCAAGTTTAGGATATGAGATTGCATGTAAATTACTCTACATTGACCTTCCAGCATCTAGTGCTGTAACTTTTTTAAGGTTAACAATTGACAAAATTTATATTTCAAAGGTTATCTAAAAACTGAATTCGTTATCTTTTATTTTGAAAAATCCGAGATCTGTGCTGACGTAACCCAGCTGGTTTCTATGTACTATGCATATGTCGAATCTCGTTTGGGATAAGGTATTTGTTTCTGGATTTGGTCTATCTCAACACAAGATGTATTTCTATCTCAAAAAGAAACTAATAAGGTGTATGACCGGAACACATTTTACAGTTTCGTGTAAAGAATATTTTAAATCTTTTAAAATTGTAACTTTTCCTGTTCATATATTTTAAATTTGTGTAATTATTCTATTTTGTAATAGAGAAGTACGAGTATTCATCTAAAATGGGAATTTTCATGGTCTTAATACCAGACAATATAATGCATTTCACATACCATTTAATAAATTAAGAGTTGGATGTAAATCACCAAATGTTATTGGGTTGAAATAATATCGTAAATTGCCTGAAAATATTAAGAATGTAAGCAAGGTTTCTTTTTAAAACTAAACTCAGAAAAACTTTTAATTGAAAAGAGTTTCTGTTCTGTTGACTATTTCAACTAAATTAATAACTATTGACTTTTCCTTTGCAATGTATTTTATCAATTGGAATAATAAGAAGTAAGTGAGTAAACAAGGACGTGAACGTATTTCAAGAAAACTAGTATTAGATTCGTTTCTCTATAGGAAATAATAATAATAATAATAATAATAATAATAATAATAATAATAATTATTATTATTATTATTATTGCACTGATTTTAATATTTACTTCCTAAGATAAATGTTATATTTCATCAATATACACAAAAATTAAATTTCCTTTCATATCTACTTTAATTTCAGAAATATATTTGCAATATCGTTAAGTTCTACAATTTTGGTCAGGGAATATAAATTTAGAAATAAAAGAGGGGCAAGACCTAAATTTAACGAAAAATAGCACGACACAAAATAACACACAGAGAAGTTTCAAACAAGATCTGAATAGAGAAGATCCCAACGAGAGTAGCAGTGGTGTTGATAAAAGCACGTTGCAGACAGAGGAAGAAGTGAAATCAAAGTAAGTTCATATTATTTTTATCCTTGGTAACAATGGAGTTCACGAAGTTGATGAGAGATAGAGGAAGAAATGAAGTGGAGTCAGGGTCAGAGTAAGTTCATGAAGTTGATGAGAGATAGAGGAAGAAATGAAGTGGAGTCAGGGTCAGAGTAAGTTCATGAAGTTGATGAGAGATAGAGGAAGAAATGAAGTGGAGTCAGGGTCAGAGTAAGTTCATGAAGTTGATGAGAGATAGAGGAAGAAATGAAGTGGAGTCAGGGTCAGAGTAAGTTCATGAAGTTGATGAGAGATAGAGGAAGAAATGAAGTGGAGTCAGGGTCAGAGTAAGTTCATGGAGTTGATGGAAGATAGAGGAAGAAATGAAGTGGAGTCAGGGTCAGAGTAAGTTCATGAAGTTGATGAGAGATAGAGGAAGAAATGAAGTGGAGTCAGGGTCAGAGTAAGTTCATGAAGTTGATGACAGATAGAGGAAGAAATGAAGTGGAGTCAGGGTCAGAGTAAGTTCATGAAGTTGATGAGAGAGAGGAAGAAACGAAGGAGTCAGGGTCAGAGTAAGTTCATGAAGTTGATGAGAGATAGAGGAAGAAATGAAGTGGAGTCAGGGTCAGAGTAAGTTCATGGAGTTGATGGAAGATAGAGGAAGAAATGAAGTGGAGTCAGGGTCAGAGTAAGTTCATGAAGTTGATGAGAGATAGAGCAAGAAATGAAGTGGAGTCAGGGTAAGAGTAAGTTCATGAAGTTGATGACAGATAGAGGAAGAAATGAAGTGGAGTCAGGATCAGAGTAAGTTCATGAAGTTGATGGGAGATAGAGGAAGAAATGAAGTAGTCAGGGTCAGAGTAAGTTCACGAAGTTGATGAGAGAGGAAGAAATGAAGTGGAGTCAGGGTCAGAGTAAGTTCATGAAGTTGATGAGAGATAGAGGAAAAAATGAAGTGGAGTCAGTGTCAGAGTAAGTTCATGCAGTTGATGAGAGATAGAGGAAGAAATGAAGTGGAGTCAGGGTCAGAGTAAGTTCATGAAGTTGATGAGAGATAGAGGAAAAAATGAAGTGGAGTCAGGGTCAGAGTAAGTTCATGAAGTTGATGAGAGATAGAGCAAGAAATGAAGTGGAGTCAGGTCAGAGTAAGTTCATGAAGTTGATGAGAGATAGAGGAAGAAATGAAGTGGAGTCAGGGTCAGAGCACGTTCATGAAGTTGATGAGAGATAGAGGAAGAAATGAAGTGGAGTCAGGGTCAGAGTATGTTCATGAAGTTGATGAGAGATAGAGGAAGAAATGAAGTGGAGTCAGGGTCAGAGTAAGTTCATGAAGTTGATGAGAGAGAGGAAGAAATGAAGTGGAATCAGGGTCAGAGTAAGTTCATGAAGTTGATGAGAGATAGAGGAAGAAATGAAGTGGAGTCAGGGTCAGAGTAAGCTCATGAAGTTGATGAGAGACAGAGGAAGAAATGAAGTGGAGTCAGTTCATGAAGTTGATGAGAGATAGAGGAAGAACTCAAGTGGAGACAGGGTCAGAGTAAGTTCATGAAGTTGATGAGAGATAGAGGAAGAATTGAAGTGGTGTCAGGGTCAAAGTAAGTTCATGAAGTTGATGAGAGATAGAGGAAGAAATGAAGTGGTGTCAGGGTCAGAATAAGTTCATGAAGTTGATGAGAGACAGAGGAAGGAATGAAGTGGAGTCAGGGTCAGAGTAAGTTCTCTTGGAGCTGACGAAAGGACGTCAAATGAACTGAACTGAGAGTGAGTTTTAATATTATCCGTGATAGCAGTAGTGATGCTGATGTAGGTTGTGACTCTATTGAAGTATTGAGTTTGAAATTCCACCACAAACCAATAGCTGAAATGCAGTCAACGTAACTCTAGTGTTGTACAAACAATTTCACCACATGAAAAAGTCACCACCTCTGAGAATAAAGTTGAGGCATATTGTAAAGTAAATTGGGAACTCCCATTTCGCAAACACGGCGGCAGATCTAAAATTCATTACCAATGAATTCATTTCATGATCTGCCAACGAATCAGAACATGGACATTGTCCAAGAGTCCAAGGCACCTAATTGTGTGAACACGATGTCCTAAATTTAGCTGTCAGCTTGTAGGGTCTAGGAATGATATTGATGGGCTTATTCGTGTTCTGGCACCACCTTCTACATCTTGGCGCGCTGCAAGCACACTTGGCCGACGAGCCCAACATGTGGTGCACCGAGCACGGTACATTGAGTGGATTGTAAATATCACTTCGAGAAACAAAGCGATTCCCGAACCGTTCGTTTCAAACCATCACCTCGTTCGGCCTGAATTTCATTTGAACAGACTTATTGAAAGCAGAATATGAGCACTGAAGAATAAAAACTTTTAACTCCATTCGCGTCTTTTTTATTTAATTAATTAATTTATTTATTTATTTGTTTGTTTATTTATTTGCTTATGTATTTATTTGTTTATCTATTTATTTATTTGTTTATTTATTTATTTGTTTGTTAATTTATTTGCTTATGTATTTATTTGTTTATCTATTTATTTATTTGTTTATCTATTTGTTTCTTATTTGTTTATTTATTTATTTATTTGTTTATTTATTTATTTGTTTATCTATTTGTTTACTCATTTATTTATTTATTTGTTTATCTATTTGTTTACTTATTTGTTTATTTATTTATTTGTTTATTTATTTATATATTTATTTGTTTATTTATTTGTATATATATATATATTTATTTATTTATTTATTTGTTTATTTGTTTATTTCTTTCTTTATTTATTTATTTTTTATCTATTTATTTATTTGTTTATATATTTGTTTACTTATTTGTTTATTTATTTGTTTATTTATTTGTATATCTATTTATTTATTTGTTTCTTTGTCTATTTTTTTATTTATTTGTTTATTTATCTATTTGTTTATCTATTTATTTGTTTATATATTTGTTTATCTATTTATTTATTTATTTATTTGTTTATATATTTGTTTACTTATTTGTTTATTTATTTGTTTATTTATTTATTTGTATATCTATTTATTTATTTATTTGTTTGTTTATTAGTCTATTTATTTATTTATCTATTTGTTTATCTATTTATTTGTTTATATATTTGTTTATCTATTTATTTATTTATTTGTTTATATATTTGTTTACTTATTTGTTTATTTATTTATTTGTTTATTTATTTGTTTATTTATTTATTTGTTTATTTATTTATTTATTTATCTATTTATTTGTTTATATATTTGTTTATCTATTTATTTATTTGTTTATTTATTCATTTATTCATTCATTTATTTTATTTATTTATTTGTTTATTTATTTATTTATGTATTTATTTATTTATTTGTTTATTTATTTATGTATTTATTTATTTATTTATTTGTTTATATATTTGTTTATCTATTTATTTGTTTATATATTTGTTTATCTATTTATTTATTTATTTGTTTATATATTTGTTTACTTATTTGTTTATTTATTTATTTGTATATCTATTTATTTATTTATTTGTTTGTTTATTAGTCTATTTATTTATTTATCTATTTGTTTATCTATTTATTTGTTTATATATTTGTTTATCTATTTATTTATTTATTTATTTGTTTATATATTTGTTTACTTATTTGTTTATTTATTTATTTGTTTATTTATTTATTTGTTTATCTATTTATTTGTTTATATATTTGTTTATCTATTTATTTATTTGTTAATTTATTTATTCATTTATTCATTCATTTATTTTATTTATTTATTTGTTTATTTATTTATTTATTTGTTTATTTATTTATTTATTTGTTTATTTATTTTGGCTGTAAGGAAACTGAACGTGTTAATTAATATCAATGATAGAGAGTATAACGTGTTTCAGGCAGGACGCCATGTACGTAACAAGTCCTACCGCTTTCATTGTATTATTTGAGGAATTTACGTCCGACTAGGATGACTATTAATTTCACTGTCGGAAAGAGCATTGGATTTGAAAGGAGTGCAAGAAAAATGCAGTTTGGTATGTCTATGCGTACAAAAATTGGTATTCGTTTTCGCAACATATTGCGATCCACCAAACAGTAACAATGCGTGAAGTAAGAAGTAATTCGGTGTCGCCTGGGAAAAGTAAGTGCTTTGGAACATAATAATAATAATAATAATAATAATAATAATAATAATAATAATAATAATAATAATAATAATAATAATAATAAACCGTGGTGCTACAGCCCGTGAAGGGCTTAGACCGACCAGCCGGCTGCTGGCCTCACTCCACATGCCGAAACAGAGGTGGACGATCACCCAACCAGAATGGAGGTATCGTGTGGTTAGCACGATGATCCCCCCAGCCGTTATAGCTGGCATTCGCAACCGGATTTCGCTACCTATCGTAGCTCCCCAAGTGCATCACGATGCTGGGTGGGCACCAGTCCAATACACTGGCCGAACTTTCATGAGAAAAACTTTGGAATATTACTACTAGTAAATAAAAATTTATGAAGTCTGAGACGGGATGTGGACAAGTCAACTAAAAGGTCAACAAAATTAATTAACGCATATAAATTATATTGTCATATTCTATGGATTACAAATGTCAAACATACACTATCATGTAACTGTTCATGATTAAAAGTTCTCTCAGAGTTCTGCGTTCAGCAAGAAAGACAGTGACACAATTTCCGTATAATACCAGTGGCGCTACAGTCATTTAAGGGTCCAAGACAAGTGTAAAGTCACAAATTTCTTTGTAAAAAAACAAAATTAAATTGTAACAATTCTGCACATGGTAGGACAATTTACTTAAAGGACCAGGAAATGAACATTACACTTACGTCTTTTAATTGGCTGTTAGAAATGTTCTACATACCCAATTAAATTTTTTTTAACGTTCCGAGTTGGTAAAAAGTCAGAAATCCGGGTTACATAGCCTAATATAAAGTCAGTTGGAAGGGGGTGAGTTGAACTAACCAAAACTGGCGGCAGGCAGAAATAAGCGAGAAACATGGCACCAGGGCTGATGGAGTGAAGTTAAAAAAACGTAACCACCTCGCTCATCCACCCTTGTGTACCACACATCTCAGCCTAATCTGGGTCAAGCTGACCTCTCGTCCTGATCTCCGACCCTTCGCCCCATCTGCGTAATCAATGGCCATACATCAACGGCTTCCCCGGGCCGTAATAGTTTTCCTACGGCACTTCTCGTATCATGACACGGTCATTGTACCGAAAACAAAAACGAAATTGCAAAATGCAGATTTTACGACATCGCCATAAAACGCATTATAACACGGGGCAATACATCACACCGATGCTACACAGTCAGCCTATCTGGCAGGCTGGCGTCTATTAAGCTAATCAAAAACTGAACCCGTCGGAGCTATTTCCTATTTCGTCCGTGCAGATAATTTCTGTAAATGGAATTATAAAATACTGCAGCGAGTTACGACTCATCATTTATAAATCTTTAGTGTTTTAGCAATCGTAAGCAGTGGCGGTGCGTCAATAAGAACACGAGAACACCTTGTTTCCATTAAGGGAACCACGTAGTGATTAGGGGTCAAAAATCCGAATTTTTATTTTGTGTTTTAAAATAAATTACAAAACTGGTCTTTAAAACAATATAAATATTGTGGAGGGCATTTCTGCAGATAAGCCTTTTAAATGACCTCTTTAAATTTGGCGGTGCATGTAATTCATACATTTTTTTATGCAGTTTTCCATAAGTTGACATTTTCAAACTTAAGTGCATTTTTCACTCAAGTTACTGAATCAATTTACATGAAATTTTTACAGTGTTTTCTGCAGCCTGTGTTCTACATTGCAGACCTACGGTTTTAAAAATGTCACACACATAACACGAGAAAAAAATGTATATGCATTGAAAAAATTGTAAAAAATTTTAAACAAAATTCAATATTTTTTTCTGTTTCACTAGGGGTGAAATATTTAACTAAATTTTGCTTTGGAATTTACAATACACAATACTGGATAACTTAAAAAAATACAAGGTATATGAGTGAAGATAGTAGCAAGTAATGTGCACCTGAAGAATGAGGTACACCTAGCAAAGTTGGAAAACAGGTTATCAGTTAGGGCCTTTCTTTTGCACTTGGGTACGAAACTAATTAGTTGTCTTTTATACCACTGAATTCAGAATGATTGATTGCATAAGCCTGGAAATTTTTATTCCTTTCTGAGCATTAGAAGCCTAGAAATATTCAACTAAACTTTTGTATTGAAATTTTTTAATCGCACAGTATCACTACCCAGTTCCCTTAATGCACGACTAGTTTTATTATTTAATACCGTATTGGCGTAGTGGGGATGTATAATATCAGGATCGAGTATTTTAAACTTCCCGCATCTTGCATAAACTTCTTATGTAAACTTGGCAACATCCGTTCACGTACAAGCCGTGCTCTTTTCAAGAAGGTTAGAGGAATTTCACGCATGCGCGGGAGAAAATTGTCTTTCGCTGGCCGCTTATGACTCGTCAAGAGCACAAAGCGTTAAGTGAACAGTGAATCTATCCTACAGATGTCAGGTGCATCGATGCCTATCGTTTACGTGCTATATCTCGAAGAGAAAATTTAATAAGTCTGTATTTTAGCCTGCAGGTGTCAGCATCTCACTGTCGGAACGTTTACTTTATGTGGATGTGTGTACAGTGCTGCTACGAGAGTGTAGTTTGTGAATTACTATACTTCAGTGCCGGCATATAGCATAGTTTGGCTTTCAAAGACGTGCTGGATGTGATGGTGGTATGAATTTAAATATCTGTATGGTGGTGTATATTATTTAAGAATAATATTTACTGGCATGTATTTATAGCAATCAATCTATGCGAATGGGATTACAGTATTGGTATAGGCTATAGTGTATCAGTGTGTTGTGAATCAAAATATATTACTGAACACACGCTTTTGTAAATTGTTTTATGTATTAATTTTTAACAGATGTAAACAATGAACTCTGTTCAAGTAATTTTGAAGAGTAAAGAACTGGGTAAACTGGCTTTCCAGGAAAAATTGGAAATAAAAAGACTAGGTTTCATTATTATTATTATATATTGTTTTGAATTTATATACGGTTTTTTCGACAGTGAAACACTGGAATCATGACATTTCATATTAGGCTAAAAACGTACGATTTCAAATTCTTTTCGATTTTGGAACACAAAATTGTGAACACACATAATATTTTATCACGAGCCGCCACTGATCGTAAGTACAGTACTTCGTGTCCTTTGTGACCAGCTGAGAGAGATAACAACAAATCAAAAATCCTGTACAACAGTTCTATGACTGCCTTCTGTAATTTTACGAAATCGGTTATATTACTTGCATTTCTTAAACCTGATTATTCTTACATATAAAAATGACAGCTGTAAGCAATATGTGTTGATATAAATGCAAACAAGACGAAGACGAACGTTATCAGAAGAAAACAAAAGAAGGTAACCGTGTGAATTCCAAATGAGGCAGTAGAGCAAGTGGACAGCTTCAAATACTTGGAGTGTACTCTAAGCAGTAACATGAGCTGCTGCCAGGAAGTCAAAAGGAGGATAGCGATGGCAAAGAAAGCTTTTAACAGGAAAAGGAGCATCTTCTGCAGACCTCTGGAAAAAGAATTAAGGAAGATACAGTGAAGTGCTGTGTGTGGAGTGTGGCATTGTATGAGGGCAGACACATGGACATTACGACGAAGTGAAGAGAAGCGACTAGAAGCATTTGAAATGTGGATATGGAGAAGAATGGAGTGTGTGAAATGGACAGACAGAATAAGAAATGAAGCTGTGTTGGAAAGAGTGGATGAAGAAGGAATAATGCTGAAACTGGTCAGGAAGATAAAAAGGAGGAAATGAATGGGTTACTGGCTAAGAAGAAAAGGTCTACTGAAGGATGCACTGAAAGGAATGGTGAACGGAGAAAAAGTTCAGGGCAAAAGAAGATCTCAGATGATAGGCGATGTTAACATGCGGAGACGAAGGTAGAAAATAGGAAAGATTGGAGAATGCTGGGTTTGCAGTGAAAGACTTTCCCTTGGGCAGAGAATTATGAATGAATGATCAGGTTATGGTTAGCCCGTTTTTTGTGAGCACCTATTAAAATAAAATTCGAAATGCTAATAGGCTATGTGAGAGGAATTCTACAAAAATGGAAAACCACAGAGAGAAGGCAACCATGGAGTCAGAAAGAAAAAAAAAACACAAGGAGAAAAGAATGACTCTGAGCTGTGAAAGAAGGAGTACCAAAATATGACACTAGAAATACTGGACGTACTCCAAACCGATGTAATAACATGAGAAAATTCAGGCAAAGAAATAATTATGATAAATTTTCGTTATATTTTTGGAAATTTTAGCCGTCTCACAATGGGTATTTATACATTAAAAATTGTAACGAATGTCAGTTACATATTTCCCTTTAGGGCTATCTATTACTCATTTCTACCGGATATTTTAATTTAACAACTAAAATATTCTCTGGGCATGCCTTATAATTCCTTAATTTGATAATTTAACTTCTCTTTTGCTAATTTCGCTGATGTTATAAATCTCAGTTCTTTTTAAGTCACTATATAATTACTTTAGCCTTGTTTGATTGCTACAATCCATATTTCTGACATGCATGATAACTTGGAACAACCAAAACACGTTTATTATTACATCTCCCGTATTTCCTTGCTTGTTTTTCTATAACATTTCTATATTTTACTTTTATTCTGCATTATCATAACATTAAACTCCATATTCCTTAAGTCAGCGTTTCTCAAACTATTGTCCGCGGATCACCTGTGCTCCTCGAGATCTGCCCTTGTGGTCCTTCAAAAAGGACAGAAGAAAAAATGAAATGCAAACGAATTGTGTATCACACTATAGCTGAAAATCTCAGAGTTTGGAAATTACACAAAGGCAATCACCTTTCACTTTTTCTTCCAGTACTGACATTTTATGAAATTTATTACCCTACCTGTCTATCAACTTCCCACTCTACTCTCAGCAACAAAAGAGGGATTTAAAGCACTATGAACGTGGTGTTTTTCGCCATCTTTTCCCTGTACACCAGCTGATGACATGTGGCTAAGTACATTGGCATACCTTTCAGATGTATTCTCAAAATTATACGAACTAAATCTCTCTCTACAAGGCAATTCTTTGACTGTTCTCAATGCGCATGAGAAAATAAACTTGGTTTGCGGGTCAGTTACGTAAAACAGACGATTTTTTCACTATTTTCAACCCTAGAGTCTTTTTTAGTCGAAAATGATTTCGTTATTGGAAAAGAATTATGCAATGACATATGTTCGCATCTCGAAACTACGAGGTCACAATTTTAAACTTATTTTCCAAGTAAATATGACGAATTTGCATGTTTTAGTGATCCATTTCATTGCGATATTGAAAATAACAAACTTTCATTGAGTGAAAGAGAACAGTTAATTGAACTCTCGAATGACACCGGACTTAAAGTGAAATTCCAAGCGAAAGGTATGGTTAATTTCTGGACCTCATCACAAGTGAAAAGAGAATACAGTGAACTGTACAATGATGCTTTACAGATTATAATTCAGTTTGCTTTTACGTATCTGTGTGAGAAAGGGTTTTCATCACTATCTCTAATAAAAACAAAGTACCGAAATCGACTCGATGTATGTGACGATCTCCGACTTAAGCTTACCAGCATACGTCCAAACATACAACAACTGTGCTAGAATCGGCAGGCTCATCCATCTCATTAATGAGCACCGACATGCATTTAGTTTGTTTGGTTAATAAGTTAAAGATTTTATCCAATTTCTAATAGCCTTGATTTATTAAAAAACCGAAAATGATTTTTTTCTATTAACATTAACTTAATTAGTTAATACTAATATAAATTTATATGAATTAAATTAAGTTTAATTAATTAATTCTGTTTTAAAATATAAGTATATTGGTATTAAAATATGCTGCAAAATGATAAATTTGCTTTCCAAGGAAACAAGAGGAAGATGGTCCGCGGAACTGATCTGACTTAAAAAAGCGGTCCCCACTTCAAAAAAGTTTGAGAAACGCTGCTTTAAGTGATATACAATTCGTATGATTAGCCTAGAGACTTTTAGAACTATGAAACATGAAGTTTAAATTTGAAGGAGAAATTATTGTGAACAAAGGGAATTTTTCTATATCATTAAGAAATATTAATTTACTTTAAATATCGAAACGAAACTTTTGTAGATCATTTCTAATGTCGGTCACCCCCTCAGTATAAATTACCCTTTATCATTATGGTGATTATCTGTATGTTTATCATTCAGTATCAAGATTGGTATTAATAGACAGATATTTTTCCAAGTTGAATCAACTTTTGCTCATATGCAGTGCATGAAATCATCATTCAAATTATATTTGATAAGATGTACATTTGGATTTAAATGGCCATATTCTCAATGAGATATCTTAATATTTATTTCAGGAGATGTTCCCTAGTACCATTTCGCACAAAAGTTATTCATATCGCCAAAAGATTTCACTCCTATTTCCAATGAAGGGATTTGTATCATATACAAAAACGAGTGCAACAATATTGAGTGAGAGGGAAATGCTGATGAAAAATAAGAAACTCTTTGATCACACAGGTCTAGAAATTGGCTCCTCCTCGCATCTCGTATAAAAACCTGATCAGAACGGGTTATCACTTGATAGCTTTCATTTTTCCCTCCATTCTCTAGCTTAAAAAAAAATCTCACAGTGAAATATTTTCAAGTCAGTCATTCGATGATTATTATTATTATATTAATCTTGTCCATAGATAACTGTTTACATATTTGAATATTATTCATGAAGTACACACAAAAAGAGGACAGGATCAATGCTTTTCAATCTTTTGCTTTATTTTACTAAATATATAACCATTTTCTGTTGTTTTAATTCCGACAGATTGAAGTGAACTTCCTTTCCTTCGTAAATATTTACACATACATCAGCGCTTCATTTATGATACTCTGAGGATTTGTTTGGGGAGGGGAGCTGGATACACAATACTTGGTTAATACGCCAGTGGTGGAAGATAAAAGTGTTTGTTATCTTGGTAAATCTCTGTTTGCTTGTCTGACTATATGACCCAGTGAAAATGTACACTGGAGTGTCGAAACAGTAGATCATTTAAGTTACGTAAACTCTTTAGAATTCCATCGTTTCACTTCTCACTTCGTATCAAACTTATTCATCATAATTTTCAAATTAATGTAAATCAATATCATGATTATATTCTTCCCCACTTTAATTTATAATAATCCATTTTTTTGACACCAAAATACTTCACTACTTTAATCCTGACTGATTCTCACAAGAAACATAACATGTTTCTAATTTATGAGATCGTGTACTTGTTTATTAAAAATTCTACTAAAAAGTATCTGTTTATATCAAGAATACGATCCACATGTTCATAGTCTTTTTCGTGTTACAGTGAGACACTGATCTTTTATCACGTTGAAGTATATACACTTTTAAAACTGTGTACATGGCCTTAATTATATTCATAATTGCACAGATGACAAGAAATATTGAAGACACAGTTTCTCCTAATAAACAGGAAGATAAACACAGCTCTCGACTGGTGTACTACCATTTACCTGCCCCTGGACAGCGTTAAAATCGGCGAGGAAGTCTCCGGGATCTGCATCGCTGGAGACTCATCTTGGATGTTCTCTTACGTCCGCAGTTAACCCAGAGAAACACGATCCACGATCTTTATCACTCTATAAAAAATCACTCATTAGACAAATAATCTGAGACTAGTAAGGCTCCGAAAGGTATTTCAGAGCTTGGTGGAATGAAAGAAGTGTTGGCTCCCTTGGAGTTCGTTCGTGACTATCATCAGCGGTGAGGAGACACAGAGCCTCGAGGGCTACTTGGAGCCACCGCGGTGACCGTTGGCGCACAGGTGGTTGTTGTGGTGGTGGTAGTTCTCCACTTCCTTCTCCAGGACGTGGTCGAAGTGGCCGTTGTTGACGGGGTGGCATCTGGCACGGCAGACCTCGCCGTTGACGCAGGAGAAGCCGTTAGCAGCAGGTTGGCCGCGGTTGCTGGAGCCTCTGTGGCCGGACCTGGTGGACCGACGTCCGCCGCTGGCAGTGGCAGCAGGGCCTGCCTTGGCCTCCGTCCCCGCGGGTCCCCCGGTGGGCAGGAAGAACACACTGGGCGCAGGACTGGAGGCGAGGAGCTCTAGCTACAGTTCCGTAACAGGTATCGGCTTGAGAGTCTGCTGCTGAGCGGCGCGGACGATGTAGTCCTCGTCCGAGAAGGTCTTCTGGTATTCGTGCTCCTTGCGACTGATGGCACGGTTGTTCCACTTGTAGTCTTTGAGGGCGTCCTGCAGGCGACGCCTGTATCGGTACAGCAGGATCCCCAGAAGGGCCACAAGAGCGACACCCGTGCCGCAAAGGGCACCGATGATGGCCTGCTGTCGAGTGTCGTGAAGGGCACAGCCCAGCTCGTCTGCAGACAGGGATTTGAGGGGCCGATCTTTGAGGTGTTTTGGTGTTGCACATAATACTTGGCTGGCGTTGCGCTGCGTCAGAAGATCTCGAAGCCACAGCAGTGAACATCTGCACTCCAGCGGGTTCTCAGCCAGCTCCAACTTGCGCAGCTCGGGCCATGTGGCTAGAGGCTCAGAGAACGTGGTGAACGCGTTGTCACGGAGAACAAGATGCCGCAAATTTGGCAGACCTGCAAGCGCGCCTTCCTCTACCGACGACAGCTTCTTGTTACTGCTCAAGACTAGCGTCTCTAGATTCAAGTTGTCTGCGAGAGCGCCCTTCTCAACGCGCTCGAGGTGTTGCGCTCCAGACACGTCGAGTCTCTTGAGCTTCTCTAGGCCTTGAAATGCGTGCGCCTCCAGCGCAGTGAACTCGTTCTGACCCACGCTGAGCTCCTCCAGGCGGGGAAGCGTTGCGAGCTGTCGCGTGGGGATCACTTTGAGGCAGTTGTCGTGCAGGCCCAGGCTCCTGAGCACGGAGAGCCCCCGGAAAGCGTTCTCACTTATGTTTTGTAAGCCGGCGCCACTCACGTCGAGATTTGTTAGGCGGTTCAACCCCCGGAAAGCGTCGTCTGGAAGTGTCGTGAAAGCATTGAGGCCAACTTTCAGCTCGGCCAGGTTGCTCAGCTCCGTGAACGACGACGTAGGCACTGCGCGGAGTTGGTTGTCGTCCAGGTACAGCACTCTGAGCGCTGTCAGGCCGGCGAATGCTGCAGGATCAACACGAGATATCCTGTTCTGCCCCAGATCCAGTTCTTCCAGCTGCGGAAGGAGGCTGAACAGACGCTCTGGGAGTTCTTCTAAATAATTTCCTCTAAGACTGAGTACAGTTAATGCTCTCAGGCCGAGAAAAGTCTTATTGCTCACGGAGGAAATTTTATTGTGGTTTAAGTGCAGCTCGACGAGTTTTCTCTGGGCTTCGAAGCTCTTGGTGGGGATGCTCACCAGGTGGTTGTAGGACAGGTCTACGTACTTGAGTTCTCCGTAGAATTGGAAGGCAGCGTCAACCGTCTTTATGCGGTTGTATTTTAGCACCAGGCGCTGGATGGAGGGGTTAAGCGTGATGGGGATCACGTCCAGGTTGGCCTCGATACAGGTCACCACCAGGGTGTCGTCGTCACAGGTGCAGCCCGTGGGGCAGAACGCGAGCGCCCTGGCGGCGGATGCCAGCAGCGCTGCCAGGCAGACGAGCAGCAGGAGAGGTGGCGACGGGGCTGTCATTCTGCTAACGGCGCAGCATCGCGGCATCAGCGGCAGGGCGATCTGCAAGCAAGGAGAGCTCTCGTCAGTATGCGCTTTACTGGTACCCAAAGGTTCATACCCTAGTTTACTCTGAGGTATAGTAGAGTTGTATTGGTTACAAATAATAAGATACATAATTTATAAACAATAAGCAATAGTAAAGAGATAATATTATAAGAAATGGTTTATAGTTACAGATCAAATATATAATTTAGCAACAATAAACGATAGAAAAGGCATAATACAAAAAATGACACAATTACAAATGAAACATAAACAATAGTAAAGGGGGTTAACACAAGAAGTAAGTTAAGAGTTACAAATTTAATACATGGTTTAGAATAGTCAATTGGAAATATATTATAATACTGTACAAGAAAATCCTCTGACTGAGGTTCTGGCTGATAATGTACATCTATTATCAGGCAGTGCATCTCACTTGACGATGTGTGTCAGAGGAAGAACAATTGTTTGTATGCATCTGAAGTCTATGTAGCAATGGAGGGGCTAAAGGAAGTGGCGATGTATGCAATGGAGGGGGGAAAGGAACTGGTCACCCTACCCCATTATCTCCTAACCTATTTGCCTCATAAGTGGTGCCGTCTTCGTATCACTTGTGAGGTTCAGATCTGTCTTCTGACAGTTGACTAAACAACAATACAAGAAATGACTCCCACTTGCAAATTAAATGTACGATTAAAAACAATAACCAATAGTACATATACTTCCAAATTAAATACATGATTCATAAATGCTTAATACATACGAGTAAAACGATAATACAAGAAACGACTTTCATTTGCAAATTAAATACATGATTGATAAATAATAAATGAGTAAATGGATAATATAACAAATTACTTTCATTTGCAAGTACATTATTCGGATACAATAAACAACAGTAAATGTATAATACAAGAAATGACTTTCATTTGCAAATGCTTGACTTATAAGGAAAGGGATAATACCAGAAAAAAATTGCATTTGCAAAATAAATTTGATCCAGAATTAAAGGGTTAATACAAGAAATGATTTTCATTTGTAAATTAAGTACAGTATGGACGGGAAGTCCCTTTACACTCTACTGGCCTGGTTCTATAAAGGAAAGAAGGAAGGAAACACGTCGTTTTCATGGTGAAATAAGTATGAATAAGTAGACATTACTGAACGATCGTGGATAATTATATTTTATGATATTCAGATTTAATGAAAAAAGAAGACGACAGCAATAGGATGTAAATGAAGCAGGTTCATACGCAGGGTTTGCTGAGATCTTATATTGTAGCTGGAAGGAATTCCCATATTTTGGGCTGGAAAATGTGATAAAAAGTGTACACTGGCGTTCAAAGATATCTGACTTCGAATTTTCTGTTCGTGTAAGTGAACTTTATAGCCACGAGATAAGTCAGAACCAAACAATAAATTAATATAATAAAATGAGAAACTGCGGTCAGCACCATCTAACATCTCGCGGACGAAGTAACAAGACCAGCGCCCTATGTGGTGGACATTAGAACTACGTGATGGGTCCCTCACCCTGAGTTCTCCACTTATGCGCTAGAGACCGTTAGTTGAGAAGACAAAGTCGAGATTAATTTTCTACTGGATCGTGTATGTTAAATAGTGATGTTAATGTACCTTGTAAAAATAGTTTTGTTGAATGCATTGCAAAATAGTAGATAGTAATACAATAATTTCATTAGTCTTAAGTATTTTTGCACTTTTCCAGTGCACCGTACATTAAACACTCAAAGAATACAATAATTTCAATTATCCAACCCTTTATTTTCTTTTCTGTTCTTTCTCGGTTATATTTTAATTGGTTGTATTAGAATGTAGTGTAAAATAGACCGTCTCTTCCATCTCGCTGTTGGCTCTAACACAAATTTTCAATGGATGATGTTGTGAGGAATAAAAATTTTAATGATTTATTTTAAATTAGGTGGCATATTCATCCATGTAGGTGATTCCAGAATCAGAGGGGGGTTACGCACATAGTTAAACTTTTCACCACCTGATACACTGCTTGATGCAAGGAGTAATTAGTTATCATTAAAGTAAAATTGAAAACGTCAAATCTCGTTTTCTCAAATATGCACGGAGTGTTGGGAAAACGGCACTAACAACAATGGTCTACGAACTGGCTAAAGAGACTTTCTACATCGAGGATACCAGAACCCGAATGCTACGGGATCCTACATTGAACACCTGAAGAGAAGAGAAGCAAAGAGGAGAGATACAGACCCTGACTTCTACGCCACCGACGCAATGTTGGAGAGAACCTGGACCAAAGAAAATCGGGAACAAAGACACATCCTAACACGCCTCGCCATTCACGGTTTCCATCACAAAATATGCAGTGACAAGAAACAGTGATGGCGTGTGAATTATGTGGCCAGAGATGTGACAGATATCACATAACAGACTAAGAACACTGAGTGAATATAGTAAAAACTAAACCTCAATGCCATTCGGGCGATAATTTTCTTATTATATATTAGAATAATAGGTGGCAGCAAGATCGATATCTACATTAGCGCCTCTAGTGTTTGAAACGGGTAAGTCAATAAGTTTCGCATCCTAGGTATTATACTTACAGTATGGCATCCTGGTCTCATCTATAAACTCTATCAAGCAGGAATTGATCCCAGTTTAGTTCGTCTTATAGCCTCCTTCCTAACAAACAGAAGCTTTCAAGTAAAATATCAAAACTCATTATCTTCCATTAAAGAGAGCAAAGCAGGTGTTCCCCAAGGATCAATATTATCACCATTTTTATATAATCTCTACATCGCAGATATTCCAACCTCAGCAAATATTAAAATATATCAATATGCAGATGATACAGCCTTCACATCAACTTCGCAAACTCCAGACTTTTCTATAAACAAATTACAACACTACCTCCCAACACTAGAACTCTGGCTTCAGAAATGGAAAATCAAACTCAACGTCGCAAAAAGTCAAGCAACAATCTTCACGAAATGTTATTCTCGACCACACACAAATATCACTTTGCTTCAGACACCAATCCCGTGGACATCAACAGTTAAATACCTAGGAGTTACATTGGATTGTCGACTTACATGGCTACCACATATCAACACAAAAATAAAGAAAGGTTATAGAAGGCTTCATTTATTATACCCGCTCATAAAATCATCTGCTCTCAATTACAAAATCAAAGTAAACATATACAGAACTCTCATTCTATCTGCTATAGTCTACGCAGCTCCAGCATGGGCATTCATACCCAAAACTACAATGAAAAAACTCCAAGTCTTTCAAAATAAAATACTACGTATTATTCATGGCAGTGGCTGGGATACACGAACAGCTCAACTACATGACGACCTGGAACTAAACACCGTTTCTACAACCATCAGAAATATGACAACGAAACTATATCACAAGACTTCACAAAACACCAACCCGCTAATACACAACCTTGGCACATATTCAACTGCAACAGATAAACACCGAAGACCCAAAAGCATTCTCACCACCATCTTTTAATAACAACCAAGATGTAACTACAAGTCAGGATACCTCAACCCCTTAGAGGTCTGGATCCTTCAAGTTCAAGAGACAGCTCACCATGTTACACAACATATAAGAGGAAGGGTCGACAGACTGATACTCTATCAACACCACAACAGAAGAAGAAGAAGGTATTATACTAATTCATGACCAAAGATTTAACAAACTGACAAACTTTGAAATACTTCCGTTTTTTCTCAATAGGTGACACTATTATTGAGACCTGTGGAAAAGTATTTGAGAGAATGTTGATGTAGATTAAGACGTATAAATTATTCTCATAGTTTCCCGCTAAATTTAATGATTTTTTTGCAATTACGGGAGGGGTATGAAATTTTGAATTTTATGAGGGTATATATATGTACAAAGATATATCTGACCTCCGATTTTTATGATTCTTTAAGAGAACCTTCCAACTATGGGATAACTCAGAACCAAAGATATAATTTTTTTCTAAATGAGCAGTGGATGATAAAGTACCAGGTCCTTTACTTAGGACCCTTGGCTTATAAAGAATCTGAAGGGTGGCATATGGTTAGTTGGATAATGATTATTGTTGCTTAACTAACGTCTACTAGCAGCAAAGTCAGATTAAAAAAAATTACAAACTTTGAAAGAGTTCCGCTAGTTCTCAATAGGTGGAACCATTATAGGGGCTGTTAAAAATGTGTTAGGGAAATGATTATGTAGATTAAGCATAAATTATTCTCACTATTGACAATATCAGCGGTTTCCAGCTAAACCCAGTGTTGTTTTAGAATCAGTAGAGTAGGATGAAAAATTGAATTTTATGAGGGTATATTTATGTACGATTGGCAACACTGATTGTTATCTTCGCCATCTATTCATAGAACTAATAACTACAGAAGCCACACTTCAACACATTATCGATCACTATCGATTAGTACAATCAGATATCTTTGAACATCAGTGTACTATTGGCGACAGTGACTGTTTTCTTCGCCATCTAATCACAGCAGTAATAACTAAAGAAGCCACACTTACACGAACAAATTATCGATCTCTATCGATTTAGTAGAGGTCAGGTATCTTTGAACGCCAGTGTACACCACACGTCCATGCCAAACATTGGCTAAATGGATTGCAGATATACATTACTGTTTATTAATATCCAACGCTACACCTCGATCATGAAAGAAAATCTGACGGCAAAGTAGGACTGTGCACAGGAGGGTACATCAAGAAGTCGAGAGGGTGCAGTGAAGTAATGGGCCCTTTACTTCAATCATGAAAGATCGATTGCTCTTGACAGAATCGTAGCCTTTTCTATAGGTGACACAATCTACAGTTAAATTCTCATGGGACTGGCAGAAAGTTACACAAGATTTATATAGGAACCTCACTCCCGTGTTTGCCTCCCTTATTGGTTTCAGATCTAATATGACTGAAAGATTGAAAGCGCGGCGTGGGGAGTGAATCTATGGGTTAGGACAGCGAAGAGAATTGCGTAAAAAACAACGTATAGCTAGAAAAGATTATAAAATATAATGGTAGTAGTAGTAGTAGTAGTAGTAGTAGTAGTAGTAGTAATAGTAATAATCATAATAATAATAATAATAATAATAATAATAATAATAATAATAATAATAATTTTAAAAGGTTTGAAGTAAATCCCGAAAAGAAAAATTTTTATACTAATTCTTTTTTTTCTGTTAGTAATTTGATTCGAATATATGAGAAATAATTTATAGAATTAAATAATATGAATATAATAGAAAAGAATATAAATAGTATTATATGATTATGTCTCGTGACCAGAATATTGTACGAAATGGAACTATAAAAATTGGAGATTTATCCTTCGAAGAGGTGGAAAAATTCATATATCATGGAGCAACAGTAACAAATATAAATGACACTCGGGAGGAAATTAAACACAGAATAAATATTGGAAATGCCTGTTATTATTCGGTTGAAAAGCTTTTGTCATCTAGTCTGCTGTCAAAAAATCTGAAAGTTAGAATTTATAAAACAGGTATATTACCGATTGTTCTTTATGGTTGTGAAACTCGGACTCTCACATTGAGAGAGGAAAAGAGATTAAGGGTGATCGAGAATAAGGTGCTTAGGCGAATCCAGAAATGCATATAGAGTGTTAGTTGGTAGGCCGGAGGGGAAAAGACCTTTGGGGAGACCGAGACGTAGATGGGAAGATAATATTAAAATGGATTTGTGGGAGGTGGAATATGATGATAGAGACTGGATTAATCTTGCTCAGGATAGGGACCAATGGCGGGCTTATGTGAGGGCGGCAATGAACCTCCGGGTTCCTTAAAAGCCAGTAAGTAATAACTTTAAAAACCGGATAATTTGATCCATTTTCGTCCTCACTCTTTCCCAATACCTACAAATAGAAAAACAACAGAAAATACTGAAATATTGACGTCGGGCGTTAGAAATTGAACACATGACGTTGAAAACTGTACAGCCTCATTCACAATGACAACTAAAACGTAATTATAAGGTCAACATGAAAGCTAAAGGCTTATTTACAATTTAAAATTAAACATAAACGTAATATAAACACAGTAGTTCGCAATCATGTTACCAAATTGGATCATTCACAATGATTCACACAAAAATTGACACTAACATTACCGTTAGACGTTAAAATGAAATTTTTCAAGCTCCAAACTTTCATGTTTATACTTACATGACTGTAAAACAAGACACAATCATATAACGCTGAAGTATACAACAAAATATGATAAAATGACGTCGTTGTTATGTTTCCATGGTTACCAAGTATCTTTACAGTTATGTTTATGTTGCCATCGTGAATGGCGTTGCGATTTTTTTTTAATTTAACGCTAAAGTTTGCATTCTTAAGTCAACGCTCACATTTCCATTGTGAATGAGACGTAAAGTCTATTATATTAAATGTGGCAGTTTAAAATTCCCTTTAAATTGAGGGTAACGTAACCATAACGACGTGAAATTTGAAGATCGGCAGCTCAAGCTAATATAAGTTCACAACGAGACGAATTTCGCCAATCAGAAGTGATGTGACAATGTAAATAGAGAATTGAATGCAATTGAATCGCGCACAAACACGGCAAAAAGGCTTTGTTTGATAGGAGGTTAACCATTTTTTTTTTTCAAGAAAACAGTTCTCGGAGGTTCAAGGCCTTCAGCAATACTGCAAATCTTTCTTGAAATAATGGCTGCATTGTATCAGTCTTTCAATCAAGGTCGCAAGATATAAACAAAACATACAGTCAAATGGTCTGACAACATTCGTGGCAGCGGCCGATCCATCGTTCGGAAAATGCGAAATTTATGTGATGCATAAGCTGATGGCTAAAATGTACAAGGGCTCCGTCATGCTGGAAGAACATGCCCATCCTGGTAGCCAAGTGAATTACAAACAGATGTTTCGTTGCACCCATTACGAACAGTGCTGACCTCAGAATAGTCCATACTACCACTTACTTACTTACTGGCTTTTAAGGAACCCGGAGGTTCATTGCCGCCCTCACATAAGCCCGCCATTGGTCCCTAACTGAGCAAGATTACTCCAGTCTCTATCATCATATTCCACCTCCCTCAAATCCACTTTAATATTATCTTCCCATCTACGTCTCGGCCTCCCTAAAGGTCTTTTCCCCTCCGGCCTCCCAACTAACACTCTATATGCATTTCTGGATGCGCCCATATGTGCTACATGCCCTGCCCATCTCAAACGTCTGGATTTAATGTTCCTAATTATGGCAGGTGAAGAATACAATGCGTGCAGTTCTGCGTTGTGTAACTTTCTCCATTCTCCTGTAACTTCATCCCTCTTAGCCCCAAATATTTTCCGAAGCACCTTATTCTCAAACACCATTAATCTATGTTCCTCTCTCAAAGTGAGAGTCCAAGTTTCACAACCATACAGAACAATTCGTAATGTAACTGTTTTATAAAGTCTAACTTTCAGATTTTTTGACAGCAGACTAGATGATAAAAGCTTCTCAACCGAATAATAACAGCCATTTCCCATATTTATTCTGTGTTTAATTTCCTCCCGAGTATAATTTATATTTGTTACTGTTGCTCCCAGATATTTCAATTTTTCCACCTCTTCAAAGGATAAATTTCCAATTTTTATATTTGCATTTCGTACAATATTCTGGTTACGAGACATAATCATATATTTTGTCTTTTCGGGCTTTACTTCCAAATCTATCACTTTACTTGCTTCGAGTAAAATTCCCGTGTTTTCCCTAATCGTTTGTGGATTTTCTCCTAACATATTCACGTCATCCGCATAGACAAGCAGCTGATGTAACCCGTTCAATTCCATACTACCACTACCTAAAATATTTACTATTCCTCCTAAATTTCCCTGTATGTGTCCTGATATAGTTCAAAGAACTAACAACGGAAATGTTAGTCATGTAACATTACCATATCACTAGTTCAAAGACAGACGTTTTCTAGATCTATGTCAAAGTAAGAAGATCCCAGGAAAGCCATCCTATGGTATCGAACATGAACCATTGAAGATGTGAAGCGAGCACGCCACTTTGAGGTTAGTGTGGTTGGTCACAGTTCGAACTTTGGATTCAGAACGAAAATTGCAAAATGAAAGACATGTAATATTTAGAGGTTTTCGTATGACAGACATCGTAAACATGAAGATACAGCTATGAAGGCAAGCATGCATAAAACATTCTTTTACACTTTCATAAATTCACGAAAACGAAGTTAGGTAAAACAACAGCCACTCCAATGAATTCTCATAAATATTTAAAAAGCAAACACTGCTGGCCAGCGAGCCTACAGGTTCGATGCAGACCTGTAGGATACTTTTTATTCCATCTACATAACGCTGACTACTGACCGCGGCACGGACGGCATTTGTTTCTGTTTTTAGTTTCACAACACGAAAACTTGATTCCACGAAGCAATTACTTAATTCATACAACACAAATTGTAAGAATCGCGATGAAAATAAGACTAAACGTCGCACGCATTCACGCTAGAACTAGACTGTATATTATTAATGGAAATATAATTTAAAACGTTCATAGTTTTGTTAATTTTCATTCATGAAAGTTTCAAAAGGGATACGGTAAGCCAGTTAGTTCAAGAAGTTATAATCCCGTCGCTCTAATTTCCGGCAGCCAATCACGTTGCAGGTCGGCTACATTTAAACATGATTGTGATTAGCCGATGAAGACGTTAAGCATTTTCTAAGGCTGGATAAATACTTAACATAATCGCCCGCCATTTTGGCTCTTTCGTTGGCGTTCGCAAAAAGCACACGAAGACGTTATTTGCCGCTCAGTGAATTTGAATTACAGTGCGTTTGATTTATTATCATAGGAGCTACGATATGATAATGTTTAACGGTGTGGAAAATAGATTCCACGTCTGGTAGCTCCGCAACGAAAGAACAAAAATGGCGAACGATAATACCTAGCTAGACTTTATAGAGCCTTCACTTCCTAAGACGCGAGCAGAGAGGAGGAGTCACGCCGGGAATAACAGCGTCGCGACTATAATTGTTAATAGTTTTCTTGCGTAATACTATTAAAAGTTTGTTTTTAAATCGATATATTTAATATACAGTGTGTTAACAAATCTGCGGGACACCTTTGGAGAATGAAGATGACCTAAAAAGGAGCAAACAATTTCATACAATTGTAATTATAGTTAATTTCGCTCTGTTTTTAATTAGCATACATCTACTCTCTGTTAGTATCGGCTGTCATAAAAATAGGAGTTCACTACTCATTTTATTACCATCGTCAATGTATTACCTGATTATCTCAAAGTTTTGAAGGGCCAAGACAAAAGGTTATGAACACAATTTTACATACGCATTATCTTCTACTGAAGTGATGAATTGAATTGGTTATTTTAGAAATCACACAAGTTCACTAATAACAAAAACGAGCTTGTCTTTATGACGTTAATACATGTATTTGCACAATGATGTCACGACAGTATTTTCCTGGCTTAGCAGTAACAGAGATGGCGCACCTGAGGAGTTGCAGTATGGGACTTCAGTAAGATGTCAGTGTTTTCACTTTAAACTATTCTAGAATTTTGCTTTTCATTTTGTAATATGAAGGACAATAATAAATTATGTACTAAATTTTGTAGTTAAATAGCTTTCGTTCTCAGTAATTAACATGTAAAATATATAATAGTACATTATGCAACGAGCCTATAATGAAGGTAATTAAGAAGCGAGTATGGATAGTTATGAAACGAGCGCAAGCGAGTTTCATAATTTTCATACGAGCTTCTTAATTACCATTATAGGCGAGTTTCATACGACTTTTTATGCTCGACCATATTTCTAATTTGATATTATTAATTTTCTTCGTATCTGACCTTGACCAATGTCCCGTATGTTGTGAGATGTTGGCAGACGCGAAAGTATTGATTTTTTTCCGAGGAACAGATGTTCACATTGACCTTGCTAGGCCATAAGAACCTACAGAGATAACATTGAAATTAAATTAGACATTGAAAAACGAGATGACAAATTGAATTTATTTGAATATTATTTACAATTAACGCTAATTATTATAGTAACAGAACATAACCTTCTGCGACAGTATTGGATTTCCAGCCTCCGTGACTTTTCGCTAATTCTCTTTCGATTGCATATCCGAGAATAATCGATACTTGCAGTTTTATAACGATAGAAAGCTGACCTGACACTGGCTGAACAATTGTAACCTGAGTCGTCATTGGCTGAAAGACCTGACCTTTAATGAGTAGGTGTACTTTAATGACATGCATTAAAGGTCTGCTACCAGGTGTATAATTACTACATTTCGGCATGGTCGAACATAAAATCTATTATAATTTTTGCTGCAAATATTTCGGGCATTTGAGAAACAACACATATCGACGAACTTTAGGACAATCTGGCACTGTCAAATATGATTACACGTTCCTTTAACCCTCGTGCTACCTAGGTATTTTGCAAGGTACTACTATCAAGGAGGGGTAATACAATTACCCCAATCAAAATCATTATACCAATCTTTGTTAAACACTTGAAATATTAACAATGCATATATTATTGACTATGGATCTATACTAAATGTAAAAATATAAAATAATTTTCCACTTTTTTTAATACAGGGTGATTTTTAAGTCCCGTTCAATTTTGTTAAAAACTTATATCAAAATTAATGAACTTCAGATAGCCCTATATTATTGGTGACATGAGGAAACATATCTGTAAAGTTAAACTTGCCTACCTTCCATTTGAAGGAAAATTCCTCAACGCTATATAATTTTCACAGGGTGGAAAACACAGCTACAAGCAATGAAAGTCACATTATTATAAAAGAAATTGTAAATAATTTCGGTTACCGTATTTGTTGAAATTTAAATGTTCAAATACAATATAGTGTGTCCGGGACAAAATTTACCAATAAGAAAGTTTAATAACTCGCTTAATAATGGAGATAGGAAAATGAAATTTGCGTCAAATGAAAGAGGGACATTTTAAGTTTTATGTGTGATGTTGGCAACATTTGGTCATTGTTGTTGACATGGCTGTAATTAAAATGGCGTTCACAGTGCAACAAAAGGTTCAATGCTGCTATTGGCTTGCCGAATTCAAGTATCCGAAGATAGTGGAGAGAAGATTTAGGCAACAGTGGCCTGAGAAGCAACCACCAGATAGGCAGACAACAAGAACTTGGCATAGAAAGCATACAAGATTCAATTGGTTCAAAAGTTGAAACCAAACGACTTGCCTGCACGATATGATTTCGCTAGTGACATGTTGTTGAAAATTGATATTGAAAATGGATATCTGCAGAAGGTCGTGTTTAGTGATGAGTCCACCTTCCACGTCTGTGGGATCGTCAACAGGCATAATTGGGGATACATAAAAGACATTGTGTACAAGACTGTAGTGGCAGATTTGGAGGATCTGCGTCGGAGAATTGTCGCTGTTTGTGAAACTGTCACTCCAGAGATGTTACGAAACACATGGCAAGAACTTGAATATCGCCTGGACATCTGTCGTGCTACAAGAGGTGCACACATAGAAGTTTATTAGTGGTCATTCGAAACTTTGGAAGGCCCTTTGTCAATTCCCGCAAACAGCATTTTCATCCATCAATTATTTGGTGAGTTATTAAACTTTCTTATTGGTAAATTTTGTCCCGGACACCCTGTATATACCACCATGAACACTTTCAAGACATTTAGTTTTCTGTTGAAATTCAAATATATGAACACCATATATAGGGCCTACTACAATGAATAACTCGAAAAAATATTCTACTACTAATTATTTCTAACAAAATCACTTTTAAAATAACTATAAGACTTACTTACTTACTTACTTACTTACTTACTTACTGGCTTTTAAGGAACCCGGAGGTTCATTGCCGCCCTCACATAAGCCCGCCATTGGTCTCTATCCTGAGCAAGACCAATCCAGTCTCTATCATCATATCCCACCTCCCTCAAATCCATTTTAATATTATCTTCCCACCTACGTCTCGGCCTCCACAAAGGTCTTTTTCCCTCCGGCCTCCCAACCAATACTCTATATTAATTTCTGGATTCGCCCATACGTGCTACATGCCCTGTCCATCTCAAACGTCTGAATTTAATGTTACTAATTATGTCAAGACAAGAATACAATGCGTGTAGTTCTGTGTTGTGTAACTATAACACACAGAAATAAAATTTTTAAAATATTGGAAACAATACTCATGACGATATACTCGTAAATAACAACATGAATAATGATATGAACAACAGAAAATAAAATAATTTGTCAACAGACAAGCTCAAAAATGTAGAAAATGAACCTACAAATTGAATTTCATATCCTGGAGTTTTCGTGACTAGCAAGGGGGTAACAAGATCACCCCACTAAAATGACGAGAATCACTTATTAAAGTAGATGAATTATTTATGTTATTCTCATTTCAAAATGTTAGTAGACATGTAAGGGACAAATACATAGAATTTCAAAAATAAATATAGAGAAAAATGAAAATAATATTGAAACGTCATCAGTGGGGTAATCCCATTACCCCCCTTGATGGCAGTAGTTAGAAATATTGCAATTCATATGGAAAGTTCACCCTAAGTACAGCCAATATTAATCAACTACATACAGTTTTTTTCAAGGTTTCTGAAAATATATGTTAAGTAAATGTATTGTGTAGTTTTCCAGATAATCGGTTCAAATGTTTATCCTTGTAATTGAATTAATCTGCTTACTATTTATTTTTGCATAACTTTTGTCTTGTTCTCCAAATCTCACAGTTACAATGCTGGTGTGAAATTTATGGAATACGCTGACAAATGGAATGGAGTAGACAGGATTATACACAAAATGTATAATTATATTATAATTCGAAATAAGTGCTAAGGTATTTGACTTCATTTATAAATTATATGGTGTACGTTCTCATACTGTTGAGGGCATAATAAATGTAATATTATTTGTGCGAGATCGTGCGTATTTGCTTGGTTTCCGCACAAAACCAATCCGCGGAAAGTCTAAAATTGCACATTCAGTATTCCCAACTTAACACACATAACAATTTCCCTCTTCTTGCCGCTCAAGTGACGTATTGATTTTACTGCTTTAGGCTTTTAACATATTATTTTTAGAGACGTTCAATATAGTAATAATTATAAATTGGAAACTTACCACTGCAATTTCACCTAAATTGTACTGTTAATTATTGTTTTTAAATATTTGCAAAAATTAAGTAAACTCTACAACTCCACTAAAGTTACTGCATTCGTGATGCAAGTAACATTAAGGAAGCCGTGAAAAAATCAACAAGATTCCATAGACTGGGGAAAAAAAGACAGACGTATATCACGGCCTGCTGGAGTATAGTAAACTCAGAAAACATTTTAAAGCAACAATGTTGAAGATAGATATTTTTGTTTTGCAAATTTGCCGTCATTGAACAGAAACCAAGATGGAGATTTCATTGCAACTAATTAGAAATTCGTCTTTCAGGTATGTAATAAAGGATCTTCGCACAAAATAATGTACGATACACGAGCGGTATGTTTTCTTTCAATGCTCGGAAAATAAAAAAGCTCAACTACGTTTCGCTTTTTCAAACTTTTCCTCGAATATGAAAACTTCAACATACCGCTCTTGTAACGCATATTACTATTATATGTATGTACGTTTCCTGGATATTGACAACTATCCAATTGTTGTCAAATGACATTAATTCGTCTCCTCCTCGAAGCAAGGCATACGTGTAGCATATCATTTCATGCCTGAAGATCAACTCGACTAAATAACGTGTTAGTGTTTCGAAAATCGATGCATGTTCAGGAAAAAAATACGTCAATGGTTTATTACAAGTGTAAATGATTGAAACAAATGGATCACTGCTAATACATATCATTTCAAAATTATACCCCTGTCAGTGGAACATCAAGATATACCCGGACTTTATTAACAGGCCTGTGAAGTACGTAGTAAGTGGGTTCGGTGTGTTGTAACAGAGACCAAGCGTAACAAATTATATGTTAGCTTAATGTGGGTGGAAATGTATTACAGAAGTGGGTACAACCCACGTTTTACTGCAACTGTTTGACGAAGGAACTTTCAGCATTTCCATTATATGATGTACCTACAGCATGCGCTCTAAAAGTGCGTTTGTTTTCAAATGAAGCATTGTTAGATACATATTACAGACGTGGACAAATTATTAACAAAATTGACGATTTTTTATGATAATCCTATTTACAAAATTTGACTTTTCAATTTAGAGTACAGTTGAAAATTTTGCATATTTTCTTCATTACAGAAGACAGAAATATGCAAAAATGTCAACTGTAGTTTAAATTGAAGAGTCAGATTTTGTAAAAATATATTTTATTATATCTTCAATTTTGCTAATAATTTGTAAATTAGCAAAAATGTCAACTGCATTGAAGAGTCAAATTTTGTAAAAATATAAAACAAAAATCTTCAGTTTTGCTAATAATTTGGAAATATCCAAAATGTCAACTGTGGTCCAAATTGAAGAATCGAATTTTCTAAAAATATACAATAAAAACCTTCAGTTTTGCTAACAATTTGTAAATATGCAAAAATATCAAATGTAGTCCAAATTGAGGAGTTAAATTTTGAAAAATATACAATACAAATCTTCAATTTTGCTAATAATTTGGAAATACACAAAAATGTCAACTGTAGTCTGAATTGAAGAATCATATTTTGTAAAAATATATAATAAAAATCTTCAATTTTGCTAATAATTTGTCCACGTCTGTAAATATGATCACTATTACTTCAACACCAAAGGAATAGGAGTTCGACTACCGATTATTTTGTAACACTCTGCCAACCTAATTTTAATACTCCTTAACCAATTCTCACTTCAATACAGGGTGCCTCAAGACCAAAGGCATAATACTTTAGGATAATGTAGTTCGAGTTAACTTACATCGGTTTAAACTGGTATACTTATATCAGAAATGTAAAGGTTGCAATGTTATTGACGGGCGAACTTTTAAATAGAGACAGACATTAGAATACCTATGTCTACGTTTTAGAATGTGATATAACACATTTCGAAAATGCTGCATTTTTCATAATTAAGGTCAAACTCAGTCAGAAAATAAAATAATTACACAAGGAAAATTACTTACGTTGCCCTTATTATGGATTCCATGAATTATAAAATCATATCAGGTACCAAGAGAAGATTTGGGGCTAAGAGGGATGAAGTTACAGGAGAATGGAAAAAGTTACACAACGCAGAACTGCACGCATTGTATTCTTCATCTGACATAATTACTTACTCACTTACTGGCTTTTAAGGAACCCGGAGGTTCATTGCCGCCCTCACATAAGCCCGCCATTGGTCCCTATCCTGAGTAAGATTAATCCATTCTCTATCATCATATTCCACCTCCCTCAAATCCATTTTAATATTATCTTCCCATCTACGTCTCGGCCTCCCTAAAGGTATTTTTTCCTCCGGCCTCCCAACTAACATTCTATATGCATTTCTGGATTCGCCCATACGTGCTACATGCCCTGCCCATCTCAAACGTCTGGATTTAATGTTCCTAATTAGGTCAGGTGAAGAATACAATGCGTGCAGTTCTGTGTTGTGTAACTTTCTCCATTCTCCTGTAACTTCATCCCTCTTAGCCCCAAATGTTTTCCTAAGCACCTTATTCTCAAACACCCTTAACCTCTGTTCCTCTCTCAAAGTGAGAGTCCAAGTTTCACAAC
>JAJSOF020000023.1:6031057-6166057 GCA_025594305.2 Periplaneta americana | reverse complement strand
CAGAAATTCTTGTGAGTGTGCTCCAAGTGTGTCTGTCTCCAATCCAGTTGACTGCCCTTGTTTAAATTCTCTCATGAGGTGAACCTTAGCAACTGTTTCACGGTGCTGAAAGGAGGAGGATATGAGCTACACGTGTATACAAACACGAGCTAGAATTTACTAACAGAGCGAAGTGTTGCGTTCAATCTGTGCACGGGTCGTGTTACAAACACGCGTACTCGGCGCGTTTAGAGAATTCGAGCACTACTCCACAGCCTGCCGGTCAAGGGTGGCAGCCCCCATGAAAGAAACGAGTACTGCTGCCCAGCTCTGAACTCAAACTACAACAAACACAGTCTTCCGACCACATTCTCTCTCTGATAGTTGCATGCTATTCGTCGATTTAATTGATTTTGTTTATCACGACAACGAAATCTGAGAACGTTCATAATCAGTGAAGTAACAATTATCCGAGAGAAGATTTCACACAAAAATCGACCGCAGTACATAGAAAGCCCCTATTACATGCGCTTACGTGGCGAAGAAGCCGGAAGATACCCGGATGTCCTGAAGGCTACTCTCAATAATATTAACGCAGGAGAAAATGAACACATAGACAATTTTGTTATAAACAAAAAGAATATTTTACACAGGTAAAAATTCGTGTTATGAAAAAGGTATGTTTGCATAGGCATCATTATTGTTATAGAAAAGTGAGCCTATATCGTTTTCATTCTATTTTTAAAAATACCTAGTAAGGTAATTACCGATATTCTCAGAGAAAATCTAAATTTTGTCGCACAATTATTGTGAGAGAAAACGTAAAATTAGACTACCGTTATTGTGAGAAAAAACGTAAATTTAGTCAGCACCATTATTGTGAGAGAAAACGTATATTTAGTCTGTAGCATTATTATGAGAGAAAACGGAAACTTAGTCTGCACCAATACTGTAAGTGAAGATCTACATTTAATCTGCACAATTATTGCTTGAGAAAACGTAAACTTAGTCTGCAAAAATACTGAGAGAAAATGTACATTTAGTTAGCACCATTATTATGAGAAAGAACGTAAACTTAGTCTGCACCATTATTGTGAGAGAAAACGTATATTTAGTCTGTAGCATTATTGAGAGAAAACGTAAAATTAGTCTGCACCATTATTGTGAGAGGAAACGTATATTTAGTTTATAGCAATATTGTGAGAGAAAACGTAAACTTAGTCTGCACCATTATTGTGAGAGAAAAGGTATATTTAGTCTGCAGCATTACTGTGAGAGAAAACGTAAACTTAGTCTGCACCATTATTGTGAGAGGAAACGTATATTTAGTTTATAGCAATATTGTGAGAGAAAACGTAAACTTTGTCTGCACCATTATTGTGAGAGGATACGTATATCTAGTTTATAGCAATATTGTGAGAGAAAACGTAAACTTAGTCTGCACCATTATTGTGAGAGGAAACGTATATTTAGTCTGTAGCATTATTGAGAGAAAACGTAAAATTAGTCTGCACCATTATTGTGAGAGGAAACGTATATTTAGTTTATAGCAATATTGTGAGAGAAAACGTAAACTTAGTCTGCACCATTATTGTGAGAGAAAAGGTATATTTAGTCTGCAGCATTACTGTGAGAGAAAACGTAAACTTAGTCTGCACCATTATTGTGAGAGGAAACGTATATTTAGTTTATAGCAATATTGTGAGAGAAAACGTAAACTTTGTCTGCACCATTATTGTGAGAGGATACGTATATCTAGTTTATAGCAATATTGTGAGAGAAAACGTAAACTTAGTCTGCACCATTATTGTGAGAGGAAACGTATATTTAGTTTATAGCAATATTGTGAGAGAAAACGTAAACTTAGTCTGCACCATTATTGTGAGAGGAAACGTATATTTAGTTTATAGCAATATTGTGAGAGAAAACGTAAACTTAGTCTGCACCATTATTGTGAGAGGAAACGTATATTTAGTTTATAGCAATATTGTGAGAGAAAACGTAAACTTAGTCTGCACCATTATTGTGAGAGGAAACGTATATTTAGTTTATAGCAATATTGTGAGAGAAAACGTAAACTTAGTCTGCACCATTATTGTGAGAGAAAACGTACATTTAGTCTGTAGCATTATTATGAGAGAAAACGTAAAATTAGTCTGCATCAATACTGAGAGAAAATGTAAATTTAGTTAGCAGCATTATTGTGAGAAAAAACGTAAAATTAGTCTGCACCATTGTGAGAGAAAACGTATATTTAGTTTATAGCAATATTGTGAGAGAAAACGTAAAATTAGTCTGCACCATTGTGAGAGAAAACGTATATTTAGTTTATAGCAATAATGTGAGAGAAAACGTAAAATTAGTCTGCACCATTGTGAGAGAAAACGTATATTTAGTTTATAGCAATATTGTGAGAGAAAACGTAAAATTAGTCTGCACCATTGTGAGAGAAAATGTAAATTTAGTTAGCAGCACCATTGTGAGAGAAAACGTAAAATTAGTTTGCACCATTATTGTGAGAGAAAAGGTATATTTAGTCTGTAGCATTACTGTGAGAGAAAACGTAAACTTAGTCTGCACCATTACTATAAGAGAAAATCTAAATTTAATCTGCACAATTATTGCGAGAGAAAACATAAACTTCGTTTGTACCAATAATGAGAGAAGATGTAAATTTAGTTAGCATCATTATTGTGAGAAAAAAACGTAAATTTAGTTAGCAGCATTATTGTGAGATAAAATCTAAATTTAGTCTGCACCATTATTGTGAGAGAACACGTATATTTATTCAGCACCATTATTGTGAGAGAAAACGTAACCTTAGTCTGCACCATTATTATGAGGGAAAACGTATATTTAGTCTGTACCATTATTGTGATAGGAATCGTATATTTATTCATAAACATAAACTTATCTGTGCTATTATTGTTATAGAAATCCTAAAATTAGTCTGCACCATTATTGTGAGAGGAAGCCTAAAATTTAGTTTGGACAATTATTGTGAGAAAAAACCTAAATTTATTCTGCATCATTATTGACGTTAACCTTATTTTAATTTTTCTACTACAAACTTAGGGAAAACGCGTCATTAACGTCGAAATAAATGTATATATCTACATTACCGCCATTTCGGCCATAAATAAACCAGCTCGCAAGAGTGCCATTTACTCTGATAAAATCATTTACAGAGAAAAGAAGACAAGTATTTCCTTCTGGTCAGGGAGACAGTACGGAGTCCATTATTAAGTAACGAGAGAACAGAACGGACGCGGGTGAAGTCTACCGGCTCTATCTCGACTCCCAATGCTAGAATTGAACTCTACCGCGAATCCAGTGCGTTCGATAATCCCCCTTCCACCCCAATGGTACAGGGTGCAGCACGACGACGTCAAACATCAAAATTAGTTAGATTATCTCTCATTAATTTAATACAAAACCTGAGCCATAAAATTTAATTATCTCATATTTCTGAATTATTCAAAAATGATCATTATTGCAGGGCATCATAAAATTGCATTAACCTCAAAATCCCTTCCCTCGCGTCACAATTATATAACTTCAGACATAAACCCCTTAAGTATCCAGCGTGAATTCATAACATTAAATTTATTACCTACATAAAAAGGAAATCAAAGTAATTATAAAATATCCTTGACACTAATTCCCTGACGCTGGCTCCCACGAGGCAGTGGCAGTGTTGCATTAAAGATTGTTTCTACAGCAGAGATTATTGTATATCGAAATTCAACAGGGTCGAAGAGTGGAAGGTAAATTTTGCTTGGAACATCAGAGACAAGGTTATTTATGTAATGTAAATCTAAATAAATGCAGAAATAACGTGAAATTAGCCACTTCTAAGGACCTAATAAGTAAAATATCACCCTCACGTCCTTGTTGATCCGAACACTAAAATACATCAAACTATGAAACGTAGTTCCTTCATACTTTTTACTAGACTAGTAAGTGATGTAAAAAGTTCGACCTATTGGGCTTCTAAACAATTCACCAGCAATGCTTTGTCTTTCATTCGAATATTATAGGATTACTTCACCAAACTTTCAGAACGGCCCCGAGGTTCACTCAGCCTCCTATAAAATTGAGTACCGGGTCTTTCCCGGGGGTAAAAGGCGGTCAGAGCGTGGTGCCGACCACACCACCTCATTTTAGTGCCGAGGTCATGGAAAGCTTGGGGCTCTACCTCCATGCCCCCCAAGTGCCTTCATGGCATGTTACGGGGATACCTTTACCTTACTTCACCATTATACATATGGTATTTTAAGTATACCGGGTATTAACAACACCATTTTGCTAGTCAAAATTGACATATCCTAAAGATAATTATCACGTTAATTTTAGTTTTCCCAAACACATTTAAGAGGGGAAGAAAATCACAAGGTGATGTTTCAATATAGAATTTACTTTGAAAATCATTAATTTCATTGACAAGGCATCCACAAGGAGCTAGCATAAACACAGCACTTCGCCTAGCAGATGCGGCAACTACTTCTACTCGTGTGTTGCGCGGTTGACTTCCATCAGGCGTTGCGAATTTTTCGCGTTCAGAATGCATTATTTTTTTTAATATTAGATAGGCTACTTAAAATCTTAATAATATGGTATAGGTCTCGCAAGCACGGATTACCGACGGAAGGAATGCGAATCAAACACTGCGATAAGGAAGAGCGGGCGAGAGGAAAGGTCGCGAGATAACTTGAATGATATTCAAGAGTACAGTCGGAAGAGAAATGACATCGATTGAATCAGTCTTGCGTTGTGATAGTTACATTACGACTTTAGTTTGTTCCATTGCATGTGAATACGTGTCTTGTATCGCACGGTATCATTAGTTCATTCGTAAACATATGTTGCGCGTTTAATTAGCTTCGAATTTTTCTCTTGCTACGTTCTTTATTTCCACAGCGATGTCCTCATTTGTTCATCTTCTTGGAAGAGACAGTACTTCCATCGGCTCTCTCCTCTCCCCCCTCGGCGTGCCTACATACATACGTCAAAACAGACAGCAACGCCACCATTGGTTTTCGGTAATCGTTCCTTGCGCGAGCTATAGTTGCAGATTCATATTGTTATTTTTCTTAATACTTAATACACAAAGTGTCCCGGAAATGCCAACCATTTTTTCAAGTTGAACTGCAGTACACTCGTACGGTTCGTAAGGTGAGATCTGATGTCAAAATTAGAATTTCGTACTTAATTTGGCGTTGTATTTACGTACCTTACGGTAAATGTTTTACTTTCTATGTCATATTAGGATAGTAATGTGTGTTTGTAAACACAATTTTGAACATCTAAAGTTTAATTTTCGTCATCAACTAAAGATTCTATGTCGTCAGTCGAGGAATATTTTATTCTTGGATGTTCTACCAATGCCAATGGCATTTCGGACTCTGAAAAGTCGATTTGAATACATGAAAGCATTCATATGGACAAATGTAAAATATTTTGACATGTTTATCAGTATGGCTGCCATAGCCACCACATCTGAATATGGTTGCAGTTTTTAAGCAGAAGTTACATCTAGCCCTCTCTTCACTAGTATTATTTACCTTGATGATCACGTCAAATACCAACAATTATTGTTTTTCAATCATATTATGATTGAGATGGAAGTGTACCAGTACACTATCGTCTATCACACGGTTATTTAATTAAAAAGCCTTGCACCTACTTGTACAGAGATCACTGGGTACCTATCAGCATATTACTTCTGAAAACTTCTGCAAACAAAAGTAACTATAACTAAAAATCACTAACAAAATACTAGTGGAGACATCTATGGACGACAATAGATATTGAAGTTGAAGTTACCTCATCTGTTAGTTACAAGCGCTGATAAATCTACATTCAACTTTCCGGAAACTCATAAAAGTTATAAGTGCAGTTAAATTTATAAGAGCAGTGAAGTAAATGAGAGTTAACTGAGGTGTACCAGATACCGGGCATAAAGTTTGCAGTAATAAGCCTATACTGAATTCAATGATATCAACCAGAGTGCTGCATTGGAGTTAAATCGCTCTCTTGAACTCGGTCGAGTGTCGCACCCTCGAGTGAGATATGATCGGTCGTGATACGCTCGTAATAAATAGAAGCACAGTACAAGGTCATCTCACCGACATGTCTTATCTTGTGTGGAAGGCGACAGATAAGATACACATATGTTTTGCTCACACGGTAAAAATAAGGCTTTATTTTCTGCGTTTATGACAAACGTTTAATGGAACAGTCAATGGAACGTACCAAAACAGGAACATGAAGTTATAAATAAAATAGTATGAAAAACTTCGATATACGATTATTATTGCTAATTAATAATTATTCAATATTTGATTTACCACATATATAGTATGATAGGTCCATACATAGTGTTCCGCCTATATACTGCGACAATGTAGAAACGTTTTACAAAATATTATTGATATAGCAGTAGATTAATAACAATATTAGTACAGAGATAACGTCACAGAAAATATAATAAAACGAATAATCATGCTGCACAACTGTTACAGACGCAAAGATTGATACACTAATTATTATTATCATTATTATTATTATTATTATTATTATTATTATTATTATTATTATTATTATTATTATTACTAGAAAATTTGACACAGTTCTTGCATTATCGTGATTGTGTTCTCCGTTTATAATAATTACATTTATATCCAATAACATCTATCAGATGTGGCAAAAACAAAATCACTCCTGTGTGTGGGGGGGGGGGGAAACACTTACAACATTTATATTACATTTTTAAAGCAAGTTTTGTAGTTGTACTATAGAGAGGTTAGTTAAACACGGCAAAGTTTTGAAATGATAAACATCTATGATGTTACTACACAGTTCATCACTGTAACAAGAACGAATGTCTAACGCTCGGCTTATACCGTTCGAGGATTTATCGCTCGTGACAATTTTACCCATCATGCATGTGCGCTAACTATCAGATTATGCTACGAACTACTTGGCGCTCGAGCGAAAACGTCCGATGCAGACCTCTGATATCGACCTTATGGGAATTGTTACTTTTGATTGTTTTTTCCGTGTACTCTTCAATTCATTAAACCCCTCCACAACACGTAACAAAGTTTAACGCCACAAGTTATAAAATATATCCCAGAACATGTTCTAAACAGAAAAGTGTCAAATCTCAGATTAGTACAAAACTTTAAAAACAAAACACGGAAGATAGCAAAGCTAGAATTTCATAAAGCAATAATTAAATTGTAATGCCTCACTTTGACTATTGTGATGTTTTATACAGCGATCTAAGAGCTGAACTTTCTCAAAAACTTCAACGTGTACATAATGTCTGCGTCCGATTTATTTTCAATATCCGCAGACATGATCATATATCGGAATATTTTCTACGACTCTCCTGGCTCCGCATGCAAGATCGACGTTTAGTACATTCTCTTTGCCTGCTATATCGAATTATACATGATTCCACACCCAACTACCTTGCCTCTAGCTTCACATCATAATCGTAATACACGTTCACAGCACAATCTGTTGCTATCAATACCACGTCATCAGACATCTCTGTACTCAAGTTCTTTTTCAATAGCCATGGCCAGCTCATGGAATTCGCTGCCGCTGGAAATCAGGGGTAGTCTTACTCCTCAGTTGTTTAAAATTAGGTTGTTTAGGAATGTTTTCAATGCACAGAATTAGTTTTTTTAGGTATAATTTTTATTTATTGTTGTTGTTATTATTATTATTATTATTATTATTATTATTATTATTATTATTATTATTATTATTTTATACAGTCATTACTTTATTTTTCCATTAACACGAATACCTAGGTAATTGTCATTGTCTCAGTGTAACACGTGCTCTGCTGATCATACTAATTGTACTATTCCTTTAGTTGTGAGATTATATTCATATGTATTAATTTTTTTTAAGTTAATACTTGTACACTAGAATGTATTTTCCTGTTTGTGATTATGTATTCAGTCTCTTTTTTATTATATATTTTTTATTGTTGTTATTTTAAAGTTAATACTGATTGTGTATATATGTATTCAATCTCTCTTTTTTACTTGATTATGTTTATTATTATTTTGTGCGAGATCGTGCGTATTTGCTTGTGTTCCGCACAGAACCAATACGCGGTAAGTGTGAAATACCACATTCAGTATTCCCAACGTAACACACATAACAATTTCCCTCTTCTTACCGCTTAAGCGCGACATTCATTTTACTGCTTTAGGCTTTTAACGTATTATTTTTAGAGACGTTTAACATAGTAATAATTATAAATTGGAAACTTACCACTGCAATTTCACCTAAATTGCAATGTTAATTATTGTTTTTAAATATTTGCAAAAATTAAGTAAAGTCTACTACTCCACGAAACTTATTGCATTCCTGATAAAAGTAGTATTAAGGAAGCCGTGAAAAAATCAACGAGATTCCAGATGCCGATGTTATTACTGCAATATGTTATATAAATAATATTGTTAAAATATTAAAATGAAAAATAAATCATTACATAACCTTACCGTTTGTTTTAAGTTCGCATTTACAGACTGGGGGAAAAAAAAGACAGACGTATATCACGGCCTGCTGGAGTACAGTAAACACAGAAAACATTTTACAGCAACAATGTTGAAGGAAGATATTTTGGTGTTCCGAAGTTGGCGTCATTAAACAGAAACCAACATGGAGATTTCATTGCAACTAATTAGAAATTCGTCTTTCAGGTATGTAATAAACGATCTTCGCACAAAATAATGTACGATACACGAGCGGTATGTTTGTTTTCATGTTCTCGGAAATTAAAAAAGCTCAACTACGTTTCGCTTTTTCAATCTTTTCCTCGAACATGAAAACGTCAACATACCGCTCTTGTAACGCATATTACTATTTAAGTTAATATTTGTATACCGGTATGTATTTTTCTGTATGTGAGTTGATCCTGGTTGAGTGGAAGAGAAGGCCTGATGGCCTTAACTCTGCCAGGGAAAATAAAAGTATTATTATTATTAAATTCGTAATTTAATAAATAATTGCTTCATTAAATATTAAGCATCAAAATGTATACCCATCGAAGGACAAGCGCTGTTCAGCAACAGTTCATCAGGCGAGGTGCGTAGCGTCCTTACAGGTACTGCCTGTAGTATCCCGCGCCCCTTTAAAAGGACATCAATAAAAGATTCTACTCTGGAAACAGGCTGATATAATTAGTCATAACGGCGCATCAAATTTAAACAGCTCTGGAATATTCCATTAGCACGGTCCTATGATTACCAGCAAAGCAGCGTCGGATACTATAAAATTTAAAATCCAGGTGAGGGGTGGGGGAGGGGTGGAGAACTATGACATAACGTGTAATTTTGTGCCGGGATTTCCTGTACGGAAAAATGGTGAATTAAATATGGAGAGGCCGAGTCTGTTCGAGGTCATTTAAAAGAACGCCACATTGTAGAGGGGAAGATCAATAAATCGAGACTTGTGATATCGACTTTTCTCGCAAGCACGCAGGGCATATCTCGATCACGGGAGAGCTTCGTGCCGGCTGCAGCGCGTGTTGCGTGAGCCAGGGGCGTTCACGCCTCCATGGGCGGCGGAGTTCGCGCGAGAAACAGACAACAGACCTGACTTCGATGCTCCGGCGCAGCAAAAACTCAACAACTGCTTTCTTCCTAAATCCTAAACCCGAATGTTATCAAGCCCTAAATTTCGTCAAAGAAAATTCACATATGTTGACACATAGGAATGATGTTCATATATACAACAGCAGAAACCGTGACCTTTTTGACATACCTAAGTGTAGGCTGACTAAAACAATGACTAATTATTTTATTATGTCGTTAAAAATAGCAAATAAATTTCCGAGATATCTTTTTAATCTGGAAAGGAAGTCTTTTAACAGACTTGTCTCTGGTTGGTTAATCAATAAACCATTTTATGAAATTAATGAGTTTTTTTAATGTCAACGTTGTTGAGAGTTTTTGAGCTGATTTTATTGTTTTGTTGTCTACTTCTTATTGACTTTGTCAATTTCACAATGTTGCGTGCTCTGACTGTACAATACTGAATATACTGAATATACCTCAAGAGGAAATTTTTTTATTTTATTGGGTTATTTTACGACGCTGTATCAACATATAAATTGAGGGAAAGAAGGCAGAGGACGGACACTGGAAAGTTTTCTTTACCCAATCGTACTATCAGGGACTGGAATGCTTTACCTGCAGACTTACTAAAGGCTTTACCAACAACCAAAACTGTATTTAAAAATAGGCTTAACGACTTTACTAGACGGTAGTATATTATACACACTAATTAAAGGGTGTAAATGATATGTTGTTATTGAAGTGTTGTATGAGTGAAGAATTATGTTGTCAGTGAAGTGTGTTGTGTCAGTGAAGTGTGTTCTGTAAGTGAAACGTGTTCCTGTCAGTGAAGCGTTAGTGAAATCAGGATAGAATCAGTGAAATGTGTCGTAGTTCCAGTGCAGTGAGTGAGTTGACAGCGAAATGAGTGTAATGTTGAAAGGTACTTGTGCAGATATGAACATATCATACTCGTGGGTTTTAGTTCGATCTTAGGTTTAAGATACAAATTAGATTTATTTCAAATGTTATTTTAAGTGATAGTGCTTCATTTAATTTAGGATATTTCCTGTTGTTGTTGTTGTTATTATTATTATTATTATTATTATTATTATTATTATTATTATTATTATTAATTATTAGCATTATTATTAATTGTATTTTTAATTAATAAGTTTATTATTGTCATTATTGAGTGTAATTAGTTACCACTGCCTCCGGGTATATACCCATTGCAGAGTTAATAAATACATACATACACATACACATCTACGTAGGTTATTTAGCGTCTGAATGATATGAAGGTGATAATGCCGGTGAAATGAGTCCGAGGTCCAGCACGGGAAGTTACCCAGAATTTACTCGTATTGGGTTCAGGGAAAACCCGGAAAAAACCTCAACCAGGTAACTTGCCCCGACTGGAATTCGAACCCGGGCCACCTGGTTTCGCGGCCAGACACGCTGACCGTTACTCCACAGGTGTGGAATGAAGAGGAAATCTGTATTACGTTGCCCTCCCCCCCCATTCGTGTGGGTCTACCGTCAATCCATTCCATTCAACTGGTCAAAACCGCAAGAGTTTAAAAATGTAATAAAAGTTTTAAAATACAGGAGATGAACAGGACAGAGTTTTAAAATCACAGCTCGTGAAAAGCACAATACTTCATAACACAAGAGATCGTACAGGACTGATTAACATACTACTTTTCACCTACAAAAGATCTGACATATTGAAATTTGACATACAAAATTTTAATATATTATTAATATACATATTTTTTACTTGAATACAATATTTTTACTTGCTTCACATTTTGCTTACTAATTAAATTTGGCATGCAAATAAAGATTTCAGGTATAACTCCCTGTAAAGTTGATTTGAATAATTTCGAGGGAAAAATTGTTCCGGAGCCGGGTATCGAACCCGGGACCTTTGGTTTAACGTACCAACGCTCTACCACTGAGCTACCCGGGAACTCTAACCGACACCGATCCAATTTTTCCCTCTATATCCACAGACCTCAAAGTGGGCTGACAACCGTCAAGCAACCAACTTCGAGTGCACACTAACTCCGTGTGACTTAAATTGTGGTTTTTTGTTGACGAACAGTGACGTGTATTATGCAAATCAAGATTTCAGGTATAACTCCCTGTAAAGTTGATTTGAATAATTTCGAGGGAAAAATTATTCAAATCAACTTTACAGGGAGTTATACCTGAAATCTTGATTTGCATAATACACGTCACTGTTCGTTAACAGAAAACCACAATTTAAGTCACACGGAGTTAGTGTGCACTCGAAGTTGGTTGCTTGACGGTTGTCAGCCCACTTTGAGGTCTGTGGATATAGAGGAAAAATTGGATCGGTGTCGGTTAGAGTTCCCGGGTAGCTCAGTGGTAGAGCGTTGGTACGTTAAACCAAAGGTCCCGGGTTCGATACCCGGCTCCGGAACAATTTTTCCCTCGAAATTATTTAAATTTGGCATGTTTATCGTTTGCGTCCTATTAATTTGGTATAATATTCACTTGACATACTTTATATAATGTACTAACATTTAAAAAAATGAACATAAATTATAAAATAATATTGTGGCCACATTTATTTATTATTATTATTATTGCTAGCAAGTTTGAAATGAATACAAGTTAATAAATACAATGAAAGACAAACTAGCCCACTCCTGAATGAGTAAGACTCGTGCTCAGGAGGGGATTCCAATACAGACAAAAATAAAATTAAAATTGAGAGTGAATACAGATTAAATAGTGTTTAATATGTTTAAACTCAAACTATAAATCCAATACAATTTTTTTTATTTTTTTTATTAATTTGGGGAGGATTCGTGGTTAAAATAATATTGCAATAAAATTTGTTTAGTAACCTGGGACCTTGACTCATGCTATGATAAAAAGCTGCATTGGTTTTACATTTTGGTTCAGACAAACGCAGAGAATTCATATTTTTAGTTCTACATTTATGTATATACCTTTCAAAGTTATTGAAGTTTCTATGAAAATATTTTAATAAAATAAAATAATACATTTGTTTAATGTTGAAAACTTTGAAATGTTTAAACAACAATTCAGTTGGGTAATCTTTCTGATTTTTTAAATAAATTTTTAACACTTTTTTCTGTAGTAAAATTAACGGATAAAGGTTGGATTTATAAGTTCCACCCCAACCTATAATACCATACATAAATATAGATTGAAATAAATTACATTAGATGAAAAATAAATAACTCAAATACTTGTACTGTAAAATAGGTTATGTGCCAAATTACTTAATGTCAAATAGCAGTAGGTAAAGTGCAGTATGTCAATCCACCCCGAACCCAAGAGATAAAACGTACAAGAGTCTAACACAATTGGTTAAAAGCACAAGACCATAAAAACACAATAAAATTGGTTGAAAGCACTAAAGTTTACAAACACAACTGAACAGAAATAGAACATTTTAAAAATAAAACTCCTTAAAAACATAGGAGTTTAAAAACAGAATAAATAAAGAGATAAGAATTTTAAAACACAACTGGTTAAAAAGCACAAGAGTTTGATAACACAACTGAAGACTGGACATAAAAAAGCTGTAACTGTCAAAGAGACAAACCGTACAAAACAGACCTTCTTGTGCAGCTAGTAATGTTTTTATTTTTTATTTTATTTGGTTATTTTACGACGCTATATCAACATCTCAGGTTATTTAGCGTCTGAATGAAATGAAGGTGATAATGCCGGTGAAATGAGTCCGGGGTCCAGCACCGAAAGTTACCCAGCATTTGCTCGTATTGGATTGTGGGAAAACCCCAGAAAAAACCTCAACCAGGTAACTTGCCCCGACCGGGATTCGAACCCGGGGCACCTGGTTTTGCAGCCAGACGCGCTGACCGTTACTCCACAGGTGTGGACTCTAGTAATGTTATATCTTAAGTTTTGCACATTTCTATTTTTATCTAACACAAAGTGTTTTAGACTTAGTTCAAAATGAATATTACAAATAAATATATATTAAAACTTACATTAAAATTTACAAATTCACATATTCAGGATTAAAAAATTCACTAATATTATAGAAAATACTTATTTATGAGCCAATCAGAGATAATTCTTATAAATTCAACCTTGCTTACAGAAAACATATGACGGAGAATTTTATTAGATACACTTAAAACCATTTCTATTGGAGAAGATAAGGCCTAAATAAATTACAATAGGAATATTATAATTTTTTTAGCAGATTAAGTCGGATCATACTCTTTTTTTTAACTAATTTTCAATGACGTTGCCCTAGAGATGAGATAGGCTTTAACAAGAGAACAATGAAAGCAGTTGTACAGAGGCCTATATACCCATGTGTCGCTTAGAGTTTCTCCGTTCTTGAAAGAAAAACATCTATTATTTAGAAAGTACGGAAAGAGATTCTGGTTTTCAGATAATCATATAAGGCTATCTGGTTTCGAGTACCGCAAAATCTACTAATGACTAAGTTGGAGTGGCACGTTCGTTAAACAATATCGATTATTGAAATCTTTGCATCATGCCGGGTATAGACATCACCAATAGTTTGTACAGAGCCGTCTAGAAACCCGATAATCTGACATTTGCAAACATTGCTGCTCCTCCATCCTGACAACTAACATCACACGGAATGAGTCGCTTAGCTTCAAGCATAAAATTATATTAAAGCAAAAAAAATATAGTCTGCTTATAGTCGAAAAGTACTGTCTTATTTACTTTCCTCTTGAATTCTTCACTTACACGAAAGAAGAGAATTAAAATCAAACGTGTAGATATATAGTCGGAATTCTCCTATAATTTATGTTGATCGATGGCTGTTCAATGCAGATTTCTTATATTCACGTGAATCCTTGGGTGTAAACAAGAAACCCACTCAATTATAGAGCGTTCGGAGATTAGAAAATACCATGTGTCATCTTTGCAGACAGCCTCTCTCTTTACAACATTAACTAAAGAAAGTTATTCACGTATTTCCTAATGGCTCTAGAATAAGCCATTAGGAAAGTTCAGGATAACAGAGAGGGTTTGGAATTGAACGGGTTACATCAGCTGCTTGTCTATGCGGATGACGTGAATATGTTAGGAGAAAATCCACAAACTATTAGGGAAAACACGGGAATTTTACTTGAAGCAAGTAAAGCGATAGGTTTGGAAGTAAACCCCGAAAAGATAAAATATATGATTATGTCTCGTGACTAAAATATTGTACGAAATGAAAACATAAAAATTGTAGATTTATCCTTCGAAGAGGTGGAAAAATTCAAATACCTGGGAGCAACAGGTAACAAATATAAATGATACTCGGGAGGAAATTAAACACAGAATAAATATGGGAAATGCCTGTTATTATTCGGTTGAGAAGCTTTTGTAATCTAGTTTTATCAATAAATCTGAAAGTTAGAATTTATGAAACAGTTATAATACCGGTTGTTCTTTATGGTTGTGAAACTTGGACTCTCACTTTGAGAGAGGAACAGAGATTAAGAGTGTTTGAGAATAAGGTGCTTAGGAAAATATTTGAGGCTGAGAGGGATGAAGTTACAGAAGAATGGAGAAAGTTATACAACGCAGAGCTACACGCATTGTATTCTTCACCTGACATAATTAAGAATATTAAGTTCAGACGTTTAAGATGGGCAGGGCATGTAGCACGTATGGGTGAATCCAGAAATGCATATAGAGTGTTAGTTGGGAGACCAGAGGGAAAAAGACCTTTGGGGAGGCCGAGACGTAGATGGGAGAATAATATTAAAATGGATTTGAGGGAGGTGGGATATGATGATAGAGAGTGGATTAATATTGCACAGGATAGGGACCAATGGCGGGCTTATGTGAGGGCAGCAATGAACCTGATGGTTCCTTAAAAGCCATTTGTAAGTAGATAAGTACCATATAAAATAACAGAAGTAAATCTATTCCATTTATTTGGATATTAGAAATACACGAGACATATACGGTCTTACTAATAAAAACTTTTATACAGATGTTTAAGTGCCTTACACTAATTAATTGAATAGCTTGTTTATAGTCGTGTGTAAATTCCTGAATAACAGGATAATCACTATATATATCGTGTATAACAATACAAGTCTTTTAGAACTACATCATAGTTTCGTCCTTATTTTATTACGAAGGGCAAATGTAGTTCTGTTTATAAGTATGCAAAAGGGTGTAATTATTTGACTTATTTGAACTGTTGTATCGGTGAAGCCAGGTGAATCAGTGAAGTTATGGTTTTACAGTGCAGTGAATAGTTCCGATCAGTGATAATTTATAGCGTCAATGAAATGTATTCTATAGTGTCGGTGAAATGTGTCCTAAAGTGTCAGTGAAATGCGTCATAGTGCCACTACAGTGAGTGAGATGAGAGTAAAGTGAAAGACTATTGAAACTTATGTAGGGCCTATACATAATTATGTAGGTTGTATTGTAAAATTAGGTATTTTATTTATGTTTTATTATTAATTGTAATTATTGTGTTAAATTGTATTGTGTATTCTTATTGTACTGTGTACATAATTGTATTGTGTATTGTATAATTGTATTGTGTATTGTAAATTTTATTGTTTATTGTTTATGATTTTATTGTGTATTATATTGTAACTTTATTGTGTATTGTTTATATTGTCTACACCAATGCCACCGGGTGCTTGCCCACTTGCAGTGTAAATAAATACATACAACAGAATAACTGAGATTCTTCACTGAATTCGATAGTGTGCGCTAGTGTACCGCATTAATGATCGATAATGCAACGAAGGATAACCATGCTATATTTTGGTCAAAGAGTAAATATTATAAATATCCTATTATATTACAATTAGGCCTACATAAATACATAGCATATTATGCCACAAACTACATTGCACTTTACTTTATATTTGCTATTCCAATTCAACTCGTAGAGAAATTAACCCGGGTCTCCGGGAAGGAAAGCTAATGCCACATTCGTTAGAATAACGACCCCTCCCAAATATAAACGGTGCAAAATTCGCATTTCTCTTGTTTCAAAATAAAAGCGTTTAACAGAAGAAACGTCATGCAACTCATATTTTGTTATGCTAATTCCCAGACGATTTGCAGGGGCTGTAAACTTCAAACCAGGATTGTTGCATAATTGCCTAGCAACCCTGTTATCTAACCGTTAAAACATTCGTATAAATCAAAAGGAATCTCCTCCGAAATGATTACACGCCACGTACATCTGTTACTATGGAAATCTGATGGTTTGCATGTTACCAACCTCTGAACTTTTATATTACGACTGAAACACTTTCGTGAGAGGCCGACAATTGTAAGTGGAAAAGGGGGTTGTACCAGCTGAGAGAGGAAGAACCTGACTAATGGCTCTGGATAACACAGAGAGCTAGTTTGAATTGATTTATTCCGCAGTAACAGATTTACAGATGCGGAGCTGATCTAGCCTTTGTTTGAGCTAATATTGGTCATGTTATTAAACATAAACCGCTAATGGCTATACATCACGCGGGTTAACGTTTTACGATATGTGGAGGGATAAACTAATACTCGATCCTCTTCAAATATTGGCGCAATTTTTCGAAATTATATCGAAACAACATTTGAGAGAAAACACGATAACCTTATCCTGTGAATATGTTTAACTGCGGATGTATTAATATGCAAATGAACGTACACATCGCCGTAGAATCTAAATATCATAGTAAATACAAAACTAATTCTATTTCATATAATAATAATAATAATAATAATAATAATAATAATAATAATAATAATGATAATGATTTATTTAACCTGGCAGAGTTAAGGCCTTCTCTAACACTCAACCAGGAGTAAAACTGCGTTACAAAATACACTACAAATTTACAAAGTACACTACAATTTTACACACAAATCTGAATAAGATAATAATAATAATAAAATGTAAACAACAAGTAAGCAGATATCAGACATAATATATAACATACAGAAAGAAAGAAAAAGCATAATAAAATGTGAACAGCAGGTCAAAATAAATGAGACATACAACGTATAACAAATAAGACAATTATTGATAATAATAATAATAATAATAATAATAATAATAATAATAATAATAATAATAATAATAGTAATAAAATAGTGCAGTACAAAGCATACAATGAATACAATACTTTTAAGTACACAGTAAGGAAAATTATGATTATATATAGCTCAACTTATCACATTATAGATATACCATTATCGGAAAATATGAAAACAAAAATATAAAATAAGTTAAATATCACTAGAACATAAAAAAATGTGAATACGTGGAAACATGCAATACAACACTTGTCATAATAGTAAGTTAGTTTGGCAACTCGTCATAAGATAATTTTCTAACTTGGATTTGAAAGATTTCAATGTTCGGCAGCCCTTGACTTCAGGCGGCATAGAGTTCCAGTGACGAGAGGTAGCAACAGTGAAAGATGAGGAATACAGAGATGATGTGTGAAGTGGAATTTCTAGCGTGTTATCGCGTTGTGATCGAGTATTAATATTATGATAGCGAGAGAGAGTATGAAAACGAACGAATAAATAATAGGGGGATGAAATGTGGATAATTCGATATAAGAGAGAAAGTGAGTGCAGATTTCTCCTCTCATGTAACCTAAGCCATGATAACTTCTCGAAAGAAGGTGAGATATGATCATAGTATCGAACATTACAAATGAAGCGGACGCACGCGTTATGAACACGCTGTAGTTTCTGAGCGGAATCAATCCTGAGATCACTGAACAAAACGTCGCAATAATCGAAGTGAGGTAGAATGAGTGTCTGTACCAGCGTCTGTTTTAATTTAGATGGATAATGATGCAATCTTTTTAGTGAATGGAGAATAGAGAATGCCTTCTTACATGTATATTTAATATGCGTATCCCAATTGAGATTAGATTCGAAATGCATTCCGAGATTTTGTAATATGTAATATCACTTCATAAATCTGTGTAGGCACTCAATAATTATATTAGTTCAAATCTACCGAAATCAAGTATTACAGACTTATACTGTTACAGTAACACTTTCACTGATAATTGTAGTTGTGAGCATAGAACTAGAGGCCTTTTGTGTTCTAGATTCGAAAACATTACGAGCGTAGTTCGGGCATGTACTATCGGTCATTTTACACTTGGAGGCTTCCTAATAGTTCGGCACTGCACAAACAGATGGCGATTGATGCTAAAGCTGTAATTTGAAGCACATAATAGAAGGGGTATAACCTACATTCAATACATCATTCAAAAGCTACACAAAGGAAATAAAGCTTCTTCGAACTATGTTCCCTTTATCATGAACACAATCCACTACATTACGGAATGTAATACCGGTGGCAGATAAAATACTACAATCGTATTACATGAGAGAGTGTTTGCACTTCACAAAGAAACATCACTTCAGGTAGACTACGCTACGATGCTCGCATATGATCAAATTTGTCTCTCAATTCTCTATTTTACGAGGAAACGTGTTAAAGATTGATCAATATTACAAAAACATATCAAAGGCCGTTTCATATTGCTAAAGATATGACTAGATTTTAAAATATTGCAGTGTTGCCAGACGGTGAAAAAAAAATTTCCCATATCCTGTTCAAAATTCCCTCAATTTCTATACAGGGTGTAACGGGTATAAGTGCCGTTCTTTTCAGGGTCGTCGGGGACGGTCTACCACAGATACTAACAGTACATTTCTATTACAAAAAAGAATAATTAGAATAATAGTAGGTGCCAAATCTAGGGAATCTTGTAGGACTATTTTCAAAAAACTACAAATAATGCCCATGTCTTGTCAGTATATCTTTTCATTAATAATCTTCCTCGTATGTAATCGTGAAAACTTTGTAACTAATTCAACAGTTCATAGCATAAATACTCGTCAAAAAATGACTTTCATACTCCATCGGCAAGTCTATCGTGCTATCAAAAAGGAGTGCGCTATATGGCAGTAAAAATCTTTAATAGCCTCCCTATCGATATAAAGAATGAAACTCAAAACATAAGATTATTTAGGGCCAAATTAAAGAAGTACCTAATTTCTCACGCCTTCTATTCTGTAGGTGAATTCATGACATTCAATAATACTTCATGAAATTGATACTAAAACTTTGTGTTGTACTAGTAGACTATATTGTAAATCTCGTCTGTATATATTTCATCTAGACTGTGACTATAAATTAAGACTTTATAATAGTATTAAGTTTTTTGACTTGTTCCATATTCTAACTGTAAGCAATGTATGAATACCATGGAATGTTAATAAGTACAATACAATACAGGATCAAAAAATGTCCAAACAACATAGGGTCAAAACTTGATAGTTTTCCCAGGAAAATATTTATTTTTTTATTTTATTTGAATTATAGTGCTTATATCGTTAGTAAAAATACGAAAAAAAAATTACATCAGTAGGTATATCAAGCAAAGAGTTAATATTAGTTTAAATAAATATTTGTGTCCTATTACGTTTTCGTGAAATTAAATAAAAATGCATACTTAAATATGTTAATATTCTGGCGTGAGAGACGTGGCAACGTGTTCAGCAGGCAGTACTCTGCACAGACGTAAGCACGAGTCAGCTGAGTTCAAGCTCCCTGTCCATAGCTCTATTGCCGAGCGGATGGCAGTTCAGTACAGGGTATTCGATAAACAACTTACAATGTCATTCACAGTTTAGGAATATCACATGTTATTAATTTATGGAGAAAGTCGTCGTAATTCAAGTGAGGTAAGAAGGATGTACCGTGAACGTTTTCCTCAAAGAAGGCTACCTAATCGGCGAACTTTTGTAGCAGTTTCTCAACGACTTTTTATTTATTTATGTATTTCTTTATTTATTTTTATTGCTAGTAAATTTGAAATGAATACAAGTTAATAAATACAATGAAAGATAAAATAGCCCACTCCTGAATGAGTAAGACTCGTGCTCAGGAGGGGATTCCAATACAGACAAAAATAAAATTAAAATTGAGAGTGAATACAGATTAAATAGTGTTTAATATGTTTAAACCCAAACTATAAATCCAATACAATTTTTTAATTCATTTTTTTTTAATTTGGAGAGGATTCGAGGTTGAAATATTATTGGAATAAAATTTGTTTAATAATCTGGGACTTTGACTCATGCTATGATAAAAAGCTGTATTGGTTTTACATTTTTGTTCACACAAACGCAGAGAATTCATATTTTTAGTTCTATATTTATGTATATACCTTTCAAAGTTATTAAAATTTCTATGAAAATATTTTAATAAAATAAAATAATACATTTGTTTAATGTTGAAAACTTTGAAATGTTTAAACAACAATTCAGTTGGGTAATCTTTCTGCTTTTTTAAACAAATTTTTAATACTTTTTTCTGTAGTAAAATTAACGGATAAAGGTTGGATTTATAAGTTCCACCCCAACCTATAATACCATACATAAATATAGATTGAAATAATGCTAAATAAATTACACGTAAACAGCTAATTGACAAAATATTTCTTAGAATAACAAAGTAACAATGTTTTATTATTATTATTATTAATCATTATGATTATTATTAGAAACTGGGAGTCTCTTACCCCATTTCGAAAATCGCACAACCAGAAATTTCTTTAAAAATGATACTGCTATACGGAAGCGGGAGAGAAAAAAAGTTCGTGTGATTGTTTATTTTTTAGACGTACAATAAAAAATGGAGTAATATTGTTACATAAAATGTAAATTTATCATAATGTTCTATTCATGAGATTGGAAGTTTGTATCTGCTGCTCGTTTTATGTAAACAACAGTATTGTCATGGTCCGCTCCTGCATTAGAACAGAGCTTCTGTTTTGTACCGAATGTCTGTACCCGCTTGAGCTGTACTGTGTACTTCTAAACCCGATGCATTGGAAGCATCACTGCAAGATTGTGGACCTCATATCCAGCATCCAACAGAGAAAAGTGCAGCCTAACCTGAAGGAACCTTGTATTGTTCTTGATTGGATAGCAGACACTCACGGAGTTTCCAAGCATTCAGTGTGCAGACATCCTTTGCTCCCTTATTTTTTGTAAAAACTTATCTTATTTTCTTCAGTAACCAGGGAAGAACCCATACTGAACAATTCTGAATCTGTTGAATTAGGCGATACCTATGGTCATTTAAATCGTAGACCAATCACATCACAAAACTCAAGCGTTCACAATACAGCGAAATCTGGAGACTTTAAAATGGTTTTTAGGGTTTTTTTTTTTTTTATTTTTTGTCGTTGAAAAATTGTTTAGCGATCGTAAATAATGTATCTATTTTACGACAGAATATTCGGTTGAGAAGCTTTTGTCATCCAGTCTGCTGTCAAAAAATCTGAAAGTTAGAATTTATAAAACAGTTATATTACCGGTTGTTCTGTATGGTTGTGAAACTTGGACTCTCACTTTGACAGAGGAACATAGGTTAAGGGTGTTTGAGAATAAGGTGCTTAGGAAAATATTTGGGGCTAAAAGGGATGAAGTTACTGGAGAATGGAGAAAGTTACACAACACAGAACTGCACGCATTGTAATCTTCACCTGACATAATTAGGAACATTAAATTCAGACGTTTGAGATGGCAGGACATGTAGCACGTATGGGCGAATCCAGAAATGCATATAGAGTGTTAGTTGGGAGACCGGAGGGAAAAAGATCTTTAGGGAGGCCGAGACGTAGATGGGAAGATAATATTAATATGGATTTGAGGGAGGTGGAATATGATGATAGAGAGCGGATTAATCTTGCTCAGGATAGGGACCAGTGGCGGGCTTATGTTAGGGCGGCAATGAACCTCCGGTAAGTATTTTACGACAGAATATGAACCATTAACAGTGTCAAAATACGATTCCAGCTCTCTTAGCGATTTTTCGTAAAAGCTATAGTTGGTATCACTGTAAAACGCATAATCCCCTCTGGAAATTTCTTTAGCTGAGTTCGTAAATCTTGTCAAACTTTACCGATTGATAAAATTACATTGTGTAACAGAGTTTACAAGCATTTTGAATCTTTTACTTGTGAGCTGTAGCTTACAAAATTAATTTGCAATTTGTTAACATGGTGGAAAGGGCCCTTGGAAGGTGCAATTCCTGAACATACTTTCAAGTGCTTACATCTAAATTATACGGAGCCTGAAGTAAATGTAACAAAGTAACTGGATTATCCAACAAACTTGATCCATTCCGAATTGAATGTTTTTAGAATTGACCAAATTTATAAATACTCTTTAATGGAATTCTATCTTAAAAATAGAATGGAATTTGTAGCTCAGCCACATGATCATAATACAAGACGAAATGAAATCCTTAAATTAGTTGAACCTAAATGTTTCACATCCGCAGCTTTACTACACAGTACAAATTATGGTCCACGTCTATATAATTCGATAATAAAATTTCATCCAGAAATGACTACTTTAAGCAATGAAATTTTCAGATCCAGAATTAAAAAATTTATATGACAGACTTCCCTGTATTTATAATATGTACCATGTATTGTAAAGAAGTTTATTTCAATCCTAAGTAGCCTATATTTTTTCTATCTTATCTTTTGTTACTGTATCAACATGACCTGTACTAATTATACTACTAATAATAAGTTAAGAGCCTATTAATCTATCACCAATTTCAACATCGTCTCTTTTTACACTCAGTTATTACTTACATATGTACTTAGTGGCTTTTAAGGAACCCAGAGGTTCATTGTCGCCCTCACATAAGCCCGCCATTGGTCCCTATCCTGAGCAAGATTAATCCGTTCTCTATCATCATATCCCACCTCCCTCAAATCCATTTTAATATTATCTTCCCATCTCACGTATGTCTCGGCCTCCCTAAAGGTATTTTTCCCTCCGGACTCCCAACTAACACACTATATGCATTTCTGGATTCGCCCATACGTGCTACATGCCCTGCCCATCTCATTACTAGTATTATTATTACTAACTTTATTATTATTATTATTATTATTATTATTATTATTATTATCTTTATATGACCTTTTTTCTTAAGTATTTTGTGTACAAAGTATGTATATTTATGTATGTTTCTATCTACTCTTCTTAAGAATGTGATCTCAGTGCAAGAATTTTAAATTTTATTTTAGAAACAGTAGCGATTTCTATTTTTTTGAATTACCGGTATCTATAATCTGTATAATCAGAATCTTAAATTTTAATTCAGAAAAAATAGGTATGTTTGCTGAACAAAGTAAAATTGTACGTCATTTTCAAGTCTTTCTAGCAAAACGGAACTGTCCCCAAGACGAGCTTTGCTCTTTCGGGGTACTTTCATGTAGCGTTTTTTAATGTATATGTTATTATTAAATGAAATAAATTAAATTAAATTAATTTTACTAAATATGAAGAAATATGAGAAAATACTGCAACATTACAAAATCCAGAAGACATTTAAGAACAAGCTTCTTGAAAATAAAGTATCAGTTTTGTTCAAACATTCACACAGCCTACTAAACATGACTGCTTTGCTCGATAGTTTCCCAGGTCGAACATCATTCCTGCCCCAGTTGCGTTGTCTGATAGAGAAGCGGAAATAGACAGACACGTGTGACATGTAAGGTCGCCACCTCATAAAACTGAAATGTACCTAAATATTGGAATACACGAATGTCTGATTCCATCGCGAAATGCACTGCGTCAGTTACCTAGCAACCGGCTTGCAGGAATTTATCCAACATTTTTGTGTGCTGGAATACAGATATGTTTTCAGTTGATGAATAACAAGTCATGTGCCATTCAATTCTTTCTAATCTTAGAGGCGCTATAGTCTGTTTTTATATAGAAGTGAACTTGCCACCGTTGAGTTTAAACGTTAGGGCAAACCTTGCCAATCAGTAACAAGAAGGGTTGGGAGGGGGGTGGGGGGACACACAGAGAAAGACAGTCTGTCGTATATCTGATTGATAGGATGTTCCTACATATACTCTGATACCAAGAAGTCGTATGTAGTGTTTATTATGCATTTCGAGAGCGAATATGCCAATGCAAGGATTGGAAGACAATTTCAGTTACTCATGGTTTGGAGAGAACACTTAAAACGACGGTTGTCTAAAATTGTGGTATATACAGGGACATCATTTTATTTTCACTAACATTTCTGATATTAACCTGGCTATACCTTTGGATCAACGGTTGCTACCCCCTTCCACGACTGGAGTTCGATGGCGTCTTTGAGGGCTGTCCTTCCTTAAGGAGATTCAAGAATAACTTAAAAAGTTCTGTATAAAGTGCAAATTAAAATTAAGGTGACATTCAACATTTAATTTTTTAAGGTGACATGTATTTATCTAGCCTGACGAGTTTACTTCCTTGGTTTGAATTGTAAATTATTTAAAAATAGCGTGTAAGAGGGCCTTAGACTAGAAATGTTTAGTTTAAATGTAGTTCTGTTCATAAGTATGCATAAGGGTGTAATTATTTGACTTATTTGAACTGTTGTATCAGTGAAGCGAGGTGAGTCAGTGAAGTTATGGTTTTACAGTGCAGTGAACAGTTCCGATCAGTGATAATTTATAGCGTCAATGAAATGTGTTCTATAGTGTCAGTGAAATGTGTTACAGAGTGTCAGTGAAATGTGTGCTAAAGTGTCAGTGAAATGCGTCATAGTGCCACTACAGGGAATGAGATGAGAGTAAAGTGAAAGACTATTGAAACTTATGTAGGACCTATACATAATTATGTAGGTTGTATTGTAAAATTAGGTATTTTATTTATGTTTTATTATTATTGTGTTAAATTGTATTGTGTATAAAATTGTATATGTGTTGTAAAATTCTATTGCGTATTGTAAATTTTATTGTGTATTGCTTATCATTTTATTGTGTATTGTTTATATTGTATATACCACTGCCACCGGGTGCTTGCCCACTTGCAGTGTAAATAAATACCTACATACAATATACAAACAAATCACTTTACTAGGTATAGGAGGGAAGAAAAGTAGTTCATCCATTTACGTAAACTAGGAAATATCGCGATTTTAAGATTGATAATTTTCATTAGGTTTTTGTTTAATCAGAATACAGTACAGTATTACCAGTGATTGTTTTTACTCACGAACTGAGCTGTCCATGTGGACGTATTCATTATGCAGTGTATATTATACTGTCTACAGCACATTAGCGTACAATACAGAGAATGAAGTTAAATTGAAGAATAATCATAATATGGATATTTAAACACATTTTTTAAAATAGTGGCCGTTCATTTCGATATATGCTTCAGTTTTTTTGTGCATATTATAGCACTATAGACTATTGCATCTAATTCTAATTACCAGTTTCGTCCTTCGTACTAGTAACTCATGCTGAACTAATACTGTACCTACTCTATAAAAGAGTACCTTACGTACTGTAAATTCAATCTTCACTTCTGCCCGATTCGAAAAGATAAAATTACTCAGACATCCTATCTACTGTTCGTCCAAGGGGTTATGTCGCAGGATCTTAGAAAGAGGGGAAATCACGTGACAGTTAATTACTTAACGAGGCCCTTTTATTTAAGTTATTTTAAACAGTTGTATAATATTACGTAGACGTCCAATTCCTAACAGAAATTAATGTTCTCAGAAAAGAGCTAAGACAGCCCAGGCACTAGCTGGCGAATAAAAGCTGGTGGGGGAAACCGGGATACGACGTAGGCAAATGGACGACAGTACCTGTGGGAAAATGATTCAATATTGAAAGCTCTTTCGTCACTGGAAAACGCGAACATATTTTTGGAACGTACTGTTTACTATGACCGTAAGGCTACTATGACTGTGTATGCGGTCTTGGATCTGTGTGGAGGACGGTTGAACTTCATTAGTATAAGGGGTGGGAGTGAAGTACATTCAGAAACTCAGGTACAATAAAAATTGAAGTAAAAATAAAATAATATCCCTGTAATAATAATATTAATAATAATAATACTAATAATAGTAATAATATTATTATATTATAATAGGGTAAACTGTATAGTGATTGACCACTTAAGCTAATGAATAATAAAACAACGAAATGGCGGAAAACAGTGGTAACTTATTGAGAGAATTTTAAAGGCATTGAGTCAAATGAAGATTCAGAAACAAATCAAAATCAATAAACAAAAGAAAAAATAAAATTTTAATGCAAAGATAAATTAAATAAACACAACAAGTCCACTTTTACAGTTATTGACCGTCTACTGCACAGTTATTGAATACTCATTTATTAGTGATTGAACAACACATTTTCACAATTTTCACTTTTTTCTTGTCTGTTTCGTTTCTCTTCTTCTGATCTTTCTCATTAAGAACTATTCGCCACCGGCGTAGCTCTGTCCGAAGTTTCGTTCGGGCGCGGGTTCAATTCCCGCTTGGGCTGATTACCTGGTTGGGTTTTTCCGAGGTTTTGCCCAACCGTAAGGCAAATTTCAGGTAATCTATGACGAATCCTCGGCCTCATCTCGCCAAATACCATCTCGCTACCATCAATCCCATCGACGCTAAATAACCTCGTAGTTGATACAGTGTCGTTTAATAACCAAGTTAAAAAAATAAGAAAAGAACTCTTCTCGCTGCCTTTTCTTTCATTTCTTATTCGCTTCCTTCCTTCTCTTGCCTCTTCTTCCATTTTTCTCTTTTGTGCCTTATCAGAAGCAAGTGTGTGTCATTTCTCTGATGTTATTACAAATGGCTTCACCCAGCACTGGACGAGGACCAAAGAACACTTTTCCTTCAAAGGGATATTTGTTTCTGGACGCTAAGGTTGCTTTTAGGACACCAAACTTCTTGGCAGCTTCATTTAAATCAAATCCACTGCGGACAGGTTCTGTAGCGTTTCGTAAAGCTTCCCTGTATAATGCACTTTACCTGGCTTAGGCATTATAATATAGTATCAGTCCTGTAAAAATCCCCATCATTTAACCGATAACATATATAGAATTGGAGCAAATTGGTCATTATTCTAACAAATAATTTATGAACGACCAATCACTGTAGTTTGCGGACATACACTTTATAGTGATTGACCATGGGGCATTTTTATGTCATATAAAAACTTTAACAAAATAATATTCTGTGGACGGAAACCTTATACCTTTTCTCACACTGTGAGTGTAAAAACGAGCACCAGAATTTATGTATCCTTTGCAGAATAAATAAATTATTGCGTGCATTATTCTTAGCAATTTCTCTAGTTACTTACACTTGTTTACGTTCAGTTGCATTTCCAATCGATTTCAGTCCTCTCAGACAACAGACACTAACTCAGTGGGATGAATAGCGACATCTAACCACAAATAAGGGTTGTTACTAGAGGTATATGCCGCAAAAAGTGAAATCACGATCGTTGTTTATTCACAATACACTTGAAAAAAGGAACCGGTCAATCACCGTATACTGGTCAATAACTACCTAGTTTACCCTATATTATTATTATTGTTATTATTATTATTATTATCATCATTATTATTATTATCATCATTAGTATGTATGTATAGTAATATGTTCAGACTGTCAATGTTCATTAGGTCCACTTGACAGGTCATATAATAGGATGAACTCTTCTTCAATACTAGAGGCCTTTCAGCCCGCCTTGGGGATAAGAAAATAATTTGTCATGCAGCAGAACATATTTAAATACACAGTACCTATGTTGTTGTCTGCTAGAATTAAGTAAAACACGTGAACTCTGTTTGAACGTTTGAACTGACCGGTAACGGCTACTGTTAACCGAGTAACTTCGGTTCTCCGCTGCCAAGCACATAAACCGATAGAACGAGTAACTCAACAGTTCTACTCGCTCCGTCCCTAGCTCTAGTGTACTGTACTTTCTTCAGAGGCAGCAAACTGCGTTAGAAATTTGGAAGTAGGGAGTAAAGGGTTGTTATGTAAAATACTGCCCTTTATGTATTCGTACAAGTTCCAGTATTATTTAACGGGTAATACAGTTCGATTTCTGCCACAGGTAAACTGACATCAGATAATTAGTACAGAAGTATTCAAGATACACAAGGAATGTCACGATATTTTCGTTACCTTTATGAGATTTATATCCACGAGTGATTTCACGATTAAATTACTTCCCCCACCCGCTCTGGATATTTCCTCCAGTTGATAGCGTACAAGTTGTCAACACTTTTCTGCTCATTATAAATTCGTTCGTTGTTAAATTACATGAATTCCTAAAGTTCAAACGTCTACAATCTCTTCCCCCCCTTTGAATCAGTCATGCAAATTATCTGCCTGACGCAATAAAAATATTGCCTGTATTGAATATCGATTAGAATGAAGTTAGTAATGGAATTAAGTTGCCGAAGGTCAATCAACAACAGCTGCGGCACACGTCGAGTGTGACAGTGGATTGTACAGCTCAGCGTGCTGTCTGTCACTAACAAGGAACTAACTGCACACGCTGAAGTGTATTAAACCTGTCAACGTCTGATTCTATTTCTACAGTCACAATTTTTTTTCCGAAATGAAGATAAGGTATAACACAGTTCAATAATTCTTGCCTGTTTTTTTATTATTTATTCACAAGTATCCACACAGAAAAATTTAGCATTGCAACGTCTGTGTGAAGTAGAGTTGGGTCGATTCGTGAACGAATCGTTCATTCGAACGACTAATAATAAAGAATCGTAAGAATCGATTCGTGGTATCAACGAATCGTCGTTCAAAAGAATCGTAACGATTCGTCGTTCAAATGAATAGTAACGAATCGGCATGGCATCGTAACCCACGATTCTATTTACTTATTTGATGTAACCTGTCAACGAACATTTCCGAACCGTGCCGAATGCTCCCGAGCGAGAGTGAAATCAAAATACTGCATTTGTTTTTTTTTTTTTTAGAGGGTTATTTTACGACGCTTTATCAACATCTAAGGTTATTTAGCGTCTGAATGAGATGAAGGTGATAATGCCGGTGGAATGAGTCCGGGGTCCAACACCGAAAGTTACCCAGCATTTGCTCATACAGGGTTGAGGGAAAACCCCGGAAAAAACCTCAACCAGGTAACTTGCCCCGACCGGGAATCGAACCCGGGCCAACTGGTTTCGCGGCCAGAAGCGCTGGCCGTTACTCCACAGGTGTGGACTTGCATTTGTTAAATATGGAAAATAATGAACACAAACCTGAAATTTGCATAGTTAAATAGAGATGTAATGCAAAAAACGTACTTCATAATAAGGTTCAGTTGGTAAATTATAATTTAGAAACATTATCTTGGGTAATTTTGTAGACTAATGGAGGTCATACTGAATGGTTCCAGCCAATGAGAAAGAGACAATCCAATGTCTCGCCTCTTATGCCATCTATGCGAGAGATGTAGAACGTTTTTATTCTACGCGTGGTTTGCAAAGGAAAGTGTCCTGCGAGTCGTTCGTTCACGATTCAAAAGAATAGTTGGAATCGCAGACTGGGAAGAATCGTGAACGAATCGTTAGAATCGATTCGTAATGTGTGATTGAATCGTTGGAATCGACTTCTGAAAAAGAATCGTGTTGCCCAACTCTAGTGTGAAGCATTGAAAGTTCAATATTCGACCCAAGAAATTGGTCTGACTTTATGAAGTCCATAATGTTATCCTTCAATGTATCATTATCCAGAATTATTACCTGTTGGAAATCTGACGGGATATTTGACCGCCTGAAAAGAAAGAATAAACTTTCTCGATTGCCTACTAAATTTCCTACGTCGAGGAATAAGTCCTACATAAAATTATACTCTTCTTAGTTTAATAAACTTACTCTTTTTGTCTCTGGCTTCCTATTGTCTATATTCTAATTATTCTCATAATTATTATCCTACTTATCTTTACTCATCTTCATTCTTTTCATAATTATTATGCTAATCTTCGTTCCACTTATTATTATTATTATTATTATTATTATTATTATTATTATTATTATTATTATTATTATTATTATCAGTAGTAGAAATAGCAGTATATTATCCTTATCATATTATACTCATCTTTATTCTTCCCAGAATTATTACCCTGTTCTAGATTGAAGCTTCTTACAGGTTTTCCGTCCTGTTCATTATTCACGCCAAGTAAATAGTCCCTTTTTCTATTTGTTCTTCTCATTATGACCTTTTCCTTATTTTGGTATCTCGGTTCCTTCTTCTCAATCTTTTCCTTTTCATATTCTCAACCTTCTCCTCACCGCCATCTTATAACACATTCCTTTGCTATTGTTACACCAGATCTTCATTTCTGTGTTGTGCCACATTTCGATAGAAAATGATACTGAATGTTACCACAAAATGAAATGTGTATTTCTATTTACAGAAATGTTTCTTTATATAGAAAAAAGGCACCCTTGCACATTCAAATTCTATTAACAGTATTCGAACTTCGAGCACTGAATTACATAGTATCTATAAAAATAGGTAGTACTTTGGAACTACAACGACAAGTCTACTTGAAAACCCTCCATTTCTCTGTCTCTTGATTATACATCCTGCCCTTCCTTCCCTGCAGAACCTGAATGATTTATAGGCAGACGACGTAGCACAGTTACAAAACTACTACAAACAGAACACGTCGACCTGGACGAAAGTCGAACACAATGCATACCGGAGTCAATAGACTAGAGCTTATAGTTCAATAACCAATCCGACTGACAATTTGAAGGAAAAAAAGGAATTGAATTGTTAATCCTGGCCAGTTTCACGGACGGACTGGATTCATCCCTTTTGTGTGGATGGAAGGAGAGCTCCATATTGGCTGTACAGCCACCCCCCCCCCCGCCATATTGTGCCTTGCGTTATTGTCCACATATTATCTGTACGGAACACTGATTGAAAGGGGAAATCAGGGCCGGGAGCTGAAAGCGTGGGACCCACGTCATCACGATCCGTGACTTTCATTTGTTCGGCCCACTGAAGAAACAATTGCGTGGAATGGGGCAGCGCCAAGACAAGGACGCTGTCATCCGAGTCGGGTCAAGGAAGCCCCTGCGCCGATCATGCCAATTAAACGGCCTTCAAACTTTCTGTTCGGTATTTAAATCAGGCGGATGTGAAAGGCCCCCAAATTACAGCACACGTCAACAGATGTGCATTGATCAGGTGACAGCTTCTCCCCAAAGGAACAAAGGTTCTATTCTCGGTTGTTTACATTATGTTTCAGTTGAAGGGAATGATTTGGGGTATCGCAGTTGTTAGTATTCCATGAAAGAAAACTAAAAAATTATTGGAATAGAGTATGAGTATAAGAAAAACAGAAAAGGGATATAACTTATATAAAATTCAAGTCTTACAGAGTACTACTGTCATCCTCTGAGGAGTTTAGTGCTGAGAGGAATGCGGTTCCGACTAGTCTAGCGCGGTACTGGAGTGGGAGGGAACAGTGACAGCGGCAGTCTGGAAGGAAGTACAATCATACTGAAAACATTCGTCCAATTTACGAGAGCAGTATGCCTATTAGTTTTCTAACGTATTTTTGGCGAGATAGAGATACAACCATTCGTACTTCCGTGTTCAGAGAAGGAAAGCATTGTAGAAAATTGTATTTATTATTTATTATTTATTTATTCTGGTGAAGTTAAGACCATCGCACCACCAGAAATACAAATACAGTAAAATAAATAAAAAGAAAAATCATAATAAAACTACAATAATATAAATGAAAAGAAGAATCATACTATAAAATTTAGTGATTAGTAGAATTGAATTTAATTTGTAAAGTAATCAATTTAAATATACTGAACTGCTGAACTCACTTGAGAAGTAAAACTACTTGATTTGTATTTTAAGATATCACCAACAAACGATTTTCGCATGACATTATAGGAATCTGTTGTTCACGATACCAATCACACATATTCTAAAATTCCAATAGAATAAAACCAAAAACTTTTCCACAGCATGTTTCCTTAAAAATGACTTGTAACAGTGAAATATTTACCATGAGTAATTCATATAATATTAACATAGCTAACATCAGGGAGATGTTTGAGCAAATTTGCAACAATATATTTAATATATTAATAACAAAACCATATAGGCCTAGGTAAACAATATGTATATGAAATATTCACACACTACTACAAACTGAAGACTGCATATTTTTGGACGATTAATACTTCCCACTCCGCTCGGCTCGGCTTGGCTGTAGCAACAAAAGAATCTACCTGCAACCCCCCGCACCGATGGCAAGAATACCTCAGGTCCAGCGCTAAACTCGTCGGAGGAAGACAGTAAGTACAGTTTACCTTGCCTTATTTCAGTCTATAACCCAAATTGGAATATTAACTTTTAAAGTTAATCTTACTCCAATTTATTACAGAGAAGAACAATTGAACCGATCATTTTTGAAAGGTCACGTGTCCACTTTTGCCAATTTTACAGGAGAAGCAAAAAACTTTTTATTTTGCTAACGGTACTTTGTAGTGTAATCAGATATTTTTTTATTCGACGACAAAGGTATTAAGTTACATTTACATGCATAAATAATTAATCGTAATATCACTAAAACAACTGTAAAAAATAATATTTATGATGGACTTGTGCCCTTTCAATAATAAACAATAAGTAAAACGTAATAAAATGAATTTTTATGTTCTTAAATGTGTTTTAACTATTATTGACTAACAAATATTTAAGAATGTAGCTGTTAAGAACATTATTTTGCTAAGGCAATATAGGCTATCTTATTTCTGAAATAAAGCAATTTAAAAGCATAAAAGCTTTTAAGTTTCTTCATTAAATATTTCCTCTGAAGTTTTCAGTCATCTTCATTGTTTTTTTCTTCTATCGGCTACTGGGGAATTTCTGCATAAAATTGAAGATATTCAGGAAGTACATACTGCATAACTTGACTGAAATTTTCAACTTTCATCTATTTATTGGAACTTTTCCATAATATGATTTACTTTAAAGTAGTTTCAAGTCATTAGGCTGGCTCCTACGGTAGTGACTAGAAACATTTTTGTTTTATAATTTTAATATGTACTCACTAGCTAGCTAGCTAGCTGAATGAATGAATGAATGAATGAATGAATGAATGAATGAATGAATGAATGAATGAATGAATGAATGAATGAATGAATGAATGACTGAGTGAGTGAATGAGTTAATGAATGAGTGAATGAATGAATGAGTGAATGAGTTAATGAATGAATGAGTGAATGAATGAATGAGTGACTGAGTGAGTGAATGAATGAATGAGTGAGTGAATGAGTTAATGAATGAGTGAATGAATGAATGAATGAGTGACTGAGTGAGTGAATGAGTTAATGAATGAATGAGTGAATGAATGAATGAGTGACTGAATGAGTGAATGAATGAATGAATGAATGAGTGACTGAATGAGTGAGTGAATGAATGAATGACTGAATGACTGAGTGAATTAGTGAATGAATGAGTGAATGAATGACTGAGTGAGTGAATGAATGAATGAATGAGTGAATGAATGACTGAGTGAATTAGTGAATGAATGAGTGAATGAATGAATGACTGAGTGAGTGAATGAGTGAATGAATGAGTGACTGAGAGGCTAAGTGAGTGAGTGAATGAATGAATGAGTGACTGAATGAGTGAATTAATGAGTGAATGAATGAGTGAGTGACTCAGTGAATGAATGAATGACTGAGTGACTGAATGAATGAGTGACTGAATGAGTGAATGAATGAGTGAGTGAATGAGTGAATGAATGAGTGACTGAATGAGTGAATGAATGAGTAACTGAATGAATGAGTGAATAAATGAATGAGTGAATGAATGAGTGAGTGAATGAATGAGTCAATGAATGAATGAGTGACTGAATGAGTGACTGAATGAATGAGTGAATGAATAAATGAATGAGTGACTGAATGAGTGAATGAATGAGTGAATGAATGAATGAGTGAATGAATGAATGAATGAATGAATGAGTGACTGAATGAGTGAATGAATGAGTGAATGAATGACTGAGTGAATGAATGAGTGACTGAGTGAGCGAATGAATGACTGAGTGAATGAATGAGTGACTGAGTGAGTGAATGAATGACTCAGTGAATGAATGAGTGACTGAGTGACTGAATGAGTGAATGAATGAATAAATAAACAAATATATATATATATATAAATAAAAATATTTCTGACATCTGAGTATTGTTTGTTAAAATAGAGGTAATGAATATTTACCACACTAACTTAATTCTGGTTTTTGGTTTCTGAAACAAAATGCTCTCCATATTAAATTTATAGTGCTGAAAGGTAGATGTACCTCCTTAAAATTAAAAGAAGATGATGAAGATGAAAGTAAAGAAGAAATATATAAAGATTATATGACGATAAAGACGAAGAAAAAAACACGTGGGACATGAGAAAAGATGATGATTTAGCATAACACACTGACACGGGAGGTGACAAATGAAAATGATGGCTGAAAAAAAAAATGATAACGTGCGGAGGTGAAGATTTCCAAGATACGAACATTATGAAGGTTATGAGAAAGAAGGATTAAGACAAGAACAAAGAAATGAATATGTAGCCTAAATTCACAAGTTTCGAGGAAGGCTGAAACTTGGAAAACAATAATATACATTCCCGAAAAATGAGTTCCTTTCCTAAAAAAAAAAAAACACTATCCTCAAACGAAGAATTCCACATGATTCCAAAATAAAGACTGAATCAGGCACGGGTTTTAACGGAACTCGTCTTGTGGCTGTTAGGGATTCCAAATCGAATCTTGTAATAACTTTTAATCCCACACAACGCCTCGGCGAACTCTGAGGAGTGACAAAGGGATGTACAACATGAGGTCTACATCAACGGGTGCGGTCAAGCCATACACGGATTCCTCCTCCAATTAGCCAACGATGGTTCTTAACACTGACCTGACAAGATTATCACAGCAAATAAAAGGACAGAGGGGCGTCCTTATCCACGTCAAATAGGACTACGAATTTACTGTTAACCACCTCCTCCCACGAATTTAAAGGCACGAATTCTATTTAATGTAATGATTTTATTATCATGTTTCAATATTGTAGTCTCTCGTCTCCAATTATCGAAAGTATACAGCACTATTGCAATTTAAAATATGGTAAAGGATGACCTTTATCACCTACCCTGTTTAACATTTACTAGGAGGATTTAGTGAAGAAGTATTTCCAGAACATGGGAGAGGTGATAGAAGGAGGAAGAAGAATAAAGTGCATAAGATTTGCTGGTGATATGGCGTTGTTAGCAGAAGAGACGATACTAAGGGATATGCTACTGGAGCTAAATGACAGCTGTGAGCAGTATGGGATGAAGATAAATGCAAACAAGACGAAGACTATGGTTATCGCCCGAAAAAATAAAAAGAAGGTAAACGTTTGAATTCGAAATGAGGCAGTGGGACAAGTGGACAGCTTCAAATACTTGGGGTGTACTATAAGCAGTAACATGAGCTGCTGCCAGGAAGTCAAAAGAAGGATAGCAATGGCAAAGGAAGCTTTTAATAGAAAAAGGAGCATCACCTCCGGGCCTCTGGAAAAAGAACTAAGGAAGAGACTAGTGAAGTGCTTTGTAAGGGGGCAGAAACGTGGACATTACGACGAAGTGGAGAAAAACAACTGGAATCATTTGAAATGTGGATATGGAGAAAAATGGAGCGGGTGAAATGAACAGACAGAATAAGAAATGAAGCTGTGTTGCAAAGAGTGGGTGAAGAAAGAATGATTCAGAAACTGATCAGGAAGAGATCACTGGCTGACAACTGCGTAATCAAGGATGCACTGGAAGGAATGGTGAACGGGAGACAAGTTCGTGGCAGAAGAAGATATAAGATAAAATAGACGACATTAAGATATATGGACCATATGAGGAGACAAAGGAGGGAAGGTTGCAGAATACTGGGTTTGTAGTGAATTCATGAATGAATGATGTATTGTATTGTACTGTAATTATAAAACTTTGCAATTTATTTCTATTATAATAAAAGAATGTCTATAGTTTTTCACGTAAGCAGGCCAATTATGTTTAATAATCATTTGTCTCGTGGTTTTCTACACAGTCCGCCTCACTCCATTTTCTATTTAATTGTTTGCTATGATGTATTTGGACTATTACTTACTTACTGGCTTTTAAGGAACCTCACATAAGCCCACCATTGGTTCCTATTCTGACCAAGATTAATCCATTCTCTATCATCATATCCCACCTCCCTCAAATCCATTTTAATATTATCTTCCCATCTACGTCTCGGCCTCCCTAAAGGTCTTTTTCCCTCCGGCCTCCCAACTAACACTCTATATGAATTTCTGGATTCGCCCATACGTGCTACATGTCCTGCCCATCTCAAACGTCTAGATTTAATAGTCCTAATTATGCCAGGTGAAGAATACAATGCGTGCAGTTCTGTGTTGTGTAACTTTCTCCATTCTCCTGTAACTTCATCCCTCTTAGCCCCAAATATTTTCCTAAGCACCTTATTCTCAAACACCCTTAACCTATGTTCCTCTCTCAAAGTGAGAGTCCAAGATTCACAACCATACAGAACAACCGGTAATATAACTGTTTTATAAATTCTAACTTTCAGATTTTTTTACAGCAGACTGGATGATAAAAGCTTCTCAACCGAATAATAGCAGGCATTTTCCATATTTATTCTGCGTTTAATTTCCTCCCGAGTGTCATTTATATTTGTTACTGTTGCTCCAAGATATTTGGACTACTGCATTTCAAAATTTGATAGTTAAACACCAGAAAACATTATAGAGAATTTCTTGACATAAATACCGGTACGTTTACATCGAATGGGCAGTATGCCTAAAAATTAATTTTGACAGAAGACGTATTTACGCACATTCTTCTTCGAAATCAAGCCTCCGCTGTGCATGTTTACACACACAACCTACTAGGTGTGTTGGGATGTGCTCCTCCAGCAATACAGCTTGGCACATCTCACGTCACTCATACTTCAGCTTCAACGTGGCACAGATCTGGAAACCTGAGATGCCGGCCGGCGGCATATGGCGATCCAGATGGCGCTTCAACACTAATCCAAAATCCGACTTAGTGCATGACGTGGCACTCCGACGCGAGCTTTTAATTCGATGAGAATGCAGGCCGCTAAGCTCCGCATTGTTGCCATGGAGCAGCTCGTGCTTTTGCTTTCACGTAACTTTTCATCCTTTAAAGATTCGTTTCCATTACGATTCTTTTTGTCCGAAACAAATGCTAAAACGCTGCACAGGACTTTCAGTACATACAATTTTAGTGAAAGCTATTCGGAATATTCTTTCTGGATCTATGAAAAGTTTGGTCTGTGAATTGATCGAAGTCATGTTAATAAAATACGCTGGTTTTATTTGTGCTAATCAAGGGATTTAGACAATGATGGTGTTGATGGTTGTCATGATAGTGATGGTAATGATGTTATTAATGGTTATGGTTTTGATCGGTGTCGTTAGTTATGAAAATAATAGGTCTATTATGGTTGTGATACTACGGCGAAGTGGCTGATGTTGATGATTATGATGATTAAGTTGTTATAAACCGAGAAAACCTTGCTTTTGTTATTCTGACACACACCGCGCCGTACTTTCCATCTTCCGAAACTGCGACCAATCACGCGGAAAAGCCTGTAAAGCTTCGCTTTCCTCCAATATATACTGAACTTAGAACAAATTTGTTTTCAGTTATGCTTTCCCAGAACACTTAAAACTGAACTGATGTGTTAAGTTATTCTAAACTCAGTTTTCAGTTATGCATTCCCAAAACACTTAAAACTGAACTGATGTGTTAAGTTATTCTAAATTCAGTTTTCAGTTATGCTTTCCCAAAATACTTAAAAGTTGTATTTCACCTATTTCCTGCTTCAACAAATCGACCTCCTTCGTTAGATTCCTGATTTATTCTTTTGCTGACTTCAGCTCCTCGCTAAAGACATCAAATTTACTCCAAATAAATTCTACGGATTTCTTGAGGTCACTCACTGACTCAGTGGCCTGATGTATTGAGTTAAGGTATTGTAAGTTCAGTTTTCAGTTATGCTTCCCCGGAACACTTAAAAGTGAACTGATGTATTGAGCTAAGGTATTCTAAGTTCAGTTTTCAGTTATGATTTCCCAGAATACTTAAAAGTGAACTGGTGTATTGAGTTAAGGTATTCTAAGTTCAGTTTTCAGTTATGATTTCCCAGAATACTTAAAAGTGAACTGGTGTATTGAGTTAAGGTATTCTAAGTTCAGTTTTCAGTTATGATTTCCCAGAATACTTAAAAGTGAACTGATGTATTGAGCTAAGGTATTCTAAGTTCAGTTTTCAGTTATGATTTCCCAGAATACTTAAAACTGAACTGATGTATTGAGCTAAGGTATTCTAAGTTCAGTTTTCAGTTATGCTTTCCCAGAACACATAAAACTGAGCTGAGGTGTTGAGTTAAGGCATTCTAAGTTCAGTTTTCAGTTATACTTTCCCAGAACACATAAAACTGAGCTGAGGTGTTGAGTTAAGGTATTCTAAGTTCAGTTTTCAGTTATACTTTCCCAGAACACATAAAACTGAGCTGAGGTGTTGAGTTAAGGTATTCTAAGTTCAGTTTTCAGTTATACTTTCCCAGAACACATAAAACTGAGCTGAGGTGTTGAGTTAAGGTATTCTAAGTTCAGTTTTCAGTTATGCTTTCCCAGAACACATAAAACTGAGCTGAGGTGTTGAGTTAAGGCATTCTAAGTTCAGTTTTCAGTTATACTTTCCCAGAACACATAAAACTGAGCTGAGGTGTTGAGTTAAGGTATTCTAAGTTCAGTTTTCAGTTATACTTTCCCAGAACACATAAACTGAGCTGAGGTGTTGAGTTAAGGTATTCTAAGTTCAGTTTTCAGTTACGCTTTCCTAGAACACATAAAATTGAGCTAAGTTAAGGTAATGTAAGTTCTGTTTTAAGTTATCTTTTCTAAAACACTTAACATTGAACTGCAATCCATATTTGCACTGATGGCTGAACATTGTTTGATAAGGATGCATGAAAGAGAAGAAACTGAGCTAGAACTGGATACTTAGTCGTTCTTTTTGGTGGACGAATTAACAGCTAATACAGATCATGTACTCTGAAAAATGATCTAAAGTACATCTCTTGTTTGCTGATTGTGGTTCAGAGATAGCTTGTGAAGTTACTGTCCTTTTAAATTATAACACGCGTGTAATAAGATTTGTTTGGTATTATAGCAGCAACATTATACGTAAAAAGATAACAACCAATAATAAAAATACTCTTCACTGATGGAGTTATGTTGGTTTAAATTAGCAAGGCTACAGTAACACCAACCATTTGGTCGTGCTACCATACAGCACTTGTTAAAAAATCAACTCTTTCTGTCAGAACTACTAAAATTAAGTTAATTTTTAAAATGCGAATCTTATTTAGTTAGCTGATCGTTCTAATTCCACACCTAATTCCTTCCAATAACGTTTTCCATCTCCGTATTTCTGTATTCTTTGGCTTGAACGTTATAAAAATAGTTCTGGCGTACAAAATTAATTATTCTTTCTTTTTCAATACAACAAAATTTTCACTGATTAACTTTATAACTTCTTTGCTGTGTTAATATGAGAAAATTACTGGCCGGGTAACTTCCTCATATTTCCACGTGAAGAAGTTATAAAGTTAATCAGTGATTATATAAGTGTTAAAAGTATGTATAGTACAATTATAATTTTCGTTTTCCACTCTTATTGTTGGAAAAATACAGAACTTCTATAAAAACTGATGTCTAATAACCTTACTACACAGGAACAATCACTCCGAAAATTGGGACCTGAACTGAAAAAACGAATGCTACCGTAATTTTTCTCGCCTAGAAGTTTGGCGGAAAATTTAAAGCTCTAGTGACAAACTGAAAAAAGTATAAATTGAGGTGTCAGCTACGTTCAAAGCATCTAGTTCAGTTAAGTTCTAGTCTAGAGAAAAGCACTCTCATAAGAAGTAATGGACTCGATCATGGTCATGTGACCCTCAACTTAAAAATGTTTAGTTCAGGTTTAGGCCTAAGTTTAGTTCAGTGAAGTCCCAAGGACTCGCTTTGTGTCTGCCGTAGAAACAAGAGGGCATAGACATTTGCCACGTGCATCACCTAAAGAAAACTGCTTCCTAACGGATACGCAACACTGGAATCTGAACAGCCACTGGAGTTGGTGTGGTTTTCCGTCAACTTGAGAAGCACTGCTCTTCACTGAATGATAATGCGGACCTCGCATTAAATATTCTGTTACAAGCAGCGGGAGTGGAAACTTCCTGGACAAGTAACTGAGAGAGACATCAGCGCATCGCTTTGGGGCTGTACACGAGTTCGATTAACGACTTCAACTCCAGTTGTCCACTACCGCACTGCCAGTAATTTCTCTTCAGCTGGGAAACAATGTCAATTAATTACACCAAAGTATTAATGAGACAAACTTTAAAGAGGACACTTTCTACACTGCACAATTACTTGTTTCGTGTGGAAGAATTATTTCTACCACTTAGTCTAAAAAAATTAATTTATTCTAACCTATGTAATGTCCCATTACGATTATTGTTATTCCTTGCTAACTAATCTAAGTTCACTCTTATAGTTGATAGACTACAACGTGTTCATAATGTGTGCATACGATTCATCTGCAATACTCGTAAATTTGACTATATAACGCCTTCTCTCAAATTACTTTCATGGGTGCATCTGACGAAACTAAGAACAATCCATTCACTGTATCTTCTATTCAGAATCATGCATAGCTACTTACTTACAAATGACTTTTGTGCGAGATCGTGCGTATTTGCTTGGTTTCCGCACAAAACCAATCCGCGGAAAGTCTAAAATTCCACATTCAATATTCCCAACCGAACACACATAACAATTTCCCTCTTCTTACCGCTTAAGTGACATATTGATTTTACTGCTTTAGGCTTTTAACATATTATTTTTAGAGGCGTTCAATATAGTAATAATTATTACAAATTGGAAACTTACCACTGCAATTTCACCTAAATTGTACTGTTAATTATTGTTTTTAAATATTTGCAAAAATTAAGTAAACTCTACAACTCCACTAAAGTTACTGCATTCGTGATTCAAGTAACATTAAGTAAGTCGTGAAAAAATCAACAAGATTCCAGACTCATCATGGCGGTTACTTTGAACGAAGGAGATGTGGATCTTGAAGTTGAAGAGGCTTGGGAATAAGGCTGTGCTTCTCTGGTTCCCGACAAATCCAGGGCAAGGTATAAAAGAGCCTATAATATATTCACAAATCGGCAAAATTAAACTTGTCGACGTTATTACTGCAATATGTTATATAAATAATATTGTTAAAATATTAAAATGAAAAATAAATCATTACATGACCTTACGTTTGTTTTAAGTTCGCATTTATAGACTGGGGGAAGACAGACATATATCACGGCCTGCTGGTGTATAGTAAACACAGAAAACATTTTAAAGCAACAATGTTGAAGATAGATATTTTGGTTTTGCAAATTTGCCGTCATTGAAAAGAAACCAAGATGGAGATTTCATTGCAACTAATTAGAAATTCCTCTTTCAGGTATGTAATAAACGATCTTCGCACAAAATAATGTACGATACACGAGCGGTATGTTTTCTTTCAATTCTCGGAAATTAAAAAAGCTCAACTACGTTTCGTTTTTTCAAACTTTTCCTCGAGCATGAAAACTTCAACATACCGCTCTTGTAACGCAAATTACTATTAAGCAACCCGAAGGTTCATTGCCGCCATCACATAAACCCGCCATCGGTCCCTATCCTGAGCAAGATTAATCCAGTCTCCACCATCATATCCCACCTCCCTCAAATCAATTTTAATATTATCCTCCCATCTAGTACGTCTCGGCCTTCCCAAAGGCATCTTTCCCGCAGGTCTTCCAACTAACACTCTACATCAGCGTTTCTCAAACTTTTTTGAAGTGGGGACCACTTTTTAAAGTCAGAATAGTTCCGCAGACGACCTTACTCTTGTTCCCTTCGAAAGCAAATTTATCATTTTTCGTAGCATATTTTAATACCAGTAAACTTATATTTTAAAATTGAATTAAGGTTCGGTACTTTGGTCCTCTGTCATGAATTCGGGTGGTCCCTGGCTGGGTTACAGGCGCGGCGCCAGATGTGCAGGGAAAAGATGTCGAGAAATACCACGTTCATAGTGCTTTAAATCCCTCTTTTGTTGCTGAGAGTAGAGTGGTAAGTCGGTAGGCGGGTAGGGTAATAAATTTCATAAAATGCAGTACTGCGAGAAAAAGTGAAATTCGATTGCATGTGTCATTTCCAAACTCTGAGATTTTAAGCTATAGTGTGATACGCAATTCGTTTGAATTTTATTTTTTCTTCTGTCTTTTTCGAAGCACCACAAGGGCAGACCTCGAAGATCACAGGTGGTCCGCGGACCATAGTTTGAGAAACGCTGCTCTATATGCATTTTTTGATTCAGTCATTACATGCTACATGTCCTGCCCATCTCAAACGTCTGGATTTAATGTTCCTAATTATATTAAGTGAAGAATACAATGCGTGCAGTTCTGTGTTGTGTAACTTTCTCCATTCTCCTGTCACTTCATCCCTTTTAGCTCCAAATATTTTCCTAAGCACCTTATTCTCGAACACCTTTAACCTCATCATGCATACTTATACTCCGAATTATCTGCTATCACGCTTTCAATTTCTTACAGATCTACAAAACTGGCATCAAGGAATAATTCATTCAAACTGTTGATAACTGTGATTGTATGAAACGTGGTCGATAATGTTCAAGATAGTTTTAATGATATAAAATTCTAATGGGTTTCTTTTGCAAAATCAAGACACTTCCAATTTTGGTACCATTTCCCCAGAAAACTAAGGCATATCGGATTATCGACTGAAAGAACGAAAAGAAGGCACATCTTAAATAATTTTGAAAAACGCAAGTCATTAATTTCTTTAATAAATATATAATTCTTGATAACTTTGTGCATAATATATTCGATATGTTTTTCCCATTTTGAACTGGAGTCTATAAAAAGTCCTAGAAATTTTGTACAGTTTTGTATGTTGTCCTTTTTATATTAGATGATTTAGTCTAAAAGTTATATTAAATATTATTAACGTGCCTTGTTAACATGTTTCGACCTATTTTTGGTCATCTTCGGAACTGGTCGTTGTTGGTCTTGGCGCCTCTTGTTTCTTGTGTGGGTGTGTTCGAAGTGTAGAGTCAAAGAGTGTATGTGTTTTGAAATTGTGTTGTGTGTTGAGAATATCGTTGGGGTGTGTTTTCGTGTGTCTGTATATTTCATATTGTTCTAGTGTGTTGAGTTTCTGGCTTTTTGGTTGGATGTGCAGTATTTCCATGTCTGTGTTGATGTCTCTGTCTCTGTCCAACCAAAAAGCCAGAAACTCAACACACTAGAACAATATGAAATATACAGACACACGAAAACACACCCCAACGATATTCTCAACACACAACTCAATTTCAAAACACATACACTCTTTGACTCTACACTACGTACGCACCCCACAGGAAACAAGAGGCGCCAACACCAACAACGACCAGTTCCGAAGATGACCGAAAATAGGTCGAAACATGTTAACAAGGTACGTTAATAATATTTAATACAAGTAACTTCTTATCATACATATTCCGAAGTGATACAGTGTTAAAAGTTGTGTAATCAAGATGTATACTAAAAGTTATGTTGATAGTCTTTTCTTGATTAAGCAAAAAACCATTAGATTCAAACCATAAAGCCATTTGTGATAGAATATCATTGGCTAGAGCATGTAATTCATTCAGATCAGAGCTAGAACATGGGAACGCATTATTTCGCACCTCATTTTGTTGTATCGGCTTGGATAGGAACTTACAGGATCTTGGAAATGGAACAGGTACGCCTATGCACTTGGGGCCTGAACGCTTGGCACACCCTGAACTCAGACACTTGCACTCCTGTGAATGCGGCTCTTTAAACCTGACTTTCGCCTCAACATTTGCTAATTTAATTCTGCTACGACAATATAACAAGATTCTTGTCCGGCTTTCACGTGCCCATGCAACGCATTAAAGTCCAATATGCCACATGTGGCCAGCACTTTGTACAAACACTGGCGTTAACAGCAACAGGACAGCAGAGCTGTATGGGCGTTTTTGGGTGTTTCCTGCTCAACAGCATGCTTATTTTCGCCAACGAGTACTGTAGGCGGCTATGGTAAAAAAAAAATAGAATAGAATAGAGAACACCTTGCCCACTAAACTTTTCATAACAGGAGAGACATAATAAAAAGGATCATTAGCATAAAAGCAGCCACGCGTACATCTGACGCAAATGCCCCCTCCACCCCACTTCGCCCCATCCTACAAGATGCATCCAAACACCTCAAGACCTCCACAGAATGTGCGGGGGTTGAAAGAAACTCTGGGGAGAGAGAGAGATGGAAGCCATTTACTTGCAGAAGTGTTCCGCTTATGTATTCCGTTGGAGACTCAACAATATGACATCTTCCGTGTCAGAGAATTGTTCTCAGTAAAAGACTTGTGCATAATCAGGAGGTTCGCTTCAGCTTTCATGGTAAAACTTGGCTCGTCAAATATAGATCCTATCTACACAAGATGGGACTCAATTTACAGCTGTATTCTTGTGAAATGGCAATCAATCATTTCCATGGTGCAGAGGAAAACTTTTTTAACGACTGGAAGAAGTTAAACAACAATCGTTTAATCCGGCGATATGCACCACGGGTCCCAGGGGATATTTGAAGGGTTCAGAACCATAGTGGGCCAAGCACCATTTACTAAAACCGTAGAAAACAAGGGTTAAAATGAAGTTATTACCATAATGTTGTCCTGGCTCCGTCTAGAAGATCGTAGGAAAATCCACTGTCTTTCCTTTCTCTTTCACATATTGCATTTCTCCACTCCTGTTTATCTTGCGTCTCGTTTTCAAAATTTATCCACCCATCATAACCTAGACACACGATCACAACACTCCTCAATATTATCCATTCCCTCCCACCGAACATCCTCATATTCATCTTCTTTCACTGTGGCTGTTCCTCGACTTTGGAATTCCCTACCGAGTAATGTCAGGGACTGTCAGACATCAAACCAATTTAAGAATAGGCTAACGAGATATTTTTCTAACAATTCTTGTTAACAATAATAGCTCTTTCAGGTTTCTCAATGTTTAATGGTTATATATATCACAGATAATATCTAAAATTATTATTATTATTATTATTATTATTATTATTATTATTAACTATTTCTTACCAATGCTTATTATTGTCACACTAACATTACTTATCCAACTTTCATTATTTACTTTCATGTTGTTTTATGGTCTAGATATTAATGTAATAAATATGTAAGCAATTGTATTCAATTAGAATTAGAGTCTGGCTGGTCGGAAGAGAAGCCCTACTGGCCTTAGCTCTGCCAGATTAAATAAATAAATAATTATTATTATTATTATTACTATTATTATTATTATTATTATTATTATTATTATTATTATTATTATTATTATTAAATAAATGGAAATATATAGCAAGTAATATAAAGTATACACATTAAAACTAAATGATATGTCAATCTTCATTAAACTATGGTATTCACTTAACTTTAACCCTTGCTTTCTCCGTTTTTATTAAACTATGCCTCTGAACCCTTCATTTTTCCTTAATATTTCAATATTTGTTTTGTTTTTAAAGGGTGTAATTGATGTTTTATTATTTGAAGTGTTGTATCAGTGAAGAAGTTTGTTGTGTCATTGAAGTGTGTTGTGTCAGTGAAGTGTGTTTGTGTCAGTGAAGTTTTATAGTTAAAGTGGTAGTACAAAGTATTTGAACACTGAAATGTTTTTGAAGTGCTAGTGAAATCACGGTAGTGTCAATGAAGTGTGTCGTAGTTTCAGTGCAGTGAGTGACTTGACAACGAAATGAGTGTAGTGCTGAAGGTACTTGTGCAGGTATGAACATATCATACACGTGGTCTTTAGTTCGAACTTACGGTTAAGATACAAATTAGATTTACTTTAAATGTTATTTTAAGTGATCGTGCTTCACTTCCAAACAAAGAAACAAACAAACAAACAAATAAACAAATAAACAAACAAACAAACAAAGAAATAAATAAATAACAACTTTCTAAGCTTATTTTGAAACTTTTTATTGTTAAACCAACGTAACAATTTGTTAAGCTTTAACATCTGTTAGTGAAACCGGCCCTAAGAGTTCACTAAAGCAGATTCGAATTCCGACATGACGACAATCGAAACTCTACAAAATCTCTTGCGACAACACAGAACACCAAAACATAAAGACACCCAATCCTTACTTTTCTACGGGAATCGATCTCAGGTTTGCTGGAGTTGAAACTGTGACATTAAACGTATGTAAATTTAAATTAAATGCAAACTGTGTTAGAAATGTTCATTTTTTTTAACAGAGCTCTGCTTACGTCACGTTTTAACAGGGCTGCCCCGTATCTAAATAAATCTAATTTCTAAGAGATTTGGAGAGCGTTTCACGTTACGGATTGTGATAAATTAAACCCAGCCGGGAAAACGGAAACAGAAATTTATAAGCTGTTTGTGAAATCAATTATGCAGTTGTATTGATAAAGAACGTGAACCTTAATTGAATATGGAATGGAGCGATTTGCATACTACCACGAGAGAGGGGAGGCGGGGGCGGTCCCATTTAATCCTTACCCCCGCGCGGGGAGGTCACGAAGACGCTCCGAGGTGCAGTCCCTTTGAATAAATTGCCGCTATTGTACAACAACTACAGTTTTCGACAAACTTAATGGTCGTCATAAAATTGTTTCTATAACAGGATAATGCGTTCTCTAAACAGATGAAACAGAAGTTTATAGTAATCGACTTTTTTTCGTCATTACGAGCTGTTTTAATAAACGCGTCAGTCATCTTGGTACGTCAGGTGACAGCCGAATAACGACAGTGGACCCCACTTCAAATCCCGGCGATCGCAGAGTTATTTATGGTGGAAATAGCGAAGGTTATGAGTAGAGCTACGATTTTGATGACATATAAATCATGAAAAAATGTCTTAAAAACAATGCATTTATGACCTAAAAATCTTAAAAAAATGCCCTTAAAATACCTTAAAAATTGTTCTTACATAACTGGTTTAGTAGAAAAAGAGGTCTTGTACTACTTCATATTTAGACTAGTAATTAAATTAAATTCTAGTAGGCCTACCAACATTTAAGTTTCTTTAATTTTACATACTTTTTTCTAAGTAGTACACTTTAATTAATTATTTTACCTGATGTAGTTCGATGTAGTCCACCACAATATCCGGTATTTTCATCACTATACAATTTTGTTATTGTAGGTTTAATTTATAATTCAGTAAATACAAAAATATTCTTTGTTCTTAACTTCTATGATAAAATGTCTAGCTTTCATTAATCAGGTAATCTTGTCGTACTTTAATTTTTATTGTAATTGTAAATTTAATGTTAATTGTAATTTTATTGTTCATATTATAGTTGTAATCCCCTGGTAGAGGGGCAGAGAAGGCCTGACGGCCTTATCTCTACCAGGTTAAATAAATAAATACTACTAATACTATTACTTTCATTAATTATCCTCTCCTTTACGAAAAATAGGGTACTGCTTGTGTTTGTACATCGCCGAAACGATCATATAAATTAAGTAGGGGGTTCCTTGTAATTTGTCCAGTTTAGTGATGGTTCTACACGACTCATAGATTTTCGGAATATGTATGATAAGACTTTCTTGTGTTAAATTCTAACGTACCTTGTTTACATGTTTCGACCTATTTATGGATCATCCTCAGAACTGGTCGTTGTTGGTCTTGGCGCCTCTTGTTTTGTTTCCTGTGAGGGTGTGTTCGTGTGGTATAGTATAGAGTCAAAGAGTATGTGTTCTGAAGCTGAGTTGTGTGTTGAGAATTTCGTTGGGGTGTGTTTTTATGTGTCTGTATATTTCATATTGTTCTAGTGTGTTGAGTTTCTGGCTTTTTGGTTGGATGTGCAGTATTTCCATGTCTGTGTTGATGTCTCTGTCTCTGGCCAACCAAAAAGCCAGAAACTCAACACACTAGAACAATACGAAATATACAGACACATAAAAACACATCCAAATGAAATTCTCAACACACAACTCAATTTCAGAGTACACGCAAACTCTTTGACTCCACATACCACTACACAAACACACCCCCACAGGAAACAAAACAAAAGGCGCCAAGACCAACAACAACCAGTTCTGAAAAAGGTCAATAACACACCGAAACATTTAACCAGGTACGATAGAATTTAACACGAGAAAGACATATAATAGTCTATACATTTCGAAGTGATATAGTGTTAAAAGTTGTGTAATCAAGATATATATACCAAAGAATTCATTCATTCATTCATAGTGTTGTGCCCAAGGGCAAATCTTTCACTGCAAACCCAGCATTCTCCAAAGTCTTTCCTATTTTCTGCCTTCCTATTTATCTCCGCATATGATTCATACATCTTATTGTCGTCTTTAATCTGACATCTTCTTCCGTTCATCATTCCTTCCAGTGCATCCTTCATTAGGCAGTTTCTTCTCAGCCAGTCTCAAAGAACAGCCCTCTGAAATTAATGGCATTACTTACAGTTTACTCTACATATGTTTAAGCTCATATATCCATAATCTGGCTTCGAAGACCCCTAGTTCCCTATCTCAAAATGTTCAGTAAAGCATCTCCTATTAGTCCTTTTTTGACGGTTATTCTGAATCACCCTGTATAATTAAAATTATGTAGATTTTGCGCACTGCAAATGTGCCCAACTGTCGACTACACCGATCCTTCTTTTCCAGCATTCAGCCCTAACAAAATCACGCGCTAAAGCATACATGGGCACAATTTTCGTTTACGTGAGGCACTCGATTTGAAATAGTTTGTTTACTAGGAGAGGAGACTGCAGAGTAGGATGGGAAATATAAACTGCTGTGACCTGCGTCACCTTATCGTAATCGCTAAGGCGGTCAGTGGCGAATTATTAGGAAAGCGCTTGGTTAACGTGAGAGACTCGAAAACTTTTATTCAATTTGGCAAATTAATTCGGCAGCTTTAATCATAAACGTCTTTACTGTTTCTCCGTCGCTGAATTGATTTAAATCACAGGCGAGAAATTGCGTAACTAGCCAATAATATTCCATCACGTTGTCTACGTTTATTTTCTTGAATATTCTGGCGTTTCTCAAGATTACATAATAGATTTGCACGTTCTCGACCTAAAATAATTTTAGAAAATCATATTTCGTTTTCTACGCAAATTTGATATATTTTTTAATAAATTTCTTTTGGAAATAATACGTACAAACAACATTTAATTCCTCGTAGGCTACCTTTTAATGCAGCGTGTTTAAGGTATAATGTCGTATTTAGTATACTATGCAAATGTTAAGATCATAAATTTTCTTCGGAATAGCATGAAAAATAACATTTAATTTGTCTTACCTTCTAATTCAGCATGTTCTTTATGACATAAGGAGTAATGTCGTTGTATATTAAATTTATTAATGCCTAATAGGATTTTCGAGCATAACATACATCGTATGTTCTCCCCTTCTAAACAGCAAACAAAACTCTTCCTCCCATTTCTCATGAAATAATCGTTTTCTAACGCGTACACACTGCTTTGATAATGCCATTATGCCACCACTGATATTGCTTATGAAACTGATATAGAACCTGCCCACGCCTAGGAGCTACGTGAGGGAGGAACGGGGACTGTGAAGATGATGTCACTCAGAGCGATAAGCTCTGTGAAGGTCAGTGAGGCACAAATTCTCAAGTGAGGCACGATGGCCATCTCTGCGCTAAAGAATTAAGTATAGGAACAAATGCCACCCAATTAAAACCATCACAATGATGCATCAAGGAATGGGCAATCAGAGGTTTCTTAGCCATGTATACGTGCATCGTCCGTCCTCACCGCTGAATGATTAATGAACTCCATACGTCGTCGTACGAGGAGCTTTGAATTGATTTGTTTTAACGTCGCTAGGAGATAAATGGCTGGTAATGAATTGTGAGGACGTGCTGATGGACTCTCTTGCTGCTGTTTATAGCTCCTCATCGCTTCCTTTACGGCCGGTAGGGCGCCATTATCACCTGCAGGCCACCATCGTTCTTATTAACCGGATTTCAAGACTACAAAACATACAATTAGACGTTACCTGTCTTCCTTCGTTTGTTTCTGTCCACGTCCCTCATTTTTCCTAAATGTTCACCCTCTTATCTCTGTTCCCATCGTTACCGCATCTCTCTCTCTCTCTTTTTTTTTTTTTTTTTTTTCCATCTATACTAATAATAAATCTCTAGCCGAAATTTTTCTGATAATTTTCGATTTTCCAAAAATACTTGGTCCTAACATATAATCGCTTTTTTTGAAATTGTTGTTTGTATGTCTGTCTGTCTGTCTGTCTCTCTGGATGTCTGTTACCTTTTCACGCGATAATGACTGAACCGATTTATGTGAAAATTGGAATATAAATTAAGTTTGTTGTAACTTAGAATTTAAGCTATATGGCATTCAAAATATTTTATTTAGAAGGGGGGTTATAAGGTGGCTTGAATTAAATAAATCGAAATATCTCCCTTATTATTAATTTTCATAAAAAATATTACATAACAAAAGTTTCTTTAAAAATAATTTGCGATAAGTTTTACTCTATGCAACATTTTGAAAGGACTGATATTTAATGAGATAAATGAGTTTCAAAATTACAATAACAACGCCATCTAAGGCGGTGTAATGAAATAAAAAACAAATGACTTCGTCTATAAGGGGCCTTGGGCAACAACAAGCGAAAGCTATGAAACATAGCCTACAGAGAATGTTTCTGTGTTTGTATGAAGTAATATCGGAAGCTAAATTAACCGATTTGTATAATTAATTATTAATTCACCATTGGAAAGTGTAGTTTCTCTAGATGGACATAATGCTATAATGTTATTACAGTAACTTCTGAGTGAATCGAGGGCAGGTAAGATTAAAATAGCTTCTTATGCACAGAAAACTTGATAGGCTATTCTGTACATTCGTTTCCTGTATTTCCTAAATTATTTTTTTTTTGACCAAATGAGTGGTCTCTGGATCAAAATGATCGCATTTTAATTTTTTAATACAATTTAAATTAAGTAACATATTAAACAATTTATCCTTCTATCAAACACGAATGTTCCCTGGATCAAATGTCCTATTTTAATTATGTAATTACTTTATATTTATTTCTAACGGGTGCAGCGGAGCGCACGGGTACGGCTAGTGCTAAATAAAATCTTTCTTTTGTTTTGCTTTCATTTTTTCCTCGATTACACGTCTCTCTATTCCTGGCTTTATGTCTATTTAGAATTTACGTTTAATAATCAATCTATACACTACTACAAAGTTGGTGTATATTGGGAAGAGAGAATTATTCTATTAGACCTAAGTAATCTTTATGTAAAACAAAGTCTGATATCAAAAGAATTTCATAGGCAAGTGGAATAGCAAGAGGAATACGACAAGGATTCCCTTTATCATCTTGTTTAACATCTACTTGGAAGATTTAGTGAATAACTGCTTTCAGAACAGGAGAGGGGTGATAGTAGGAGGAAGAATAAAAATGCATGAGATTTGTTGATGATATGATGTTGTTAGCAGAAGAGATCGTACTAAGGTATATGCTACTGAAGCTAAATGACAGCTGTGAACATTATGGGATGAAGATAAATGCAAACAAGACGAAGACCATGGTTATCGGAAGAAAAATAAAGAAGGTAAACGTGCGAATTCTAAATGAGGCAGAGAAACAAGTGGACAGCTTCAAATACTTGGGGTGTACTATAAGCAGTAACATGAGCTGCTGCCAGGAAGTAAAAACGGGGATAACAATGGCAAATGAAACTTTTAATAGAAAAAGGACTTTTGGAAAAATAACTAAGAAGAAACTAGTGAAGTGCTCTGTGTGAAGTGTGGCATTTTGTAGAGCAGAAACATGACATAGGGACGAAATGAAGAGAGACGACTAGAATCGTTTGAAACGTGGATATGGAGGAGAATGGAGCGTGTGGAATGGACAGACAATTAATTGATATATGTTTCCTTCGTTTACTCTTGAATTCGTTGACCACATACAGATGAATAAATAACAACATTTAGAGGATGTTTTCATTTGCTTATATAGAATGTAGCAAGACTGTCTCCAATCCTCAGACCTTAATGCAGGTATCGATAGTGGCCAAAATGGCGCCGGTGGCGGTCCAAGTATGATTACCATATGGTTTTGTTATTATGTTTTCTTGTGTTAATGAAGTTGTAAAATGGGCCGTTCGTGTTGTGTACTGGATTGTAATTCTAATAGTTCAGCGTTTAAGTTCCCGAAAAATGCAACTTTATGCGACAAATGGTTTAGGTGCATAATCGTGACAATTTACAAGTTAAGAAAATTACAGTTTTTTGTTGTTTAATCAACTGTCCAAGGACAGGTCTGAACCTCACAAATGATACCAGCAAGGCACCACTTGTGAGGCAACTCACTCAAGAGATAATGGGGTAGGGTGGCCAGTTCCTATCCTCCTAAAATGACAGTGTTACACATAAAATATTTTGAAAGTAGATTAGTTGTTAGGAAAGTTATTTTGCCTATCGTTAATGGTCATGCTTTTTGTATTTCTCGGGAAATTTCGAATCTTACCAATGATGCCTAAAGAACCATATTTCCTAATCAACCTTCATATCGTACTGTTATTATTATTATTAATTTATTTCATTCCATTGATTAGACACATAAAATCTTACATCAAATTGTATTTACATACCCTAGTTCTTGTATATACATTACACGCAATCTTAGGAATTTCCTACAATTCACTGTCACTTATTTTTTCGGAGGTTAAAATGTTTTCAGGAAGATATTACTGTAGAACACAAATCAGATTATTCCCAATCAGAGACTTTTCTAATTGAATCATGTCCTTGCTTGAATTCCTTTAAGGACAGTGTTACTGTGGAAATGGTTTCCGAAATAAGCGAGGGGACTGAAAGACTGCTCCCATCGAGAATCGAACTGATGCGAATTCTTTATTAAAGTAAAAGACTGGAATGTGAATTCATAACTCTCGTATAGATTTAACTCCCAGTCGATTCAATTTACTGAGTGGTCTGGAAAACGCTTCCGGACGACTACTTGAGAGCTAGCTCATCTCTGCCTGAACTATTGACGGTTTCGTCCATTGATTCTGTTCGACACACAACGATAAAAGTTTCAAAGCGCACCGCAATGTCGCATGTTGGCGTTTTTCTCCTCTCGTCCGACATTAGAAGCCTTCTCTTTGTGGAGTGTCCAACTTGTGTTGACGTTGTGTTTCCTGAAGGCTAGGAGCAAATGTAATTTATTACTCCATGTCAACAAGACTTAAGAAACAATGAAACCATTTTTTATGCGGCCGGCTACGGGCCATTAGTTAAATTCAAGTATGGCAGATTTCTTCTTCTAACAAAGAAAATTACACAATCCAAAAGCATTTCATATTTCATGTACAAGCTACTTCAGCCCATCCCACGCGAAACGTCCGGTTCATTGCGTGGAAAAACAGTTCAAATACCTACATAACAAGATCTGAAAGGTTAACAGTCAAGTTTGGTTGCTAGGGTTACTTTTCGTTACGGAGAGACATCTATATATATAATTTTAACTGGTAATGGAAATTACGGGGAAACGGCTGAAGGGATTTCAATAAATGATCTCTCATTTTGAAGCTTGGAACCCAAAGTTAAAAAAAAAAAATAGTAGTTTTCAGTGAAGCGTTAGTTTCCTACATAATTATCCTATTTTCCAAAATCCATCTGTCGTCAGTTTTGAGAACTAGCTAATTGCATTTCAGAATAAAACAAAACACACACTACAGTAAACAATATTACACGAAGGCCATGATCTGCAAGAATGCTGACATATTTAGAGCTCAAATTAAATTGGTTATTAAAAACTTTCAAGACTTACTAAAAATAATTTACAGGTCTGATTCTACGGTGTGTAATTTTCTGAATACAGCTGTGTATTGGATATTGAAATCTACAAAACTTGAGACGGTTTGATGACATTATTACCATTAGAAATGAAATATTATTATAGTTAATGCCATGATGTGACTATTTTTCATTAATTATAAATATTAATGCTAGCCTATATTGATGATATGAAAGTGTAACGTTTTAGGATTATGTAAGTAGATGTAGAGAATATCTTAAATTAGACCTTCATTTCTATAATTTACTGAGTGGCGGCTATATTAGTTATATACTACAAAACGTATGTAAGATAGTAATATTGTTATTAAAAATAAAATATTTTTATAGTTGAGCCGTTCAGAGCAGAAGTGGTGTAAGTCAAAAATGGGTAATCAGGGTTAAAATAAACATTCTGTAAAATTCAGCGCAAAGTAGCAATTAATATTCATTTTATACAAACTATTAGTAGTCAGTGGATAGCAAGAAGGCCATATTAATTGCTACTTTGCGCTGTATTTTACAGAATGTTTACTTTAAACATCATTACCCAATTTTGACTTACACCACTTTTGCTCTGAACGACTCAGTTATTAATCTAGTGGGTTTGGGTCTTTTTCATATACTTAATGGCGGTGTGGTGTAGGTATTTATATGCGTCATTCTCTTCAGTTTAGGCTCGAGAGGGCGCAAAAATTACAGTTCCTAAGGAAAGATCAAAAGGTAGCTATTACTTACTGTTAAAATAAGAAGCCTAAAAAAATTATGTAGTCTTCCGATCATTTCAGCAAGATCTCTTAAGAGGATAACATGATTTTACCCTCTACATTTCAAGCTCTACATGCAGCAGCTATACTAAGATGCGATGTTATTGTTCGAAAGCATAGCAAACCTGACATTTTTTAAACGTTTGCCTACAATCCACAATGACCTGAAATAGCTATTGCTTTACTCCCACATGAAAATCCCACTGATCGTCCTGACATTGTTACTTGCGTTTACGCGTTGAAACTCAAAAACTGAAGGTGGATAAGTTCAAGAAAAAGTATTTGGCATAAAAAAAACATTCAGAGGGAGTATGTTTCATTATTATGGAAGCAAATAAGTTTCAAATTGTCTGGTATTCTTCACTGAAAATAAATCTGAAAAATGTTTATTTGAACGTCTAATGAACTTAGTTTGCAGCATTTGCTGCACAAGCCACTAGTTTTAATGTAATCCTGAATCCATGTATCAAAGCCACCCTCAGAAAAAGATTATGTCCGCGGAAAAGAAGCTCTGTCCAACTGAACATGAGGTCTCTGTTAATAACCGTCAGCATACCCTACAACGAACACATTTAGAATGCCATCAACGTAGAAGTCCCGCACGTGACTGAACAAATTAAAACCCAATCAAACCTGTCAGACGTTTGCCTGTTCAGGATATGCAATCAAGTACTTCTTGCGTTCTTTAGTCAACGTGTTTTTCAAGACGAAGTTCTTCTGTATTTTATGTCTGACCTTGACATTGTTTAACAAGATCAATGAACACAAGTTTTGCAGCTCAACTAAACTCGTTATTGCAAGTGTTGATGTTTCAAGTAGAGAAGCCAGACGGTTAAGAATGGAAAACTCTATCACACTGTTGCCAAGATGTGCGTAATTAGAAATTTATGCATATTTTATAGGACTCTCATTCAACTTATTTTCTTCCTTCTTTATCTCCTTCTTCGTTGCGGTTTAAACTATTTACTGTGTTTTTACTTGAAACATTGTTTTATTTGATCTATGAATACTGACGCAGGACGATATCTGATAAGATAATATTATGTCGCTTTGGTAACATGCGGTTATCAGGATATTACTGCTGCCTATATTTCCAAAGTTTATTTCTCTGAATGACTACCAATATCAGAAACGTAACAAATTCAATTACTTTTTGTGCGAGATCGTGCGTATTTGCTTGCTTTCCGCACAAAATCAATACGCGGTAAGTGTGAAATTCCACATTCAGTATTCCCAACGTAACACACATAACAATTTCCCTATTCTTACCGCTTAAGAGACATATTCATTTTACTGCTTTAGGCTTATAACATATTATTTTTAGAGACGTTCAGTATAGTAATAATTATAAATTGGAAACTTACCACTGCAATTTCACCTAAATTGCAATGTTAATTATTATTTTTAAATATTTGCAAAAATTAAGTAAACTCTACTACTCCACTAAAGTTACTGCATTCGTGATGCAAGTAATATTAAGGAAGCCGTGAAAAAATCAAAAAGATTCCAGATGCCGATGTTATTACTGCAATATGTTATATAGGCCTAAATAATATTGTTAAAATATTAAAATGAAAAATAAATCATTACATAACCTTACCGTTTGTTTTAAGTTCGCATTTATAGACTGGGGGGGGGGGGAAGACAGACGTATATCACGGCCTGCTGGAGTATAGTAAACACAGAAAACATTTTATAGGAACAATGTTGAAGATAGATATATTTGTTTTCCAAAGTTGCCGTCATTGAACTGAAACCAACATGGAGATTTCATTGCAACTAATTAGAAATTCGTCTTTCAGGTATGTAATAAACGATCTTCGCACAAAATAATGTACGATACACGAGCGGTATGTTTGTTTTCATGTTCTCGGAAATTAAAAAAGCTCAACTACGTTTCGCTTTTTCAATCTTTTCCTCGAACATGAAAACGTCAACATACCGCTCTTGTAACGTATATTACTGTTTTTTTTTAAACTTGTTGATCACAGTACGTTATTAATGTTTATTTATTTATTTATTTATTTATTTATTTATTTATTTATTTATTTATTTATTTATTTATTTATTTATTCTGGTGTAAATAAGGCCATGAGGTCTTCTCTTCCACACCACCAGAAATACAAATAGAATAACAGAAATAAAAAGGAAAAAAAAAACACTACAAACTATGTAAAGACACACAAAAATATACACAGGTTGCAGCCACACAAACTTTAAATGAGTGATTAAGTATAATTAATTGTTTCCTAATTAACTAACATAAACAAGAAACTTGCGATTTTAATATATAGTAAAAAACACAAATCAACACTTCTAGCAATACCTAAAAAGCATTAGACAAGACAAAATTTTCCAATTTAATTTTTAATTGTAATAAAGTCCGGCAGTCCCTGACGTCATTAGGTAACGAATTCCAAAGACGAGGTATTTCTACAGTGTAGGAAGATGAGTATAAAGACGTTCTATGATGAGGGATAGAAAGAAGTGCTTGATGTCGGTTTCGAAGAGTTGTAAGAAATTGAAAGCGCGATAACAGATAATTCGGAGTACAAGTATGCATGATTCTAAACAGAAGATACAGTGAATGTATTGTTCTTTGTTCCTTCAGACGCACCCATGAAAGTAACTGGAGGGAAGGTGTTATATGGTCAAATTTACGAGTATTGCAGATGAATCGTATGCACACATTATGAACACGTTGTAGTCTCTCAGCTAAGACTGAACTTACATTAGTTAGTAAGGAATCGCAGTAATCAAAATGGGGCATTACAAGCGTCTGAATAAGATTCTTTTTTAGACTAAGTGGTGGAATTTCTTTCATATGGAACAAGGAGTGAAGTTGAGAAAATACTTTTTTGCAAGTGTGTGTTACTTGAGTGTTGCAATTTAGATCGCTATCCATAAAAAGGCCAAGATTTTTAACTGTTTCACTGCACTTAACAATAATCCCATTCAATATTATATGTGGTGTAGTACTATTATCAAGAGTGCTTCGTAGACGTGTTATGATCAAACATAAAATATCAATTAATTAATTAAAGCCAGGTTAAAGTTAATGTTGAACAGAAATACGAAACATTTAGGAAGGCAATTAAAAAAAAAAGACAATAATCTTTAGTCCTGGTATTCCTTTCCACCCAGCAGAACAGGGTTGTGAAAATCAAGAAAATCAAAATCACTCTATCTTACTTAAAAATTCACATATTGAAGCATTCTTTTTTTCCGCAAATACAATTTTGTTGCAACAAAAATTATACAGGTTGCTTATACGCGTGGATATAGTTAAAATCCCTGCCAAAACACAGAACATTAAAATAAAACGAAATTCGTACACTGCCGTTCAAAGATACCTGACCCCTAATATCGATAGTGATCGATAAGTTGTTCGCGTAAGTGTTGCTTCTTTGGTTATTATTATTAGGAATAGATGGCGAAGATAAAAGTCAGTGTCGCCAACAGTATACTGTATGTATAAATAAACCAGCATTATAGAATTCAAAACTTCAACCTCATCTAATGATTGTAAGAACGACGAGCTAGCGGGAAACCGCTGATATTATCAATTATTAGAATAATTTATGTATGTATTTATTTACACTGCAAGTGGACAAGCACCCGGTGGCAGTGGTATACACAATATAAACAATACACAATAAAATGATAAGCAATACACAATACAATTATACAATACACAATACAATTATATACACAATACAATAAGAATACATAATACAATTTAACACAATAATTACAATTAATAATACAACATAAAATATCTAATTTTACAATACAATTACATATGTATAGGCCCTACATAAGTTTCAATAGTCTTTCACTTTACTCTCATCTCACTCACTGTAGTGGCACTATGACGCATTTCACTGACACTCTATAACACATTTCACTAACACTATAGAACACATTTCATTGACGCTATAAATTATCACTGATCGGAACTATTCACTGCACTGTAAAACCATAACTTCACTGACTCACCTCGCTTCACTGATACAACAGTTCAAATAAGTCAAATAATTACACCCTTATGCATACTTATGAACAGAACTACATTTAAGCTAAACATTTCTAGTCTAAGACCCTCTTACACGCTGTTTTTAAATAATTTACAATTCAAACCAAGGAAGTAACTCGTCAGGCTAAATAAATACATGTCACCTTAAAAAATTAAATGTTAAATGTCACCTTAATTTTAATTTGCACTTTATATACAACTTTTTAAGTTATTCTTGAATCTCCTTAAGGAAGGAAAGCCCTCAAAGACCGCTGCAGGTAGGTCATTCCAGTCATTTATAGTTATATTTAAAAATGAGAATTTACCTACATCCGTTTTCTGTTTCCTACATTTTATTTTAAAATCATGATCGTTCCTACCATAGTACGTTGGCCTTTCTAACCGAGCCGTTATGTCTACCCATGCTTTGTGACCTAGATATGCTCTATACAATGATGTTATTCTAGTTTTCCTACGTCTGTTTTCCAAAGTTTCCCATTTAAGTTCTTTTATCGTACCGTTTCCATTTTCTCTTTTACCTTTAACAAATTTAGCTGCCCTATACTGGATTCTTTCTAAGGAATTTATCTGATATATTCTATAGGGATCCCAACATGTAGTTCCGTATTCCATTAACGGTCGCACTAACGTTAGATATGCTATTTCCCTCGATTATGGTTGATCTACATAATCATTCTCCTGACACGTTTTTAACCGCCCCAATAATGGTGCCACCGGGTAAGAACTAGCCGAACTGGTTCAAAATTTGTCAATTTGTTATATCTCTGGTTCTGACTTACCCCGTGGTGAGAAAGTTCCCTTACACGATCAGAAAATTCTAGATCAGATATCTTTGAATGCTATCGAAATTCATTTTTGGAGTTGCGATCATTATTTCCGCTTATATTTTCACACACTTGCCTGCACTGCGGTCACGGCGACCAGATGTGTGGCGAATCACCCGACGCACGAATCAGTCGAGCCGCAACATTTTATCCGTCTGACACCCGCGACGAGACGAACCTCACGCCCTGCGATTTGCTCACATCTGGCCTGCATATTGTTAAACAACAGGCGCTGCGGTTAATTGGATATTTCACACACAAGATGTTCCCACTGGCCAGGAATGTGCAGACGAGCCAACGAGCCTCGCCGGATGTAGGAAGATATCGGTAAACTGTACGTTGCTTACTTACGTTAAAATATACTCAGTGTAGCCAATAGTACTTACCTGCATTATAGAATTCAAAATTTCATCCCCTTTTATGAGTGTAAAAAGGACTAGATATATCGGGAGATCGCTGATACCGTCAATTATGATAATAATTTATACAAATTAATGTTTTATGGTTTTAGTTCAAAGGCAATGAATCTTATAAATGCTTACTTAAATAATAGGTTACAGTGTGTAGCTTATAATGGTTCAGTATCACAGTTCAAGTCTTTAGTATATGGTGTACCTCAGGATTCTGTTTAGGACCTACATATATTGTTTATTATTTATATTAATGATTTACCTTGTATTGTCAATAGTAACTCTGTAAACCCTTATCTATTGGCTACTTAGCTAGCTGCTGATCGTTATTCTGACTCTCAAGATTTGTTAGATGAGAATGATATCTTAATTAAGTCATAGTGTTCTTCTAATTATTTATGTATTAATGAAAGTAAAGTGACATCTTAAATTTAGCTTAGATAGAAAAAGTGATGTTTTCCATAATAACATCAAGTTTTTGGGTATTTATATTGAAGGCGGTTTGGGCTGGGATAGCCATATCAATATGATTTCGGGTAAGATATCTAAAGGAATATTTATGTTAAGATGTTTGTCCAAAACTGTGAATACAAAAGTGCTATTAACAGTATATTTTTCATACCTTCATAATCATATTCAATATGGTATTTTATTATGGGATATTCATAGTTCATCTTTTAATATTTTTAAATTACAGAGAAAGCAGTGAGAATTATTTGTGGTGTTGGATCAAAAGAACATTGTAAACCGTTATTTCAATCCTGTAAAATCCTCACTCTTCCATCGCTATAAGCATTGCAGTGTTTGTTATATACTAAATTGAATATCGGTATTTCCCATCGAACTTGCATTTTCACGAACACCATACGAGAAGTTGTAACGATATAAGACTTGATTTATGCAGATACAAGACTACACAAAATAATTTTTATTATATGTCTCTGAAGTTGTATAATAGCTTACCAAATTCAACTAAAAACTTAAATTACGATTTATTCAAATCTTTAATTAAAAAAATTAACATAGCATTAACGACTATTTTAACTTGGCAAATACTTTTGTATAATTTTGTTAATATTGACGTTGCTATGCATAATGTATTTATGTTCAAGCAATAAAGTATCTATCTATCTATCTGTCTGTCTGTCTGTCTGTCTGTCTGTCTGTCTATCTATCTATCTATCTGTCTATCTGTCTATCTGTCTGTCTATCTATCTGTCTATCTATCTATCTGTCTGTCTATCTATCTATCTATCTATCTATCTATCTGTCTCTCTCTATCTATCTATCTATCTATCTATCTATCTATCTATCTATCTATCTATCTATCTATCTATCTATCTATCTATCTATCTATCTATCTATCTATCTATCTATCTATCTATCTATCTATCTATCTATCTATCTACCTACCTACCTACCTACCTACCTACCTACCTACCTAAATCTAAATCTAAATCTAAATCTAAATCTAAATCTAAATCTAAATGTAAATGTAAATCTAAATCTAAATCTAAATCTAAATCTAAATCTAAATCTAAATCTAAATCTAAATCTAAATCTAAATCTAAATCTAAATCTAAATCTAAATCTAAATCTAAATCTAAATCTAAATCTAAATCTAAATCTAAATCTAAATCTAAATCTAAATCTAAATCTAAATCTAAATCTAAATCTAATCTAATCTAATCTAATCTAATCTAATCTATTCTATCTATCTATCTATCTATCTATCTATCTATCTATCTATCTATCTATCTATCTATCTATCTATCTATCTATCTATCTACCTACCTATCTTAATCTATATCACCATCCCCCCACCTCAACACATTTTTACCCGTCTCAATAAGTGTTACCTACTGACGACTAGAGGAACTATTTCAAAGTTTGTGAATTTGTTATATCTTTGGTTCTGACTTACCTGTCCCTAGAAAGTTCGCTTACACGATCAGAAAATTGCAGGTCAGATATCTTTGAAGGCCAGGGTACTATGCACACGATAGATACAATGACAGCTCCAGACAAAAACAAACTTGCATGTGCGTCATACAATGTAAACAGAATTGTAGAAAAAGAGCTCTGACAAGGAAATAAAGTGTTTCGGTACCAATGCCATGTAACATATTTCATCCTCTAGATGTGAAGAATGTTTCCCCAAAGTTCTGACGCAACTTAACTTTTAGTTACACCCTGTATATGAATAAGTTGCAGACATTCGAAATGGATACGTCCGACATTGTCCCGCGCCGTGGCGTCGCGGTCTAGGGCATCCTGCCTAGGACTCGCGTTACGGAATGCTGTTATGTTGTTATTATTATTGGTATTATTATTATTACTGTTGTTGTTATTATTGTTATTATTATTGTTGTTATTATTATTGTTATTATTATTGTTGTTGTTATTATTATTGTTATTATTATTGTTATTACTATTATTGTTGTTATTATTATTATTATTGTTATTATTATTGTTGTTATTATTGTTATTGTTATTATTGTTGTTATAATTATTGTTATTATTATTATTGTTATCATTATTATTATTATTATTGTTGTTATTATTATTATTATTATTATTGTTATTATTATTGTTATTATTATTATTGTTATTATTATTATTGTTATTATTATTATTATTATTATTATTATTATTATTATTATTATTATTATTATTATTATTATTATTATTATTATTATTTCGACATTCCCTACCTGACTGCCTCTTGAATAAGAATAATGAAGTAAACAGAATTTAAGTGACAGAAATTAACAGACTCGGTAGTCTAAATTAAAATCAGACAACAAGATTGACTTTGTGAAAACAAATAAGGAACGTGGACCAAGGACTGATGCAGGACAAGCACATAACTCGAGAAGGAATGGAAAGCATTCCCTAATGACCAAGAGGTACCTGCAGAACGAGCCAGCACAAGGACAGGGACTGGATCTGCAGGAAGAAACAGACCCATATTATTTATCTAGTCGATTAGAATAGCGGAAACAAGAGAAGAGCGCATCGCACCACAATTAGCTGCCTCGATATCTCACGGCAAACATTCAGTGTTCCCGTTGACAAGATTCTGCCTTGAATTCCTTTGCAGCAGAAGCAGGTGCAGAACAAGGTTCCAAATGAGGAAGGAAGCAATGGTCGGTTGTTCAGACATGTGGCCGACACTTTTTTCATTGCTAGTAAATTACATAAAAAAAATTACAATGTTTTCAAGGTTCGAGCGAACTTGATGAACAAAGAATAACTTAAAATTTGTTATAGAAACAACTTCCCTTTGTTAATGTGAGACCAAATTGGTGATTTGCCTTAGTCGATTAGTTTCGGCTTGATTTGTAGTCATTTTCAGATTACTAGTGAGGTCCGTACTTGTTTCCGGTTTTTCCTGATGTCAAATAGGGTCTGTGTTCTGAAATTTAATTATGTGTAATTAGAGAAAACACGGAAATTTTACTTGAAGCAAGTAAAGCGATAGGTTTGGAAGTAAACGCCGAAAAGACAAAATATATGATTATGTCTCGTGACCAGAATATTGCACGAAATGGAAACATAAAAATTGGAGATTTATCTTTCGAAGAGCTGCAAAAATTCAAATATCTTGGAGCAACAGTAACAAATATAAATGACACTCGGAAGAAATTAAACACAGAATAAATATGGGAAATGCCTGTTGTTATTCGGTTGAGAAACTTTTGTCATCCAGTCTGCTGTCAAAAAATCTGAAAGTTAGAATTTATAAAACAGTTATATTACCGGTTGTTCTGTATGGTTATGAAACTTGGACTCTCATTTTGAGAGAGGAACAGAGATTAAGAGTGTTTGAGAATAAGGTGCTTAGGAAAATATTTGGGGCTAAGAGGGATGAAGTTACAGGAGAATGGAGAAAGTTACATAACACACAACTGCACGCATTGTATTCTTCACCTGACATAATTAGGAACATTAAAGCTAGACGTTTGAGATGGGCAGGGCATGTAGCACGTATGGGCGTATCCAGAAATGTATATAGAGTTGTTAGTTGGGAGACCGGAGGGAAAGACTTTTAGGGAGGCCGTGACGTACATCAGAGGATAATATGAAAATGGATTTGAGGGAGGTGGAATATGATGATAGAGAGTGGATTAATCTTGTACAGGATAGGGACCGGTAGCGGGCTTATGTGAGGGCGGCAATGAACCTCCTGGTTCCTTAAAATCCATTTATAAGTATGTTGAGGATATGTTGTGGATGTGTTTTTGTGTGCCTGTATATTTCCTACTGTTTTAGTTTCTGGTTTTTCGGTTCAATATGTCGGATTACCATGTCTGTTTCTATATTTCTCTAGTTGTGGCTGGTGTTTGTGTCCTGAGTATGTGGAAGTACTGTGTGATTTGCTTATGGCTGTAATGTGTTTCTTGTATCATGTTTAAAAAAACACCTATTTATTTATTTATTTATTTATTTATTTATTTATTTATTTATTTATTCTGGTGTAGTTAAGGCCATCAGGCCTTCTCTTTCACAGCACCAGAAATACAAATACAATAATAGAAATAAAAAGGAAAAAAATACGCTATAAATAAAGTAAAGCCACACAAAAATATACATAGGTTGCAGTCACACAAACTTTAAATAAGTGATTAAGTATAATTAATTGTATCGTAATTAACTAACATAAACAAGAAACTTGCGATTTTAATATATAGTAAAAAACACAAATCAACTCTTCTAGCAATAACTAAAAAGCATTAAATAAGACAAAATTTTCCAATTTAATTTTTAATTGTGATAAAGTCCAGCAGCCCCTGACGTCATTAGGTAACGAATTCCAGAGGCGAGGTATTTCTACAGTATAGGAAGATGAGTATAAAGACGTTCTATGATGAGGGATAGAAAGAAGTGCTTGATGTCGGTTTCGAAGAGTTGTAAGACATTGAAAGCGCGATAACAGATAATTCGGAGTAGAAGTATGCATGATTCTAAACAGAAGAGACAGGGAATGTATTGTTCTTCGTTCCTTCAGACGCACCCATGAAAGTAACTGGAGGGAAGGTGTTATATGGTCAAATTTACGAGTATTGCAGATGAATCGTATGCACACATTATGAACACGTTGTAGTCTCTCAGCTAAGAGTGAACTTACATTAGTTAGCAAGGAATCGCAATAATCAAAACGGGGCATTACAAGCGTCTGAACAAGATTCTTTTTTAGACTAAGTGGTAGAAATTCTTTCATATGAAACAAGGAGTGAAGTTGAGAAAATATTTTTTTGCAAGTGTGTGTTACTTGAGTGTTCTAATTTAGATCGCTATTCACGTCGAACATCCGCTATGAACAAGTTCTAAAATCTCGGAAAATATAAATTTTAGAACACTTTTTTAATAGTTTTGATGAGCTCCACCACCTCTTATCAAACTCTTTTTATAACACCCTGTATGCTCCAACACTTCGAAAGGCTGACTACCACTACTGAAGTACCGTAACGTGGAACCGAACCCTGTACTGTCGTCAGAGAACTCAAGACACTGCAGCACGTTGCTTTGAGAACCAAGTCAGAAGAAGTATTTGAACGGCGCAACTTGGAACATTCTTCTTCTTCCGCTATTTGGACTGCATTATCGAACTGCAGACTCCCTGAATATGAAGCCAATATTCTACAGCGCATTCGGATTGAGTTTCCCAATAATATCCTCAAACTATGAACCACTACTTTCGTAATAGGACTGAAGAATTCGATCAGATCTCCAATATATTTCAGATATTCAAACAGAAATGCGTCTTCCTGCCTAAGCGCGAAGCGAGTGCTCCATTAGGAACAGACTTTGACCTACATGCGTCTGCCTACAGCAGAGTCTATGAAGATAGACGTGACAGACGAAACCAATATTCCGAATAAAAGAAAAAAAGACCAGGGACTGCTGTAGTTATAACAGCGTACTGGGCAGTGTTGCCAAGTTGGTAAAATTGTGATGGAAATTCCTCTTTTTTTTTTTACAAAAAAAAAATCCCTTTAAAAAATAAGCCCCGTCTTTACATGGTGGAAGTGAAATAATTCTGTCTCAGTGAACTACTTCCCATCTACCATTCTGGCTACAATGTTGCAAGTTGGTCGGATCGATCAGTGGCATCAAATTACTGGTTTTAAATTAATTTTACACGAAAACCGCCCACGCTATTGAAATACGACAGAGGGATAAATGATTAGGGTGACCAGACGTCCTCTTTTGTCCGGAAATGTCCTCCTTTTTAGCCCTTTGTCCGGGGTCCGGACGAATTTCTAAAAAATCAAGAAATGCCGGGTAATATTTTGGCGAATCCTCGGACTTCACCTCATCTCACTACATCTCGCCAAAATATTGTAAAAAATTGCACAAAATTGTAAAAATTGTAGAAAATTACTAAATTGTAAAACTATAAAAATTTGTAAAAATTGTAATTGTAATATTGTAAAATTTTGACATGTTCCACATCTTAAAGCTTCATTGCTCATGTAAGATCTACGGAATAAAATAAATGAATGAATGAATGAATGAATGAATGAATGAATGAATGAATGAATGAAAGAATGAATGAATGGTGTGAACGAATGAATGAGTGAATGAATATCTCTTTATATAAGATGAAAGCTCTTCATTAACTATTGTAATTAGATATAAGTGTGTGTTATCTATTTCTATATATGAGATGAAAGCTCTTCATTAACTATTGTAATTAGATATAAGTGTGTGTTATCTATTTCTATATATGAGATGAAAGCTCTTCATTAACTATTGTAATTAGATATAAGTTTGTGTTATCTATTTCTTTATATAATATGAAAGCTCTTCATTAACTATTGTAATTAGATATAAGTGTGTGTTATCTATTTCTATATATAAGATGAAAGCTCTTCATTAACTATTGTAATTAGATATAAGTGTGTGTTATCTATTTCTTTATATAATATGAAAGCTCTTCATTAACTATTGTAATTAGATATAAGTGTGTGTTATCTATTTCTTTATATAATATGAAAGCTCTTCATTAACTATTGTAATTAGATATAAGTGTGTGTTATCTATTTCTATATATAAGATGAAAGCTCTTCATTAACTATTGTAATTAGATATAAGTGTGTGTTATCTATTTCTTTATATAAGATGAAAGCTCTTCATTAACTATTGTAATTAAATATAAGCGTGTGTTAACTATTTCTATATATAAGATGAAAGCTCTTCATTAACTATTGTAATTAGATATAAGTGTGTGTTATCTATTTCTTTATATAATATGAAAGCTCTTCATTAACTATTGTAATTAGATATAAGTGTGTGTTATCTATTTCTTTATATAATATGAAAGCTCTTCATTAACTATTGTAATTAGATATAAGTGTGTGTTATCTATTTCTTTATATAATATGAAAGCTCTTCATTAACTATTGTAATTAGATATAAGTGTGTGTTATCTATTTCTTTATATAATATGAAAGCTCTTCATTAACTATTGTAATTAGATATAAGTGTGTGTTATCTATTTCTTTATATAATATGAAAGCTCTTTACTTACTATTAAACTTACGTGTAGATATAAGTTTGTGTTGTCTGTCTCTTATAGATACTGAGTTATTGCCATTTAACAATGACTTCCATTTTGTATCTAACGCAGACTCGTCTGTAAACGTTACTAAACGCTAGACCATATGTCCCGTGCATCGCTCCTGGTCGAACTGACTCGTAAATGAGGTTAAAATCTTCCACTGTGGCATAGCTCAATTTAACGGTCTGTCCTCTATAAATGAAGTCCTAATGGAAACGAACCGAAGAGTTTCGCTGGGCTAAAATTGCTTTCCGCTTTCTGAAGCTACAGATACTGAAGCTGAAGGTTCCCTCTGTATGTTAATGCACCTGCAGGTATATTTCCTGGAGAAAGCGGTTAGAAGGCTACGTGACTACCTGCTGTCTACAAAATAAGACTTCTTCAGAGTTTACAATCTCTTTTTACAACGTGCTAACAAAATTATTTTGTACCAAAATAAGTTTATTACTTCTGAATGAATTTAATTTTGGCAAAGGTTGTTTTTTCTTTTAATAAACATGGAGTAAAAAGGAAAGGCTTTATCCTACCGCCGTCAACCTCGTCCAGGCACGGTTACTCCAGGCACAGGCGGCGGTGTCAGTGAGGTGGAAGCTTACGACTCACCTGGGAAACATTACCGAGATTGTGAGAGGGGGTGGGATACCTCAAACTTGCTGCGAACCGCCTAGGTACCGCAGGGAGGAAAGTCGGAACAGAGGGAAAGAATCGAGCGGAGAAACAAAAGGAGACAGCGGGGTGTGGATTCAGATTTTGACGGCGCGATATGCGGACCCTTCGGCCTCGCCTCATCCTCAGCTTCTGGCCACTTCAATCCCTTTAGTTTTGAGGTTATGGATGCCGCGTTGGGTTACCAAACTGGGATCAGCAAGTCACCAGCGGCTCTTTCAGATAATAGACACAGAAAGTCAAGACAGATTTTTTAACGGTAAATGTTTATGCTCGCTTGAAAGAAAGAAATACGAAATTTTAAACATCTGACATCACTAGACTTTCGGTGTTTCTCCCTCATTCTCCTTATATTCCCCTTGTTCTTATATTCCATTTTCCTCCGTCTTTCCCCTCTTCCCCTTGTACTCTAAGTATTCCTATTGTTCTCCTTTCTTTCATTGTCGCCCGTAGTTCCCATTATATTCTCCTTATCTTCCTCGTTTTTCCCATGTACTCCATATATTCTCCTTGTTTTCGTTATATTCCTTGTTATCCTTCTATTTCTCTTGCAAGTCTTATATTATCCTTATCCTTCTCGCATTCCTCTTCTACTCATTGTATTTCCCGTTCTCTTTGTATTCCCCTTGTTCTCCTTGCATTCCCTTTGTTCTGCTTATGTTCCATTTGTTCGACTTTTACTTTCCTTCTTGTCTTTCCCTGATCTCCTTGTATTTATCTTCTTGGTATTCTCCTTATCTTCCTTGTAATCCTTTTATCTTCCTTGTATTCCCCTTATTTTCCTCGTATTCCCCTTATCTTCCTTTCATTCCCCTTATCTTCCTTGTATTCCACTTATCTTCCTTGTATTCCGCTAATCTTCCTTGTATTCCGCTAATCTTCCTTGTATTCCACTTATCTTCCTTGTATTCCGATTATTTTCCTTGTATTCCCCTTATTTTCCTTGTATTCCCATTATCTTCCTTGTATTCCCCTTATCTTCCTTGTATTCCCCTATTTTCCTTGTATTCCCCTTATTTTCCTTCTATTCCCCTTATCTTCCTTGTATACCCCTTATCTTCCTTGTATTCCCCTTATCTTCCTTGTATTCCGATTATTTTCCTTGTATTCCCCTTATTTTCCTTGTATTCGCCTTATCTTCCTTGTATTCCCCTTATTTTCCTTGTTTTCCCTTACTTTCCTTGTATTCCCCTAATCTTCCTTGTATTCCCCTAATCTTCCATGTATTCCCCTTATTTTCCTTGTATTACCCTTATCTTCCTTGTATTCCCCTAATCTTCCTTGTATTTCCCTTATCTTCCTTGTATTCTCCTTATCTTCCTTGTATTCCCCTTATCTTCCTTGTATTCCCCTTATCTTCCTTGTATTCCCCTTATCTTCCTTGTATTCCCCTTATTTTCCTTATATTCCGCTTATTTTCCTTGTATTCCCCTTATTTTCCTTATATTCCGCTTATCTTCCTTGTATTCCCCTTATTTTCCTTATATTCCGCTTATCTTCCTTGTATTCCCCTTATTTTCCTTGTATTCCCCTTATCTTCCTTGTATTCCCCTTATCTTCCTTGTATTCCCCTTATTTTCCTTATATTCCGCTTATTTTCCTTGTATTCCCCTTATTTTCCTTATATTCCGCTTATTTTCCTTGTATTCCCCTTATTTTCCTTATATTCCGCTTATCTTCCTTGTATTCCCCTTATTTTCCTTATATTCCGCTTATCTTCCTTGTATTTCCCTTATTTTCCTTGTATTCCCCTTATCTTCCTTGTATTCCCCTTATCTTCCTTGTATTCCCCTTATTTTCCTTATATTCCGCTTATTTTCCTTGTATTCCCCTTATTTTCCTTATATTCCGCTTATCTTCCTTGTATTCCCCTTATTTTCCTTATATTCCGCTTATCTTCCTTGTATTTCCCTTATTTTCCTTGTATTCCCCTTATCTTCCTTGTATTCCCCTTATCTTCCTTGTATTCCCCTTATTTTCCTTATATTCCGCTTATTTTCCTTGTATTCCCCTTATTTTCCTTATATTCCGCTTATTTTCCTTGTATTCCCCTTATTTTCCTTATATTCCGCTTATCTTCCTTGTATTTCCCTTATTTTCCTTGTATTCCCCTTATCTTCCTTGTATTCCCCTTATCTTCCTTGTATTCCCCTTATTTTCCTTATATTCCGCTTATTTTCCTTGTATTCCCCTTATTTTCCTTATATTCCGCTTATCTTCCTTGTATTCCCCTTATTTTCCTTATATTCCGCTTATCTTCCTTGTATTCCCCTTAGTTTCCTTGTATTCCCCTTATCTTCCTTGTATTCCCCTATCTTCCTTGTATTCCCCTTATCTTCCTTGTATTACCCTTATCTTCCTTGTATTCCCCTTATATTCCTTGTATTCCCCTTATCTTCCTTGTATTCCCCTTATCTTTCTTGTATTCCCCTTATTTTCCTTATATTCCGCTTATCTTCCTTGTATTCCCCTTATTTTCCTTATATTCCGCTTATCTTCCTTGTATTCCCCTTATTTTCCTTGTATTCCCCTTATCTTCCTTGTTTTCCACTTCTTCTTCTTCTTATCTTGCCCTTGTTCTGTTTGCCTTCCCCCTTGTTCTCCTTGCATTCCTCTTGGTCTCCTAGTATTCCCCCTTTTCTCCTTATATTCCCTTTGTTCTCCTTGCATTTTTCTTTCTGTCTTAGTACGTATTCTCCTTGTATTAGCCTACCCTTGTTCTCTTAGTAGACCCCACAGGTAATCGCACCCACACTTAGCCCAGTTCTACGTGAAAATAAGCAGCGCAGTGAGGTTACACAACTGTCGATTTTTACTGAATTATTGTATTGGTCTGGTGCAGAAGTTCGTAGCGTAAATAAATATTTTGTTGCTATGGAAACATGGACATTGTGGACATTTGACAGCAGATGAATGAAAGTACAGAAAACGCAGCGAACTTCAACACATGTTTATCATTGTTCGATGAATTGATTCGCAGGTACTGAACATAAAATCCTTTCTATGCTTTAGATCAGGAAACGGCAGCCCAAAAACCACTTTTTCGATAACAGTATTCCTGAAAACTACCATTTTCGGAGAATATCTCCGATTTTTTTTTTTTTTTCAGCTTCAGAATACCTTTTCTTTACATTTCATTTTAACAGTAAATAAAAAACTTCTCTTTGTGTCTTCGTTTTATAGCTTCTGATAAATAACCAATTTACAGAGCGATACGTTCACACCGGAAGTCCTACTATTTGAAGAAATCTTATCTATGTTTTCTTAAGCTCTTACAGCTTTTATCCTATTGAACACGATAAAAGAGTATTAACACATCCTGACATAAGGGAAGTGTACTCTATAAAACGTCTGCTACAAAGCTGATGTACCATTAAAGCAAATATATTCCTAAGCAAGTGTGTTCAATGACTAATGACAGTTCTGCTATGTGGCTGTGGAGTCATCAAATGTGGTGAAGTTCGGGTAATGTTCTGAAAGACAGACTCCGTGTACCTTTGACCAATTCTTCGCGCTGTATACATGAAGATATGTATAATAAATGCAAAGCTTTCCAAACTACCAGTTCAAAAGTTACAGAGTTTTAATGCACTTTTGAGTTGAAGCCTGTTCCATATTACGCACAAGTGAACTGTACAAATGAGCAAACTTTACAGCAGAGTTAAAAGGACATTGTTTATTCAAAATCCATGGTTTAGCCTCGTTAACAAAGTGGGCAGTCCACATTTCATAATAGATTTTAATGGATCTTAAGGATAATGATGTTGGGAGGGTTCAAATGTGACCTCAAGGAATATGCAACCGTCCCTTGCAAGTCCCTTCACACAGGAAATTGAAACTGTACGTAGACCTCAATGTCTGAAGGCACAAATCTCGTATCGGTTGCAAATTGATCGTGAAATTATTATTATTATTATTATTATTATTATTATTATTATTATTATTATTATTATTATTATACAGTGCATCAATTACTCATAGATTTCAAAAAGGCATATGACTCGGTTAAGAGAGAAGTTTTATATGATACTTTTATTGAATTCGGTATTCCCAAGAAACTAGTTCGATTAATTAAAATGTGTCTCAGTGAAACGTACAGCAGAGTCCGTACAGGTCTGTTTCTGTCAGATGCGTTTCCAATTCACTGTGGGCTAAAGCAAGGAGATGCACTATCACCTTTACTTTTTAACTTTGCTCTAGAGTATGCCATTAGGAAAGTCCAGGATAACAGAGAGGGTTTGGAATTGAACGGGTTACATCAGTTGCTTGTCTATGCGGATGACGTGAATATGTTAGGAGAAAATCCACAAACGATTAGGGAAAACACGGGAATTTTACTCGAAACAAGTAAAGAGATAGGTTTGGAAGTAAACCCCGAAAAGACAAAGTATATGTTTATGTCTCGTGACGAGAATATTGTACTAAATGGAAATATAAAAATTGGAAATTTATCTTCTGAAGAGGTGGAGAAGTTCAAATATCTTGGAGCAACAGTAAAAAAATATAAATAATACTCGGGAGGAAATTAAACGCAGAATTAATATGGGAAATGCCTGGTATTATTCGATTCAGAAGCTTTTGTCATCCAGTCTGCTGTCAAAAAATCTGAAAGTTAGAATTTATAAAACAGTTATATTACCGGTTGTTCTGTATGGTTGTGAAGCTTGGACTTCCACTTTGAGAGAGGAACATAGGTTAAGGGTGTTTGAGAATAAGGTGCTTAGGAAAATATTTGTTGCTAAGAGGGATGAAGTTACAGGAGAATGGAGAAAGTTACACAACGCAGAACTACACGCATTGTATTCTTCACCTGACATAATTAGGAGCATTAAATCCAGACTTCTGAGATGGGCAGGGCATGTAGAACGTATGGACGAATCCAGAAATTCATATAGAGTGTTAGTTGGGAGGCCGGAGGAAAAAAGACCTTTAGGGAGGCCGAGACGTAGATGGGAAGATAATATTAAAATGGATTTGAGGGAGGTGGGATATGATGATAGAGAATGGATTAATCTTGCTCAGGATAGGGACCAATGGCGGGCTTATGTGAGGGCGGGAATGAACCTCTGGATTCCTTAAAAGCCAGTAAGTATTATTATTATTATTATTATTATTATTATTATTATTATTATAATTATTAGTTGATAACGGGATGATAATGAATCCAAAACTTACGTAATATCATTTTCAAGGAAAACCGCTAGGTACACTAAAATATAACTATCATCTAAAAAAATGTACTAATTAACAGAAAAGATTGTATTAGAGACCTCGGTGTATTAATTGACAATAAATTATATTTTCACAACCACATTGATTATATTTATAACCATACAATAAGAATGTTAGGAATAATTCGGCCAATTACTTATTCTTTTTCAACACCTGACTCTCTTTTAATACTATACTATACATTAGTGAGGTCGAAACTCGAATATGCATCTGTAGTTTGGAACTCTATTACTAGTTCTGATTCGGCAAAACTGGAAAATATCCAAAGGAAATTTATTTCATTATGTTCGTACCGATTCCTGCCTAATAACTCTGGGTATAACTATGATAAAAAATGCGAGCACTTTAAATGTCGAAGCCTGTATGCCAGACGTCATGACCTCGATTACTTATTCTTATGTAAGGTCCTTAAAGGTGACATTAATTGTCAATCTTTCTTAAACAGTGTCAGCCTTCGTATTCCTATGAAGGACATGAGACATCACAAACTCTTCTATATTAGAAATTCTAAGTCTTCCTCGCCGGTCTCCAGATGTATTAAACATGCTAACTTACATGTAGGCGATTTCGATCCATTCAATGTATAGAAGTATTAGAATACTAGCCGTACCCGTGCGCTCCGCTGCACCCGTTAGAAATAAATATAAAGTAATTACATAATTAAAATAGGTAATTTGATCCAGGGAACATTCGTGTTTGATAGAAGGATAAATCGTTTAATATGTTACTTAATTTAAATTGCATCCAAATAATTAAAATGCGATCATTTTGGTCCAGAGACACTCATTTGGTGCAATGACAATTCCTTTAACCTGTTTCTAATTGTTATTACATGCAACCATAGTTTAATGAAGATTGACATCATTTAGATTTAATGTGTATACTTTATTTTACTTGTTACAGGTTTCCATTGAATTATGGTAATAACTTAATTTTAACCCTTGTTTTCTACGTATTCAGTAAATGGCTTTTGGCCCACTATGGTTCTGAACCCTTCAAATAACTTAAATTATATTATATAATATTACATTACATGTATTATATTATATTATATTATATTATATTATATTATATTATATTATATTATATTATATTATATTATATTACAGTATATTATATTATATTATATTATATTATATTATATTATATTACATTATATTATATCAGAAGTTACTGTAATAACATTATAGCATTATGTCCATCTAGAGAAACTACACTTTTCAATGGTGAAATAATAATTAATTATACAAGTCGGTTAATTTAGCTTCCGATATTATTTCATACATACACAGAAACATTCTCTGTAGGCTATCTTTCATAGCTTTCGATTGTTGCTGTCCAAGGCCCCTTATAGACGAAGTCATTTGTTTTTTATTTCATTATACGGCCTTAGATGGCAGTTATTTTAATTTTAGAACTCATTTATCTCGTTAAATATCAGTCCTATCAAAAATTTTCAAGGAATAAAACTTATCGCAAATTATTTTTAAAGAAACATTTATTATGTAACATTTTCCCCAAAAATCAATAATAAGCGATATATGTCGATTCATTTAATTCAGGCCCCCTTGTAACCCCCCTTTTAAATAATGTATTTTGAATGTCATATAGCCTAAAATCTAAGTTACAACGAACATAATTTATTTTCCAATTTTCATCGAAATCCGTTCAGCCATTATCGCGTGAAAAGGTAACAGACATACATACATACATACATACATACATACATACATACATACATACATACATACATACATACATACATACATACATACATACATACATACATACAAACAAAAATTTCAAAAAAGCGATTTTCGGTTTCAGGGTGGTTAATTATATATGTTAGGACCAATTATTTTTGGAAAATCGAAAATTACCAGAAAAATTTCGGCTACAGATTTATTATTAGTATAGATGGCAATGTCTTTGCTAATATTATTTGCATAATACTTATACACATATTGGTAATACTTTTGTAAGAATCAACTACTTCCCATAAAATATTATAGTATTAATTCTTGTAAACTAATCATTGTAATCTATGTTCTTCTGATTAGATTTGTGCGTCAATTGAATCACAATCACAATGTACTGTAGAATTTAATACTATCATGTGAAGTGAGACATAAAAGTTAGGCTTATATAATTCTTTACATGTTATACAGGCAGTCATAGTCATCTAGTTGGCGGTGCTTCATCCTACGACTTCTTCCGAAGATTTCATTCCTAAGAAGAACACGCCTCTTGTCGTGTAAGCACAAACTCAGATCTGTTAATGTGTTGGAAAACGTGCGATGAAGGAAGTGGGAACCAGTCAATCAACGCTGCCTTGCTTCAAGACGCAATGCAATTGATTTATTGATTTTCATAACCTTTGTTGAAAGGTTCCTCCTTCAGAGACTTCCGCTACCAACACGGAGCTAATCAACACCGGAATATTAATAACGAGTACACCACACAACTGCAATTACAGACATAAAAGCAGAAGGAAATGTGGCAACAAGTCAATGGACTAGTCAGTGGTGAAAAGGAAACTTTCCAAACTATCACGTCGAATCATTTTTTATGTATCGCAATTGGATGTATACTGCAAATGATAGCTTAACTGCATCACAAAGATAATTGTCTATAGCAATGTCACGAGAGGTTTGAGATTTCCCAGATAAATCTCAGACCTCGAGTGACATTTATTAGAACTATTTCGTGAATAAAATAAAAGTGTAAATAATATATCCCTAAAATTCGATCACAAAATGTTAATAATTGTATATTAACGAATACTTAACCTATTCAGACATTGTGAAATTGAAATAGATGAATATCGATTACTGCAGTAAAGAAATTCGATGTTATTATTCAGTAATGCCAATTGCGAAAAGCGAAATACAGGTTTAACAATGTTAATTACATGTACTGCACTTTTCTCTTATTGTTATAATGTAAATACATTTTCGGAACAACTGGATAATACGCACGGCAGACCAATATCGATTGTCGACTCTACTCGCTGGCCACTAGTCACCGGGCCGTACCGAGCCGTATCAAACAAAATATAATCGAAATGGTGGTAGTCAAATTCGCGACTATATTCTTAAATAATTCACTTCATTAGTCAAGTTCAAGGTTTTATGTAGTACAACGGCGGTTTTTTGAATGCATTAAAAGAAACTGAAGATGTAATAAGATAATAAACTAGGTTATCACAAGGAAATTAACAGGAAAAAAGGTGTGTTTCACGGAATACAATTAAAATGACGGAAAGTAAATTTCCGGTTAATGTTCGCCAAAGCGTAAAGTACGTAATTATGACGGCGTTTCTGTTTTATTTCTGGCCTATAGAAAAATACCTAGCCTTTTACGAAAAAAAATTTAAGGACCATGAAATTATTCACCGCTTTCATTATAGGCCTATTATTTTTTAACAATATTACGAATCAAAAACTGTCATATTATATAATTTTAACTACTACATGGACGAATCAAATCAACCTAACCTAACCAAAGCTAACCTACCTAACCTAACCTAACCAAAGCTAACCTAACCTAACCAAAGCTAACCTAACCTAACCAAACCAAAGCTAAGCTAACCTAACCTAACCAAAGCTAAGCTAACCTAACCAAAACTAATCTAACCTAACCAAAGCTAATCTAACCTAACCTAAGCTAAGCTAATCTAAGCTAACCTAACATAACATAACCTTCGTAAATGCAAGGCCTGTAACCGGAGCAAGAAGGGATCTCAATCATTTAATCTGCAAGTACACGCAAAAATAAATTCAAGTAAGGATCACGCTCCCACTGCATGAGAGGTCCGCGCATGCGCTACAGCAAAACTGTTTCTGTCCTGAGCCTCTCATCTAAGGCACTCGTCATAATTTACTCGCAATATTTACGCAAATACACATTGTCGCTAACAGTGGTGCTATCTGTCAATAATGTTCAGAACGAAGGAGGTAGACAGGGAGAGAAAAAATTTGTCCCGCCAACTACGCCACACACCAACGTCATGTTCTTATGTTGGTGACATTGTGTATTTACTTAAATTTGGTGGTAAACGTAACGGCACGGTTCAAAGTGACCGTGCTAATTCTCCAGTATAGCGACATTTTCATTATCTGCTCAAATCATAATTTAATTTAACAGTAACAGTGGGGACAGCTATATACCAATGCTTATGTATTCACAGCGAGACATGTTGCTACACAGTGAATCCATCTCTGTATAGATAGGCCTAATTAAAACATTAATTTTGTTACGCCATACGGAAGGCAGTTTGATGAAAGACCTTATTATTACTATGCAAGGTCTTTGGTTTGATATGCGATGATGTTACATAAATTTGAACATCTGACTTTCTATTAATTGTTTCATTTCATTCACAAAATACAAATTTTATAGGCTACAATTATAGGTTAAGTTACCTGTGGGAGCAGGACCAATGTCAGCTGTGCCTTATTTCGATCGTTACTCAGGAAAGCATTTTTTATAGCTCGACAAACGCATTCTCGCTGTAGTGTGTAACGGAACTAAAGCTGCATCTACACAGTTCAATATTCCAATCGCGTATGCGTGCAATCTGGGAAGAATATTGAAAGAATCAAGTTTAAAAGGTACGTTCAATTAAGATGCATGGATATTTTGTGTCTACATGGTGCGACGTTTTGAAGGTCGTCTTCACTGCGTAAATATATTAATTAATATTAAATATCAATCTTGCATTCATTGCTTTAAAGTTGAAAGAAAAGTTTAACCGTGTAGTTGCATTTTAATGTATTCATGGTCATCAATTTACGGGGAAAAAGTTGGCGAAAACGGCTAAACAAAAGAACGACATGCGATAAATTGATAGCGATAAATGTAGCTGCAAAAATTATCGCAAAGTGTGACTGCGATTGGTTGGAATTCAAAATTTTATTACACTTCATTGGTCGAAAATGGAATGACGTCATATAAACGAAATACTCAATATAATTTGTACATACTCCTAAAAAAGTTAAAGAAAGAAGTTTTAAATTCATTTTATATTTAACAATGAAAACATAGGACGTTACCCTTGATACAGCATTTACTTCACACCCCATATTTAAGGGGGATGACGGGTTAAATTTTCGTCATTTTCAGTCAAAAATCGCATTTTCGTTTTCATGCAAAAATTAATCAGCAATATCTTATTTATATGAGACAGGGAGATCAAAAACACACCAACTCAAATTTTTGACAAAATTCAGTTATGGGCTGGATGAAGCTTTTTAGTTTGTCCCGCATGTGTGGAAGGCAAGAATACACTAATATCGACATTCATCTGCATTCTGGGGGCTGTTTTAAAACTCGTGGAAGTCATAACTCCACCTACTCCATGGAATAAGAGAGTTTTTGCATTCCAAGCTTAATTTCCCGGTAGGTGGCAACACTATCGCTCAACCAGCTGAGTAAATTGATACATACGGTATTCAGAATGTCACAAAAATCTATGAAATACATGTAAGACTATCGAGTCGATTAACTTCCAGAAACCCAATACAGATGCATCATTCCCCAGTCAACTAAAGTACAATTCAGCATTGCCATTGAAAGAAGATAGCAAAAGGACTTGCAGAATTTAATGCAGTTTATTTCTGAGGAAAGTAGGATGAATTACCAAACTCTGTTTGCGGACAGTAATAATCTAGAATCTAGATGCACAGGAAGAACATGAGAGTGGGAGAAAAAACAGAATCTGTAACATGAATGAGACTGTGTTAACATTTTAATATTGTTTGTGGTTTTATTTGTGTATTTTTATGAGCCTTATGGTAATTTGTGATTTTCTGGCTCATATATTTGAAATTTAAGAAAAAATGTAGCAATGTTAATCTTAATAATAAACTTCCATTTTCTCGTATATTCCAATGTTTCATAAGGAAATTATGATATACTTATATTTTTTTCTTCACATGGCTCATATTTGAATGGGTTATTTATGAAAGGGCCTAAGTCATTAATACTAAATTGTTAGCAATTAAAGAAAAAAGAAAAACTGCTTATAAGCCGAAATTTTGAAATTAAGGCTGAAATAAAAATTGTATCATAAATTCTACAAAGCATTTACAGTTAAAACTTAGTCTCTTCATACCTAAATCGATGTATCTACATCCAAAGAGCAGTTATTACATTACAAACATCAATTTTTACAAAATAATGACTTAGGCCCATTCATAAATAACCCATTCATTTATTCACTTTTCTTAATTCATACACTGTGGAAGTCAGAAAACCACTAACTCCAGCAGTGTTTATTTCAAATTGTAGCGTAAGATAATATAACAATTTAGGTTTTGAAGTATTTAATTAATAAAGAATGTAATTTTACACAATATTAATATATAAATGTATAATATTTAAAGTTAGTAAGAGAAATAATAAGTTTTTTCTCTCTACTGTAAAATTTGGTTTACTGGAGTCAGGGAGTTTTTGATTTCCCTGTCTGTAATGTTGAGCAAATTTCAATGCTCTGTGGCGGTCGAAAACATAAAAATTTTGCAATATACAAAGTGGAAGTGAAAGAAAATAAGATTAAAATAGGACGAAGGAGAAAGGTTGAATGCAATCGCCATTCAAAAAATATGTTGCGCAGAGGTTAAAGACGTTATGCGAACACCTCACACCAGGTGAATTGGGCATAAATACTAATTTTTGGCCACTCACATCCCCCACTGCTGAAGTAACAGAGGCGGCAAGGTGGATTCAAATTGTCTTTTGTGTGTAGAACGCCGCAGAAAACTTAAAGCTCCGTCAGCAATGTTCACGACGAAGAGAAGAGAAGAGATTTTTAAGAGGGTTGCGAAGAGAGGGAAGGAAGGTGGTATGTGAGACTGGGGATGAGAAGTTTCGCGGGAGTGGGGGGGGGGGTGGAACGAGGGAGAACTAAGTCGCGAAACTTTCTTCCCTGCACAGCAATTTGGGAATCCGAATCTCACGTTCCCCCACCTTCCCCCAAACCAAAATCTTCCCTCCCATATCCTCTTTTTCGTCAACTCTCTCCCATATGGTTTCCTAAACCATAATACTGTACCTAACCCTCAGGAATTTTTGAAAGTAAAATGTGCTTCTTTTTATTTTATTTTTTGCTCCTTTTCTGAAAAATCCACATGTCTAGGGAAATCAAGTTTGGCTAAGATAGGCCTGGCCTATGGTAACCATGGGAATAGACGCCATGATGGGACAGCAAACCAAGTAATCTTGTTATGTTGTGGGTGAAGGGGTTGTGTGTGGGGAGGGTTACAGCTAACTGAAAAATAGTAGCGGCAGTGCCAGGAATATGAATGCAGCTCTATATATGGAAAGAAAATGAAAATACCTGCACGACCCTCTAGGACACGGCGGAAACGAGAACTAATTGGTAAATAAAGTAAATCCACGTCTTGCAACACGAAGTTTTGTTATAAAGAATATGTAAACTTGAATTAAAGTCCAGCTTACTTCGCACCTCTCTTCCATAATTGATTCTCCTCCTAGCACCTGCTCGCACGTGTAAGTGAGGAAAGTTCACAACGAGAGCATTTCTCAGTTCACGGTTCTCTGATTCCACGCAGGTCTTGCGATATAAATGATGAAGAGCCCTGTTAGAGCTACATGTGGACACGGTAATTCATTACAAAGTCGGACCCGTCTCCTTATATTACAGCTTGCAGGAACGCAATGCAAACACGAAAGCATCTAATTATAAACATTTACGTCACATCTTCGAAAAACTCGACAGTTTGATGCCACTGTGGCCTGAAGTTACCTAGAGTAGAATCATTTAAGGATTTGGGTATTTATTTTACATACAACCTATGTTTTAAAATGCACTTAAATCACGTGGTAATTGATGCATATAGAAAATTAGGATTTATAATCAGAAATACAAAAGAATTAAAAAATATAAATACTATTGATACTCTATATAAAACTCTAGTTAGAGTAAGCTGGAGTATGCGTCTGTAATATGGTCACCTCAGTTCCAGTCCCATCAGATGCAAATAGAAAGGATACAGAAAAGATTTTTACGTTATTTATATTTTAAAAAATATCACGTGTCGTCTTATGACAAGCAAATTTTATATAATCAGTTTTTTTTTTAATTTAATTATAAAACTTTAAAATCTCGACGATTAATAAATAGTCAATTTTACTCTATAAGACTGTTAACGGTATAGTGAATAACTGTGATTTTCTTAAATTCCTTCAGTTCAATGTAAAAAGAACAGAATTACGTCATAGACAACCTTTTATTATTCCCTTTCCTAGAACTGTTTTCTTCAAGGGCTGTCCATTGTTTGTTATGTGTAATACTTACAACTCTCTGTCTTTAAACTGTGATTCTCAATTGGATTTCAGTTTAACAGTTGAAAAATTTCATACAATATTAAATAGAATTGTATTTCCTTAGATATTTAAATTATGAAGAAGTGTATTATAATGTTTTTACTCTAGTTTTTAAATAATTTTGCATCATTATATTGGCATTTGACACTATATTAACTGTAATATTATATTCTAGCATCTATTACCGTCATGTATTTTCTTTCTTTCGTTTGTGTTGTTTGTTTTGTTTTTTTTTTCTTATTATGTATTTTGTGTATGTATCTGTGTAAGCCACCTGTAATTGGAAGCCTGCTTCTGTTGGTGTATTTAAAATAAAATCAAATTTACTTTCTCATTAAGAGAACTATAAAATGAAGTACTGCGAAAGTCTATGACGTAACTATGTTAAAAGTGATTGAGAATTCATCGAATCCCTACAATTTCTTGTGTTATTTACTAAATTTACACATTATTTGACAATCAATACTGAAATACTGCAAGAAAAATTAAAATTATTACTTTCACGTTTTAGTATTAACCCTTAAATAACAAAATATGGTATTAAAATTAAATATTACATTATATTCCGAAAAATAAACTACTTAGGTCCCAAGTTTACACTCTATATTGAACACCATAGCCTAACGTTTTAGAATAATTTTGCTTATAGTGTGATGCACAACACAAAACAAACGGAATCAGTTACATGGACACAAGTAATTTCATCATATACCGAGGAATGTTTACAGCTAAATTCGTAACAGGTTGAATTGGCAAAGCTTCATTTCTCACACTAGTTTATTAAACCGTGTCGGACCGTAAAGAAAACAACTATCGCAATGTCCATATTTTATATGTTGTACAATATGGAAACGTGCGAAAATCAACCTGCTGAGGTACATCAGGAAAAATGCGACATATACGACCCCACTATACCATATTATAAGGAAAAATATCATCTAACGTCGATCGAAGTTATTGGATTACTGATTGGGGCTAGAGGAACCATCACAAAAAGATTCGCGCATTTTTGTAAGCAGTTTGGTCTAGGACAAACTCTTGTCACTGAAGTATCTCTGTCTGCAGTGCAGGGATCTATAAAAATCCTAAGAAACCATCTCTACACTTACAGTATATAGATTGATCTCTTTGCTATGGCGATCTGCTCACTTAAGTTGGGTCTTGCAAATAGACGACTGTGATCACCCAACAGCTAATAGATACTAGGAAATTTTATGTTTCTTCTGGAATTAATGATGTTTTTTTTTAGTCTTTTCCAATTATTTCTTATTCTTTTTCTTCTTCATTGTTTTATTTTTTTTTCCATTATAACAACAATTTTATGGTAAGCATTGTCTTCTATGCAGCCTTCACTTGGAGGAATCTGAATAAAATTTATTCGAAATAAAAAAGTATTGTGAAATTCTAATTTTCCTACCACTTTTTTTTTCTATTGTTCTATTAAAATTATAGCATATAGCCTATTAACTTGTTGTATCCTGTAGGATACTTTGCCAATTTATTAAGGGTTAAACTAAGTTTATAAATACATAGTTCACTAGTTCTTAGTTTTGAAGATGGCTCCTATGAAACTGAAACTAGTCAACTAGTATTTATAAACTCAGTTCAATATTAACACGTTAAAATGACTTATATTACTAAATGCTATAGCGTTAAAAATTGTATAATCAAGATGTATGAAGATCTTCAATATTAAAGCATGAAATTAAGTTAAATGAATTCCTGTTTGTGGCTGTTATTGTAAGTATAGTTGGTATTATAAGGTTGTTTTGGATTTGAAATAAAATGTTGGTATTTCTTTTAATTTCTTTCTTCATACTCCTCGCATTTAAATTTAACAAGGCGTAGTCTTTTCGTTAACTACTTCATAATAATCGTTTCCTCATTCCATGAGGCGGAGAGATACAACCTAGTGAATGAATTTTGTCCAAATTGAATATCTATGGGCTAATTTATTCTTTAATTATACACACAATACATTTTATAGACCTATGAAAGGTGGCAATTAATATTTTAAAACTGAAAAAAGGGTTAATTCAGTTTCTGTTAGTTTTTTATGTTTATGCTCGACCATGCCGAAATGTAGTAATTATACACCTGGTAGCAGACCTTTAATGCATGTCATTAAAGTACACCTACTCATTAAAGGTCAGGTCTTTCAGCCAATGACGACTCAGGTTACAACTGTTCAGCCAATGACAAGTCAGCTTTCTACCATTATAAAACCGCAAGTATCGATTATTCTCGGATATGCAATCGAAAGAGAATTAGCGAAAAGTCACGGAGGCTGGAAATCCAATACTGTCGCAGAAGGTTATGTTCTGTTACTGTAATAATTAGCGTTAATTGTAAATAATATTCAAATAAATTCAATTTGTCATCTCGTTTTTCAATGTATAATTTAATTTCAATGTTATCTCTGTAGGTTCTTATGGCCTAGCAAGGTCAATGTGGACATCTGTTCCTCGGAAAAAATCAATACTTTCGCGTCTGCGCACATCTCACAACATACGGGACATTGCTAAAAAATTAATAATATCAAGTTAAAAATATGGTCGAGCATAAAAAGTCGTATGAAACTCGCCTATAATGGTAATTAAGAAGCTCGTATGAAAATTATGAAACTCGCTTGCGCTCGTTTCATAAATATCCATACTCACTTCTTAATTACCTTCATTATAGGCGCGTTGCATAATGTACTATTAATTTTCGTCTTTAAAAGTTAAAGAATATGAAGTAAAACAAAAATGTTCACTCAGACACACATAAATAAAATCTTAGAAGATACCTAAGTATTACAAATTCACTCGAAAGCAACCGAAATTCCTATATAAAAAGATCCACAAAAATGCAATAAAAAACCATGATTATTTTACAGTTTCATGAAGTTGAACATGCTACGACATTTTTGAGCCGAATTCTGGAAAACAGCTTTTAGTAAAAAATAAACCAGATAGCTCACGTGATGAAAAAGCTGTACACAACACTGAAACATTGAATGTCTTTACATTTATGATAGGGTGCAAAACTAAATATTTCGCACAACATTAGGATCAATAAATGCCATTCCATCCCTGCACGCACATAACCTGTAGCCATCTTTAGAATCAACAGTTACCAGGACATGTTGGCCTCCTTAGCAAAATATAAGGGATTGGAATTTTTGTATCTCCGAACTGCGTATTGCATGAGCAGGAAAAAGAATAAAGAAACATCTACAAGTGTGCGAAGCCACGGAAGTGGAAGACATCACCGTCCTGAGTATTGGAAGGCTAGATCGATAATGGCTTCTTGGCTAACAGCTAATCAAAATAAGAAACCAACAACCAGACGTACTTTCACGCTCTAGTTGCAGATATAGGTTAAAGGAAAATAAATGTCAGGAGCATAGAGGCCGATAAGAAACAATCAAGCAGTGGTATTATGAATAGAGGTAGGAGGAAAATGTATAGACCTATATGGATAAAAATAACTTATAGCGAAGAAAAACCTGGACCAGTGAGAACACAACAGGAGAGATAAAGGAAGAAGTGTAGAAAGTTGTAGCAAAATTATTAAAATAAGGAGAAGAATCAAAGAATTACGAGTACAAATAGAAGTGACTGGCGTATAGGACCATAGAAATAATTATAAATAATTAAGAAACAATAGTAAGCAAAGGAACATGAGAGTGTAGAGAATTATGAAAAATCGAAATGAGAACAATAACCAGCGACAGAACAAGTATAATAAAAAGGAGGTGTAGCATTACACGGACAAATATCAACACAAAGCGACGGAACAAACAATGTAAATAATGTGCACAAACAGTGGGTATCAGGAGTAGAAGGAGGTGTACAATGATAAAGAAATTTAATTAATTCAAAGAATAAAGGAAAAATGATGTAAGGAGCTTAAAGGCATGCAGGTTGATGAAGAAAAGTAGGAATAATGTGCACAAACAGCGGGTATCAGGAGTAGAAGGAGGTGTACAATGATAAAGAAATTTAATTAATACAAAGAATAAAGGAAACATGATGTAAGGAACTTAAAGGCCTGCAGGTTGATGAAGAAAAGTAGGAATAATGTGCACAAACAGTGGGTATCAGGAGTAGAAGGAGGTGTACAATGACAAAGAAATTTAATTAATACAAAGAATAAAGGAAAAATGATGTAAGGAACTTAAAGGCCTGCAGGTTGATGAAGAAAAGTAGGAATAATGTGCACAAACAGTGGGTATCAGGAGTAGAAGGAGGTGTGCAATGATAAAGAAATTTAATTAATACAAAGAATAAAGGAAAAATTATGTAAGGAACTTAAAGGCCTGCAGATTGATGAAGAAAAGTAGGAATAATGTGCACAAACAGTGGGTATCAGGAGTAGAAGGAGGTGTGCAATGATAAAGAAATTTAATTAATACAAAGAATAAAGGAAAAATTATGTAAGGAACTTAAAGGCCTGCAGATTGATGAAGAAAAGTAGGAATAATGTGCACAAACAGTGGGTATCAGGAGTAGAAGGAGGTGTACAATGATAAAGAAATTTAATTAATACAAAGAATAAAGGAAAAATGATGTAAGGAGCTTAAAGGCATGCAGGTTGATGAAGAAAAGTAGGAATAATGTGCACAAACAGCGGGTATCAGGAGTAGAAGGAGGTGTACAATGATAAAGAAATTTAATTAATACAAAGAATAAAGGAAAAATGATGTAAGGAACTTAAAGGCCTGCAGGTTGATGAAGAAAAGTAGGAATAATGTGCACAAACAGTGGGTATCAGGAGTAGAAGGAGGTGTACAATGACAAAGAAATTTAATTAATACAAAGAATAAAGGAAAAATGATGTAAGGAGCTTAAAGGCATGCAGGTTGATGAAGAAAAGTAGGAATAAAGTGCACAAACAGTGGGTATCAGGAGTAGAAGGAGGTGTACAATGATAAAGAAATTTAATTAATACAAAGAATAAAGGAAAAGTGATGTAAGGAGCTTAAAGGCCTGCAGGTTGATGAAGAAAAGTAGGAATAATGTGCACAAACAGCGGGTATCAGGAGTAGAAGGAGGTGTACAATGATAAAGAAATTTAATTAATTCAAAGAATAAAGGAAAAATGATGTAAGGAGCTTAAAGGCATGCAGGTTGATGAAGAAAAGTAGGAATAATGTGCACAAACAGCGGGTATCAGGAGTAGAAGGAGGTGTACAATGATAAAGAAATTTAATTAATACAAAGAATAAAGGAAAAATGATGTAAGGAGCTTAAAGGCATGCAGGTTGATGAAGAAAAGTAGGAATAATGTGCACAAACAGCGGGTATCAGGAGTAGAAGGAGGTGTAAAATGATAAAGAAATTTAATTAATACAAAGAATAAAGGAAAAATGATGTAAGGAACTTAAAGGCATGCAGGTTGATGAAGAAAAGTAGGAATAAAGTGCACAAACAGTGGGTATCAGGAGTAGTAGGAGGTGTACAATGATAAAGAAATTTAATTAATACAAAGAATAAAGGAAAAATGATGTAAGGAACTTAAAGGCCTGCAGGTTGATGAAGAAAAGTAGGAATAATGTGCACAAACAGTGGGTATCAGGAGTAGAAGGAGGTGTACAATGACAAAGAAATTTAATTAATACAAAGAATAAAGGAAAAATGATGTAAGGAACTTAAAGGCCTGCAGGTTGATGAAGAAAAGTAGGAATAATGTGCACAAACAGTGGGTATCAGGAGTAGGAGTTATACAATGATAAAGAAATTTAATTAATACAAAGAATAAAGGAAAAATGATGTAAGGAACTTAAAGGCCTGCAGGTTGATGAAGAAAAGTAGGAATAATGTGCACAAAAAGTGGGTATCAGGAGTAGAAGGAGGTGTACAATGATAAAGAAATTTAATTAATACAAAGAATAAAGGAAAAATTATGTAAGGAACTTAAAGGCCTGCAGATTGATGAAGAAAAGTAGGAATAATGTGCACAAACAGTGGGTATCAGGAGTAGAAGGAGGTGTGCAATGATAAAGAAATTTAATTAATACAAAGAATAAAGGAAAAATGATGTAAGGAACTAAAAGGCCTGCAGATTGATGAAGAAAAGTAGGAATAATGTGCACAAACAGTGGGTATCAGGAGTAGAAGGAGGTGTACAATGATAAAGAAATTTAATTAATACAAAGAATAAAGGAAAAATGATGTAAGGAACTTAAAGGCCTGCAGGTTGATGAAGAAAAGTAGGAATAATGTGCACAAACAGTGGGTATCAGGAGTAGAAGGAGGTGTACAATGATAAAGAAATTTAATTAATACAAAGAATAAAGGAAAAATGATGTAAGGAACTTAAAGGCCTGCAGGTTGATGAAGAAAAGTAGGAATAATGTGCACAAAAAGTGGGTATCAGGAGTAGAAGGAGGTGTACAATGATAAAGAAATTTAATTAATACAAAGAATAAAGGAAAAATTATGTAAGGAACTTAAAGGCCTGCAGATTGATGAAGAAAAGTAGGAATAATGTGCACAAACAGTGGGTATCAGGAGTAGAAGGAGGTGTGCAATGATAAAGAAATTTAATTAACACAAAATAAAAGAAAAGCAATGTAGGAAACTTAAAGGCCTGCAGTTGACGAAGAAGAGTATGAATAATGTGGACAAACAGTGGGTATCAGGAGTACAAGGAGGTGTAGAATATAAAAAAGAGAGCATTGTAACTAACATCATAGCTTGACCTGAGAAATGTGTAAGCATTACAGATATAAATGTTCAACGTTTTCAAGAGCAAATAAAAAATATGAAAAAGTCTCATAATCACATTACATTGGTAACAATTAGTGAGTTGGATTTGCGGTCGATTTACGGACGGAATGCTAAATTTTATTCAGTATTGTTGTTATTTGTAACATATCTGAACATCCCACAGTCGATCGGTGAACTCGCCGGCCCGTTTAGAAAACTTTCATAAAATGGGTTCAGATCCCGTGTGTCCCAAGAAGTTCTCTCTCTAGCTTGGAATAAGTTAAGCTGGACGAAGCTAATTAACAAATGAAATGACCCGCGGGATCTGAAGCACGGCCAGTGGCGGACAAGCACGACTTGGCAGCGTCTCAGCTGACGTGCAATTGTCGTGATTCTGGTCACGTGTGATCGCAACATATCACGTAGTATCATAACACCGTCCATTAACAGTTGAAGGGGAGGACTCACACGATATTCAGTCTACAACGAGCTATTGAACTATGAATCATACTTGTGAACCATACATTCGCAATTCTTTACATCATTCTAATATTCTGTATGTTTTTAGCTATATGCTATATACAGTATGCCTTTTTTATTTTCTTACCACTGTGAGACCCTTTCACTATCTGTAGCTAGACTATAGACTTCAATCAAAAGTCCTAAGATACTCGTGAAAAAATAGACTATTATATGCCCGGTATACTCGAGGAATATTCAACTATTAAAGTTAGCGAGCTGTAAGTAATATATCTGAGTTTCTCTGATGTTAAGTAGGCTTAATGACTCCTTAAACGACTCGCTAAATTAACCTCTCGATGTTAAATAGATACAAAAACCATAACTCTTCCTAGATGCGCAGAACTATCGAAAAAATGCATTGACCTTCAGTTTTCAGTTGTTTTAATTGAAATAACAAAGCCTACTAGATATCGGAAATATATTTTACATTACTATAGACGGTTACTATGGTGATTATTGCAGTATAGGAAAATTACAAGTCTACAAAATGAGTTTATCGTCCTCAGATGAAGAAGTATTCGATATTACATGCAAAACTAATAGACCAGGAGTGTATACAAATAGAGTTTAATTTCATCACAAAATAGGATAGAGACTAACAGTTCCAGGAACGTTTTCGAATGATGGATTTGGTAACAAAGATACAAGATAACTTATCACATATTGCTGATCAAGTACTAATAGTTTTTAGATTTTATGCAACTTTTATTTTGTGTTAATGTCTAGATTTCCAAATTAAGGGCTTGCATCTTAGTTCCATCTACGTGAATCTAGAAGAACTACGTCCTAGGTTTTTTTTTTACTCTTGAACGGGAGAGAGTTCCAAAGGCTTCAGCCTGACGCTTATTGTACTTACCACTCTATTCTGTGAATGATAAGGTAGCCGAATGGCTGTGCTCTTGTACAAGTACAGCACGCCGCACCGTGAACTTAACCCGGGCTATGGTATGGATGATGATGATGATGATGATGATGATGATGATGATGATGATGATGATGATGATATGTGAAAAGTAATGATGGGAAATGATTCCGAGGTCCAACGCCGAAAATTACTCAGAATTTCTGCTTCAATTGGTTGAGGGAAAACCCCTGAAAAAACCCAAAGCAGGTAACTTGTCGCAACCAGGATTTAAACCTGGGTTCGCTCGTTTCACAGTTTTTCAGTTAATTATTTATCAGTGAACTAAGAAATTTTTTAGAAATCGAGGAATGAACCGCCGGGTTCTCTAAAACCCGTAAGTAAGTAACATTTCTTACAAGCATTTAGTAAGACGAAGTTTGTGAATTAATAAAAGTTTAATAAGTTTTATAACAAGAATGACTTTATGACGATTTTTATTAAAAACTTGTAATATGGCTATACCTCCTTCAATCAATTTATTAGGGAAAATTATTAAATAGTTTAGTAGGTTGCTCTTGATTTACTATACACTGTGTTTTTTTTCTGGGTATCAGACACAGGTATTTAACATTACCATAAGAAACCAATGTATAAAAACAATGAATAAGTAACTTTTGTGCGAGATCGTGCGTATTTGCTTGGTTTCCGCACAGAACCAATACGCGGTAAGTCTAAAATTCCACATTCAGTATTCCCAACCGAATACACATAACAATTTCCCTCTTCTTACCGCTTAAGTGCCATATTGATTTTACTGCTTTAGGCTTTTAACATATTATATTTAGAGACGTTCAATATAGTAATAATTATAAATTGGAAACTTACCACTGCAATTTCACCTAAATTGCACTGTTAATTATTGTTTTTAAATATTTGCAAACATTAAGTAAACTCTACAACTCCACTAAAGTTACTGCATTCGTGATGCAAGTAACATTAAGGAAGCCGTTTGTTTTAGGTTCGCATTTATAGACTTGGGGGGGGGGGACAGACGTATATCACGGCCTGCTGGAGTATAGTAAACACAGAAAACATTTTAAAGCAACAATGTTGAAGATTGATATTTTTGTTTTCCAAATTTGTCGTCATTGAACAGAAACCAAGATGGAGATTTCATTACAACTAATTAGAAATTCCTCTTTCAGGTATGTAATAAACGATCTTCGCACAAAATAATGTACGATACACGAGCGGTATGTTTTCTTTCAATTCTCGGAAATTAAAAAAGCTCAATTACGTTTCGCTTTTTCAAACTTTTCCTCGAACATGAAAACTTCAACATACCGCTCTTGTAACGCATATTAGTATATCAGTGGGCCATGTTTAGAACTTAGTAGGCTTTGACAATCTGTAAAACTAGAGAACACCATTTACGGTTCTAAGTCAAAGCCTGCCGTTCTCTAGTTTTACAAATTGTCAAAGCCTGCTAAGTTCTAAACATGGCCCACTGACACAAGTTTCTTCTGGCACTGTTAATCACTTCCCTGATTAACCCGAGTTAACTCGGGTTGCTAACTTGTGTCAAAATTTATTAACCCGAGTCAACTCGTTTGAGTCCCATTTTCGCTGCTAGGGATTATATCCCGAATATATACGTTTCCATTCTTTTATTAACCTTTTCCTCACTAGATGGCTACAGAAGTTAGTTATATTGCCATATCTGGTGGTGGTTTTTGTACTTCTTCCTTGCGAGTGGAATTCTATGCTCATACAGCATTGACACACAGTAGTGAGTAGATGCTAGTTAGTTTTGGCGGTTTCTGTTTGTGTTTAGTGATTTTTGTGCTGTTTTGTGTAGAGATGGATCAAGTTAGTGATTCCGAAACTTTTGATCAGGAATATATTCCTGTAGAAGATTAGGAAATGAAACATTGGTATCAGAAGACGAAGTTATAGACCAACAAACAAATTCAGATCAGTTGATGTCGCGTCTTTTCGACAGTGGTTTGAATAGAAGACATCTGGCACCATTTCTTCTGCACCTCAGAGATCCCCATTCCCTGAAATGTTAACATTGTTTCTGATAACGATAATTCTCAATTTTTTTATTATTCTTTGATAATGACGTCATCAACATTATATTCGAGGAGACGATTCGGCATGCTAATAAGTGTTCACAGAATGCCGAAAATAATTCGTGGCGGCCTACTACAGACTCTGAAATACGTGTACTTTTGGGCATAGTGATACTGCAGAACATTATTCACAAACCTGAAGAACAGATGTACTGGTACAAATATTCAATGACTGCTACACCATTCTTCCCAAAACGCTCTCATATAGGAGAGCAGATACTACTGTCCGGAATGCAATGTGCCACTGTGCGTAATACCCTGCTTTCGAGTCTATCACACGACAAGCAACATTTAACGCCTTGATAACAGCACTGGTATTGTACCTCATAAATTAATCCATAAAAAAAAACATAAGTTGGTAAATAGTTCTGGAGAAAATCAAAGTGGGACAACTACCAGAGCTGGAATAAAGGTGCACGAGATAACTCGGGATAATAATTCAGGTATGAATGTATGTCTATTTCATAGTGATTTTTTAGGTATGTAAGAAAATTAGTGATGCACAGTGATTCTGCAATATTAAATGACCTCTTTACGAAAATAAAAAAAATTGACACTTTTTTTCACAAAACTGGTAAAATATATGTAGTAAGGGAAGAGGTTAAATCCCTATATGCTGTACTCACAAAAACACGGTGTACATTATTCCGTTTCTAGTGATTGCATGTCCAAGTTCAACAATATTTTCTAAACTTTTACTAACTTCATAATTTTTTCGATATTACTTAATAAACTGCTGTAATATAATTTTGTATCGTATTATGAAAACACAGCTAAAGGTTAAGTTTAAAAGCATCCCTAAATAAATAACTAGGATAACTTTATTAAACATCAAAAGGGGAAGAAGGGTCCGTACTTAAGCTCTTGCAAAAGACAGCAAATAATCATGTTCAATTACCCTTTATTTTACATTTAACTTGTTAAGCTTTAGTCTTGTATTTGTGACTTACTTAACAGAAAGTGATGCAAAATTGTGTGCGAAAAACATTAATAGTTTTGCTAAAAGATGAATCTCTATCCGCTGGAACAGTTTAACTTCTCAATAAAGGAGCGTCCTGTTGGAAATGCGCCAGGATTTCACCCCATGACTGACAAAAATTGGAACAAAGAAACCTCTGCGTCCACTGTGCGACGGTCATAAATATTTCCGCGAGGCCAACACAACTCGAGTTGCTCTCTTTTGTTTCTTCCTGACACTTTCGCTGCGACATTGCTTTCTTTTTTGTGGAGAGTGATGTAACATCAAGTCCAATTTCCAAACGGATCTAACTCGTGTTATTTTAAAGCAAACAGTAGACAAGGATGAAAACTGCACTGAAATATAACATTACAGAACACGTCAAAAGCTTGAGTTACCTAGGTTACGACAGTTCTCAGCATTTTAGTCGTATAGAGCTGATTGTGTTGCCATTGCGTTAAAGTATCGCGGGTTCGAATCTGATTAAGGGAACCCGTATATTAAAATTTACGAAAAAAAATCGGTTTTGAGATTTTCATAAAATAAGATTCCCCATTAAATTAAACTAAATCCAGAAAAATCACAGTCAATCATTGTGGGCCATTCATGTTTGTTAAGCACTATTACCATACCAAATTTGTCCCCGATTAAAATATACGGCACCGAAATTCAGTGAATCAGTAAAGAATCTAGGTATTTATATGGATAAAAGTTTAAATTGGAACATTCAAGTTGCTGAAACCTGCAAAAAAGTATTCTCATTAATCCACTCGTTTAGACGATTGAAGAATTTTCTACCCTTTTCCATGAAAAAAATGTTAGTGCAAACACTCGTGATGCCCCACTTCGATTGCTGTGATATTCTGCTTACTGACCTAAGCGTTACTTCGGCGCAGAGACTACAACGTGTTCATAATATGTGCGTCCGTTTCGTCTGCAATATTCGCCGGGCTGATCACGTAACACCATCCCTCGAAATGTCCTGGCTCCGTCTAGAAGATCGTAGGAAAATCCACTGTCTTTCCCTTCTCTTTCACATATTGCATTTCTCCACTCCTGTCTATCTTGCGTCTCGTTTTCAAAATTTATCCACCCATCATAACCTAGACACACGATCGCAACACTCCTCAATATTATCCATTCCCTTCCACCGAACATCCTCATATTCATCTTCTTTCACTGTGGCTGTTCCTCGGCTTTGGAATTCCCTACCGAGTAATGTCAGGGACTGTCAGACATCAAACCAATTTAAGAATAGGCTAACGAAATATTTTTCTAACAATTCTTGTTAACAATAATAGCTGTTTCAGGTTTCTCAATGTTTAATGGTTATATATATCACAGAATAAATATTTAAACTATCTCATTATTATTATTATTATTATTATTATTATTATTATTATTATTATTATTATCACTATTTCTTACCAATGTTTATTATTGTCACACTAACATTACTTATCCAACTTTCATTATTTACTTTCATGTTGTTTTATGGTCTAGATATTAATGTAATAACTATGTAAGCAAATGTATTCAATTAGAATTAGAGTCTGGCTGGGCGGAAGAGAAGGCCTACTGGCCTTAGCCCTGCCAGATTAAATAAATAAACTAATAATAATAATAATAATAATTATTATTATTATTATTATTATTATTATTATACAATGAGTGGAGGTTTTGATTTTTTTGGTCTTAACGATATACACGAAATGTGTTAAAAACTTAATTCTTTGTACAGGAAATGCAAATTCCACAATTAAAGTCCAGAATTAAGTGAAATATGTCGGCGAATTTTCGCCAAATTCATAAAAATTCATGAAATTACTTCATAATCACGATATTTTCAACAAAAGACAGATTTCATGGAGAACTCTCACGAAGAATAAATTACTCTTTGTTCAAAATAAAAAGTGAAAATTTTCTTCGTTTTAAAATATACCTGGGTACATGAATATTTCTACATATTTGATCGTTTAGCACTACATACGTGTACGCGTAGTTTCAGGGACCACTTCCAGGAAGCAGTGTGAGCAGCCAACGGTCATTTCTCTTTCCCGCAACAACTGACTTCGTGAGATGAAGAAGACAGTATCGTCACCCTCTCACAGTCGAATGAAATCAAATTGCTTCATGTACAAAGTTCTAAACAAATGTCAATATTTTGATCTCACAGCCCAACATCAAAAATATAACATTACAAAATATGTACTACAGTATACTCTAAAAAAAAAAAAACACTAAATTTTTCGTGACAATGACAAAGCAATAATAAATATCTCAATCAAATGTCTACTTTCAGATAAGAGTGATTCAATATGACCATAAAGTAGGCTTTAAGCCTCTTTACTTACAAGTTACCAAGAATTCACAGTTGTGATCCTCACCTGAAACAAAAGAAAAGAGATTCAGATACTGACAAAATACAATGAAAGTGTACGTCGTTGTATAACATACATTATATTATATTCAATTATAAAGAGCAGATATTTAATTGAATTACACTTTTTATCCATTTTAATAGAACACGCTTCAATAAAGTTTCTTGTAAACGATCAAATTTTTCTTCCAATTAAATGATTTACAAGATAACTTGTCAAAGATTGGTGAATATTGAAAAAGATTTGTCAAAGACTCTTACATATTGCTATAGATTTGACATTTTAAAACATATTCTTCAAGTTCATTGTAATCTATGTAGTCCTATACACCAAATATTACAATGTAAATATGTAAATATTTTTGAGAATAACAAAACAATATAATTATTTATATTATTTAACTCTACGATACTCTAAAAGGAAGCATATTACGACTGCATATTGTTTTAAAACAACATATTTACGATTAATATTTATCTAGGTTGTTGTTTAGTCAAATGTCCGAAGATAGGTTTGAACCTCATAACTGACACCAATAAGACATCACACATGAAGCAACTAATCCACGAGATAATTGGGTAGGGTGTCTAGATTATAGGATGGAATCTTCATCACTAAAAAAATTGCACGTATTGGTTCTTATCTCGAGGTATCTGGATTGTAATTTCCTCAAATACATTATTTTTCTTCATTTTGCTGTGGTATTCCACAGAACCCATGGCGTACAGGCATAGGTTTAATTCGCATAATTGAATTAACTTCTCTCGGCAAGGACGCCATGTTTTTTTATTGTTCTTGGCGCCATAACATTTTGGAATCTCATTGGTCGATTTCTTCAAAGAATAAATGTCAAGTCTTTGATCAATTAGAACATATTGTTTACTTTCCAGACAATCAAAGACTTTTATGCTCGACCATGCCGAAATGTAGTAATTATACACCTGGTAGCAGTCCTTTAATGCATGTCATTAAAGTACACCTACTCATTAAAGTTCAGCCAATGACAAGTCAGCTTTGTACCGTTATAAAACCTCAGCCAATGACAAGTCAGCTTTGTACCGTTATAAAACCACAAGTATCGATTATTCTCGGATATGCAATCGAAAGACAACTAGCGAAATGTCACGGAGGCTGGAAATCCAATACTGTCGCAGAAGGTTATGTTCTGTTACTATAATAATTAGCGTTAATTGTAAATAATATTCAAATAAATTCAATTTGTCATCTCGTTTTTCAATGTCTAATTTAATTTCAATGTTATATCAAAGTTAATATTTAGTTTACTCTGTAGGTTCTTATAGGCTATCGAGGTCAATGCGGACATCTGTTCCTCGGAAAAAATCAATACTTTCGCGTCTGCGCACATCTCACAATTTACGAGGTATTGCTCAAGGTCAGTTAGATACAAATAAAATGAATAATTTCAAGTTAGAAATATGGTCGAGCATAAAAAGTCGTATGAAACTCGCCTATAATGGTAATTAAGAAGCTCGTATGAAAATTACGAAACGAGCGCAAGCGAGTTTCATAAACATCCATACTCGCTTCTTAATTACTAACATTATAGGCTCGTTGCATAATGTACTACTGTATTAAAGTATCGTAAAAAAAACTTTTATGCTCGACTATGCCGAAATGTAGTAATTATACACCTGGTAGCAGCCCTTTAATGGACCTCATTAAAGTACACCTATTCATTAAAGTTCAGGTGTTCCACCACTCAGAAAATACCATTGTAGCAATATAAAAGCGCAAGTATCAATTATTCTCGGATATGCAATCGAAAGACAACTAGTTCTGTTACTATAATAATTAGCGTTAATTGTAAATAATATTAAAATAAATTCTATTTGTCATCTCGTTTTTCAATGTCTAAATCAATTTCAAGGTTATATCAAGATTAATGTTTATTTTACTCTCTAGATTATATCAAGGTCAATGCCGACATTTGTTTCTCGGAAAAAATCAAAACTTTCGCGTCTGCGCACATCTCACAATTTACGAGATATTGGACAAGGTCAGTTCCGCTCCGCAGTCAGATAAGAATAACATGAATACTTCTGAATAATTTCGATTTAGAAATATGGCCGAGCATAAAAAGTCGTATGATACTTGCCTATACTTGCTCGTATGAAAATTATGAAACTCGCTTGCGCTCGTTTCATAAACGTACTCGCGTCTTAATTACTACCATTACATGCTCGTTGCATAATGTACTATTGAATTACTGGCAAGTCTTGTAAAGTCTCGTCAAGCATTCAATTTGTGGAAAACTTGAAAGTATTGAGTGTGAATTTCCAGTACATATGGCACCACATAATGTCCTTTGATACACACACAGAGAAACAACAAGCGTTTTTGTTCGTGTATGAACCTCAAAGCATGGAGCTAATGACATGAATTGATTAGAACAGCTGCTAATGTTTACACACTCGACATATTCACATTGCCTTGGAACAGCTTTCCTGTTCAACAAGACACAAACTTGATTCCAATGGCATATGAATGACATCTAATGGTTTCTCATAAATTATATCCTAGTTAATCAATGAATATAAACAAGAAAGTTGCAATTTTAAATCTAGAGAAGAAACATAAATCAGTACATCTAGAAATACTTAATAAAACCATGGAACAGACAAAATTTTCGAAATTTTTTTGTGATAATGTTTCCAATTCCTGACGTCGCACATATTCTTTGTGTTCAAACTCTGACTACGGTTGTGTAAGAGGAACTACCCATTCCAATCTTCAACAGAGGAAATTCTCTTCAAAATATGTGACTGGTTCTCAGTCAATAAATTAGTATTAAATTGTAACAAAACTAATATAATTCAATTTAAATCCTGTCCAAATTCAACGTCGCAAATTTCTAGCGCAATAATTAACAATAGATCCCTATTAGAAAAAACAACAACCAAATTTCTTGGCTTAAAAATCGATAATGTGTTAAATTGAAAAAATCATATTAAAGAAATTACCCCCAAACTAAATTCAGCTTGTTTTGCTATTAGATCTATGCAAAAGATAGTAAATATCAATACCTTAAAAACAATATACTTTGCATACTTCCACTCGGTAATGAGTTTTGGATAATATTCTGGGGAAATTCCACAGATAGTAACAATATATTTCTACCACAAAAAAGAGTAATTAGAATAATAGTAGGTACCAAATCTAGGGAGTCCTGTAGGACTATTTTCAAAAAACTACAAATAATGCCCATGGCTTGTTAGTATATCTTTTCATTAATAATCTTCCTCGTATGTAATCGTGAAAACTTTGTAACTAATTCAACAGTTCATAGCATAAATACACGTCAAAAAAATGACTTTCATACTCCTTCGGCAAGTGTATCGTGCTATCAAAAAGGAGTGCGTTATATGACAGTAAAAATTTTTAATAGCCTCCCTATCGATATTAAAAATTAAACTCAAAACATAAGATTATTTAGGGCCAAATTAAAGAAGTACCTAATTTCTCACGCCTTCTATTCTGTAGGTGAATTCATGACATTCAATAACACTTCATGAAATTGATACTAAAACTATGTGTTGTACTAGTAGACTATATTGTAAATCTCGTCTGTATATATTTCATCTAGACTGTGACTATAAATTCAGATTTTATAATAGTATTAAGTTTTTTGACTTGTTCCATATTCTAGCTGTAAGCATGTATGAATACCATGGAATGTTAATAAATACAATACAATACAATACAATACAATACAATACCCCTTTATACGGGCTGGTTTTAGACCAGCATCCCTAAAAGCAGTAGTTCCACTTATGGAATCGTAAATATAGACTAGTTTGTGCACAAAAAAAAATATAGGCCTACTACCTGTAACTTCCGTATAGGCCTAATGTATCATAAAAATCTTTTAGATAGGAAAGAAGTTATTAATTCTGTCTAAATGCACTGACTATAAAGGAGTAGTTTTTCTTGTTGAAACATAATCAGAGTTTGTACACAAATCATACATGCCACCTGTAAGTCATGTACAAAGTTTCATAACAATGCGTTAGACTGCAGAGACGTTATTAATTTTGTCCAGCGGTTTTAGGCGTAATAGATCGACTACTGATCAGATTTTTGTATTCGACAGATAATGGAGATAAAATGGGAGTATAAGGGTGCAGTACATCAGTTATTCATAGATTTCAAAAAGGCATATGACTCGGTTAAAAAGGAAGTATTATATGATATTCTTATTGAATTTGGTATTCCCAAGAAACTAGTTCGATTAATTAAAATGTGTCTCAGTGAAACATACAGCAGAGTCCGTATAGGTCAGTTTCTATCCGATGCTTTTCCAATTCACTGCGGGCTAAAGCAGGGAGATGCACTATCACCTTTACTTTTTAACTTCGCTCTAGAATATGCCATTAGGAAATTTCAGGATAACAGGCAGGGTTTGGAATTGAATAGGTTACATCAGCTTCTTGTCTATGCGGATGACGTGAATATGTTAGGAGAAAATCCACAAACGATTAGGGAAAACACGGGAATTTTACTTGAAGCAAGTAAAGCGATCGGTTTGGAAGTAAATCCCGAAAAGACAAAGTGTATGATTATGTCTCGTGACCAGAATATTGTACGAAATGGAAATATAAAAATTGGAGATTTATTCTTCGAAGGGGTGGAAAAATTCAAATATCTTGGAGCAACAGTAACAAATGTAAATGACACTCGGGAGGAAATTAAACGCAGAATAAATAAGGGAAATGCGTGTTATTATTCGGTTGAGAAGCTTTTATCATCCAGTCTGCTGTCAAAAAATCTGAAAGTTAGAATTTATAAAGCAGTTATATTACCGGTTGTTCTGTATGGTTGTGAAACTTGGACTCTCACTTTGAGAGAGGAACATAGGTTAAGGGTGTTTGAGAATAAGGTACTTAGGAAAATATTTGGGGCTAAGCGGGATGAAGTTACAGGATAATGGAGAAAGTTACACAACGCAGAACTGCACGCATTGTATTCTTCACCTGACATAATTAGGAACATTAAATCCAGACGTTTGAGATGGGCAAGGCATGTAGCACGTATGGGCGAATCCAGAAATGCATATAGAGTGTTAGTTGGGAGACCGAAGGGAAAAAGATCTTTGGGGAAGCCGAGACGTAGATGGGAAGATAGTATTAAAATGGATTTGAGGGAGGTGGGATATGATGATAGAGACTGGATTAATTTTGCACAGGGTAGGGACCGATGGTGGGCTTATGTGAGGGCGGCAATGAACCTTCGGGTTCCTTAAAAGCCATTTGTAAGTAAGTAAGTAAGTAATGATTTGCGTTCTGATTCACTGTGCGTTTGTTAAGGTTAGATAAAAATGTGTCCAATTTATTTTTAAACTGATATTCCGTATCGTGCGAATAATATTATAGGCCTAAACCACTCTCACATTGATTTAAAACTTCCTTAGGAAATGATTCTTTTCTGCTATTAAGCCAAACATGGAACAGTTACGTTACACCCCACCACTGAAAAAAAAAAATAATTACTGATAAATGCTCAAGAACGCGCGAACTTTAAAACAAGGATTCGACACTCTAAATGATGCTGTATTAAATGGTAAAAGAATTGTTGTAACCGGACGTGACCGGTTATACTAAAACTCACATTATATTTGGTGAACTTTAAAAACATAAGTTTTTCAATTGTAAAATTTAAACCTTACTGTAAGAAGGAAAATAGTTTATAAACTTATAATTGAAGTCACTTTAGTAAGAACGTACCTTTAAGAACAAATTCCATGTTTCAGAACACAATAAACCAATAACAATACGCTCTTTTTCACCCACATAGTAAATCTCTGTCTCTACGACTGAACCGGAGCTAGAAGTGTTAGAAGAACTCAATGTTTATACCCTTCTAAATATAGTTTGCCGCTGATAAATCAGTAAAACATTCCCCAAATATTAAAGACAGGAATTAATATTCAGCTATGCATAACTAAACAAGTGGGAATTTGATTTTTGTCCACCTAGATCAGGAAAATTGCTCACTGTGCAACGTCTGGCAAAAAATTGCACAGAGTGAATATAAAGAAGATGGAAAGAAGTGCCTGATACTGGTTTCGTTACTAAAACATTAATAACACTCAAATTAACTACAACAATCAACCCAACCGAATAAATTGAACAGTAACAACCAATCCATGAAATAATCCAGTGATTCATGCTAGAAAATCAAATCAACCAACCTAATCAGATAAAAAAAAAAAAAAAAAAAATAAAAGCAAAAACCAATGAAGTGAACCAAAACAAGAAAACCAATCCACACAAATAATCCAGCGATTCAAGCTAGAAAATCAAATCAACCAAACTAATCTGAAAAAAAAACAAATCAAACAACCAATGAAGTGAACCAAAACAAGAAAACTAATCCACACAAATAATCCAGCGATTCAAGCTAGAAAATCAAATTAACCAACCTAATCAGATCAAAAAAACCAAAGCAAACAACCAATGAAGTGAACCAAAACCAAAACAAATAATCCAGAGAAAATCAATTCAACTAAATTAATCTGATCAAAAAAAAAACAAAGCAAACAACCAATAATGAACCAAAACAAGAAAACCAATCCACACAAATAATCCAGCGATTCAAGCTAGAAAATCAATTCAACCAATAAATTAATCTGATCAAACTAATTAGAAAAAAACAAAGCAAACAACCAATGAAGTGAACCAAAACAAGAAAACCAATCCACACAAATAATCCAGCGATTCAAGCTAGAAAATCAAATCAACCAAACTAATCTGATCAAAAAAACAAATCAAACAACCAATGAAGTGAACCAAAACAAGAAAACCAATCCACACAAATAATCCAGCGATTCATGCTAGAAAATCAAATCAACCAAACTAATTAGATCAAGAAAACAAAGCAAACAACCAATGAAGTGAACCAAAACAAGAAAACCAATCCACACAAATAATCCAGCGAGTCAAGCTAGAAAATCAATTCAACCAAATTAATCTGATCAAAAAAACCAAAGCAAACAACCAATGAAGTGAACCAAAACAAGAAAACCAATCCACACAAATAATCCAGCGATTCAAGCTCAAAAAAAAACAAAAAATCAATTGAACCAAAACATGAAAACCAAACAAATAATAATCTAGAAAATCAAAAAAACCAAATCAAACAACCAATGAAGTGAACCAAAACAAGAAAACCAATCCACACAAATAATCCAGCGATTCAAGCTAGAAAATCAATTCAACCAAATTAATCTGATCAAAAAAACCAAAGCAAACAACCAATGAAGTGAACCAAAACAAGAAAACCAATCCACACAAATAATCCAGATTCAAGATTCAAACTAATCAGATCAAAAAACCAAATCAAACAACCAAAAGTCAAGAAAACCAAACACAAATAATAATCAGATCAACCAAAAAATCAAAAAAACCAAAGCAAACAACCAATGAAGTGAACCAAAACAAGAAAACCAATCCACACAAATAATCCAGTGATTCAAACTAGAAAATTAAATCAACCAACCTAATCAGATAAAAAAACCCAAAGCAAACAACCAATGAAGTGAACCAAAACAATAAAACCAATCCACATAAATAATCCAACGATTCAAACTAGAAAATTAAATCAACCAACCTAATCAAATAAAAAAATCCAAAGCAAACAACCAATGAAGTGAACCAAAACAAGAAAACCAATCCACACAAATAATCCAGCGATTCAAACTAGAAAATTAAATCAACCAACCTAATCAGATAAAAAAACCCAAAGCAAACAACCAATGAAGTGAACCAAAACAATAAAACCAATCCACATAAATAATCCAACGATTCAAACTAGAAAATTAAATCAACCAACCTAATCAAATAAAAAAACCCAAAGCAAACAACCAATGAAGTGAACCAAAACAAGAAAACCAATCCACACAAAGCAAATTATGTACGTTACTCAAGCTGATCCAACCCAAATACCTTAAAATAAACCAAACCAACAATTATTAACCAAAAAAATCTTAAGGCAGACTTGATGTGAACAAAATAGAAGCAATATTAATACAAAATCTGACATCTTACACGCAGATCTTCTATCGGTACTGTATATTGAAAACAAGGTACACAAAGATGTGTTACATTGAACTTTCTGTTAGCTCTGTATTGCAGGCAGATCAGCTCTGTTGACAGTGCCGTGTGCAGTACAGAATGCCCGTTACATCGGACTTAAATCTAGATAATTCCACATAACAAATGGATTTTTCATATCCGAGATGGATATACAGATAAAGGTATGAAAGAGTAATAAATGTTTTGTTAATATTGATTGCCGCTGATTTCTATTGACACTTTGAAATTTAAACTTCCAATTAAATCCGATTTAATCCATAAATTTATAAAATGCATTACATTAACTAATGCCATTTTGAGCAAAATATATTACACAAGGCTGTACTATAATCCATTATTTAGCACCGCGCTGAATCGGCTTAAAAGTATTTGGGCAAATGAAAACGTAACTCCTGACTCTGTGACGTCACAGGACCATATGTCATTCGCTATTAATGCTTTTTATTGTGCCTCAGAACAAAATGTCTTAAGTTATCCTTGCAGAACGACAAGTTTTTCCTTCGCAAACAAGTTCAAAGTAAGGATACAAAAATTAATTGGATAAAAGTTTAAAGGAGACACAGATTCCAATTTCTCAGAATATTCATTTTATACGTAATTTGTCTTTTCTGATACCTTTAACTTCTAATTGTGTATATATTTAAAATTTTGCTTTGTGTGGAATAAATTTTTAGCAGGATTTTATTTTAAGGATTTCTAGTATCGTTGAGATATATAGATATTTTTGTTATTTTTTAAATATTTTTTTTAACCGATATAAGGACACCATAACATTTATATGTAACTACAAATATTACTTCCCAATATAAATAGGATCTCCAAGGGTGATCGACTACCAGACCACCGGGTCCCAGTTCGATGCCCTGCAAGAAGATATAGGCCTATGTTTATCTCTGAAATATAGACCCTATAGGGTGTTCATTCCTCTAATTCCTTCTATTGTCTCGGTTCATGTTCACCATAAAACGAGGGGCTCTCGTTGCTTGTGAATGATGACGCAATTTAAATTTTTACTCATAATCCTCCTTTTTGTTATAAAAGTTGTAACATATTTATGAATAAAAATAGAATTCATGAAACAGAATTACTGATTTAAAATTAATAAAAGTAGGAAAATTGCTATTTTTCTCTAAGATTTAATTACAAATGGCTTTTAAGGAACCCAGAAGTTCATTGCCGTCCTCAAATAAGCCCTTCGTTGGTCCCTATCCTGAGCAAGATTAATCCAGTGCCTACCATCATATCCCACGTCCTTCAAATCTATTTTAATATTATCCTCCCTTCTACGCCTTGGCTTCCCCAGAGGTCTTTTTCCTCAGGTCTTCCAACTAACACTCTATATGCATTTCTGGATTCGCCCATACGTGCTACATGCCCTACCCATCGCAAACGTCTGGTTTTAATGTTCCTAATTATGTCAGGTGAAGAATACAATGCGTGCAGTTCTGTGTTGTATAACTTTCTCCATTCTCCTGTAACTTCATCCCTCTTAACCCCAAATTTTTTCCTAAGTATCTTATTCTCGAACACTCTTAACCTCTGTTCCTCTCTCAAAGTAAGAGTCCAAGTTTCTCAACCATACAGAACAACCGGTAATATAACTGTTTTATAAATTCTAACTTTCAGAGTTTTTGACAGCAGACTGGATGATAAAAGCTTCTCAACCGAATAATAACAGGCATTTCCCATATTTATTCTGCGTTTAATTTCCTCTCTAGTGTCATTTTTGTTACTGTTTCTCCATGGTACTTGAATTTTCCCACCTTTTCAAAGGATAAATTTCCAGTTTTTACATTTCCATTTCGTACTATGTTCTGGTCACGAGACATAATCATATACTTTGTGTTTTCGGGGTTTACTTCCAAACCTATTTCCTCACTTGCTTCAAGTATTTTCTTTCTCTCATACTAAACAAAAAATAAATATGTTATTGTTGTATTCTGTTACAGCTTTCAATTATTAAAGAATATACTAAAAATGTTTCCCTAAAATCAACAGGAAAGAGAGTTTCTGAGAAAATCTGATTTTTTCATGTTAAATCCCTACATCAAGTACTTTTATTTGTACAGGGTGAAGTAATTTGTTTAAGAATTGCGAAAACTTGAATTCATGAAGCAAATCTTGTGAGCTTTAATTTCAGAAAAGTAGGAAATATTGTAAATTCAAATGTTATAAGTATGTATATGCATACACGATTTTATACGGAACGACTTTCTTACCACTCTATACTTCCCTTTCCTGCCTACTTCTGCCAAATCCATCCATCCATCCACTACTTCTACCTTCTAGTATATATAGTACCTTCCTTCCAGTTGGGTGTACAGCGTTCGAAGCAATTTTACGACATAAGTTCAAACAGATATATTCCCCAGACGAGATATAATTTTATCCCAGTTGAAGGAAGAACTCCTGTAACATGGGAGTCTCGCGTCTGAGACAACGTAGAACACTACAGAAAGTGGACAAATATGCATACCTTTACTGGGATGAAAAGCGAGGACGATTTCTTCCACGTGACGTTACAGCTTTTTCGTACACACATAGAAGCCATTGATTGTAATTCAAGATATATTATATGAGATTATGAAAAAAGTATGAGAGTAATTGCATAAATTCAACCAGCTGAAAGAAATCACAGTCTTTTGTTGTTGGTGTTGTGTGAGTTGTACTGTAGGTAACCCAACCCCTGTATTTCACGATCAGAACTTGAATTTAGGTCGTATGTATAATTAAACAGGCATTAATATACAATAAGGATTCGAAAATTTTGTAGGAAGCCCATATCCGTTGTCAATTTTGATAAATGGAGTTGTATCTGAAAGATGAAACAAGAGAAATGGCAGGCGGGCGGGCAAACGGAAAACTTGAACCCAATGCGACCACTTTCCTGCAGGGGCAGAAACAACACAAGTCCTCTCCTCTGGACTGGAGGACACAAAGAATTATCCCCGTCCGATATGGTGTAAAGTTTAGGTTAAAAATGGACTTGATACATTTTTGTACTTATGGAAACAGTCCGGTCTAGCAACTTTCTGGAGGCGGAGGTAAAAAAGTTTACAGAATTAACATAGTCTGAGTTCATTTGTTGAAAGTATTCCCATGCATTGATTTATGGCGGCTGCTTTCAGATTACCGCTACTGTATCGTAAGAAAAGTTCATCAGTAGCTCCAGGTCTCAGGGGGATACGAATGATGAAGGCTAATAAACGATGTCATGCATATGACTTTCATAATATACGTAATTCACGCTGTAATTAATCAAAATGTGCTTCCAGTTTTCTGTACAAGGAATGTGATGAATAGCAACGAATTTTATTAGGCTTTACTATTTTCACTGCTTTTGGATTGTGAATTAAGGGGAGAGGATGGTATTTTTGATGAAAAATGACTGATTTTCAAAAAAGAAAAATTCTTTAAAATACTCTGTGATATGTCTGGGTCGCCATTTTTAAACTTCCTGCATTATGGATTTTTAAATCACTCGCCCACTTTTATTGTTTCCGGTAAATTAAATTTTCAAAAAAAAAAAAAATTTTTTTCTTTTAAATACCCTTTGATATGTCTGGAATGCATTGTATAACATTTTGTGGGTATTTGTGCCCTTATCGGATGTTGAGACGTCATTTTTAAACTTCCTGCGCTATGGATTTTTAAATCATACGCCCGCTTTTATCGGTTTCCAGTAATTTCATTCTTTTTGCTACATTGCCAGACAAAATGGATATAATTTCTGAACTATTAAAGATACATGCATGAAATTTAGAACACACATTCTTTAGACTAATAGGAAACTTTTCTCTGTAACAGAATTTTGTTAATTGATTTCATTTTAAAAATACGTCCGTTTGTTTGCAAGAAAGGAAATCAGAAAATTGTTACTAAATTTTAATTGTTTATTTTACAAACGTAGGGACTAATATAAAAATTCTGTTACAGACAGTTTGTAGAACATATTTTTGCAAATACATTGCAAAAACTGTTTGAATCTATCTTTAAAACCGGTTTAGATATATCGGTTTTAGTACAATCCTGCATTGGGTATATTTTTTCAAATTTGGGCCCCCAAGTTGTCACAGCTATGAGCTCTCTACATACAAAAAATTAATAATTTACACCAAATACGAAAAAAAGTTAAAAAAAATACCATCCTCTCCCCTTAATGCTTTGGAGATCCAACTACTTCAAGTCGTGGTTTGGAGATCTAAAAACAACTTAGGTGGCGAGATGTTCATGAGTAAGATATAGATAATTTTAACATAAAAAATTGATGACAAATAATACAGTTGACTACAGATGATTATGAGATATAATAACAAATGAGAAGGATGAAATAATGATAACATAGGAGAATGATGATAGGTGATGATATATTGTCGGTAGAGTGATAATAACAAACGAAAATGATTGTTGCAGATAAAGAGTATGAGATAATGAGAAGATAATTATGTTATTAACATAATTATGATATATCAATGGCCCAGAACCAGACTGTTCCAAGTTCATTTTACTATTTTTTTTTCAGCAGAGCTATTCTAAGCTCCTGACATTCAAAGCTTCATGAAACAATTCGGAATAGCTTCATAGCAACCTTATGGAGAGGAATATTTACAGTTTTGTTCGATTCATATATGCAGACAAGAACTGGAACACGATGAAACACAGATTTCTTTCTTATAAAAGTTGGACTTAGAACAGTCTGGTTCTCAGCCATCGATATTATGGCGAAGTAATAACGTGATGATAAAATAGATGATGATTATGACATATGAGAGTGCGTAACATGAAGAATAAGATAATAACAAAAGAAGATAATTATAGCATGCGACAAGATATTTGTAATATGACAGTAAGATGATAATATATTATGATGATAAATGGGAATGACTGAGACAAATGAAGGTTATGACATCATAATGTCGGTGAAATGTAAATGGCAATTTGTATAAAAATAATAACAGATAATTCTAAGATAAGGAATATACTCATGACAGAATATTGTTGTAGTTTAGTCAACTATCCGAAGAAAGGTCTGAATTTCACAAATGATACCAAGAAAGCACCACTAATGAGGTAACTAAGTCAAGAGATAATGGGTTACAGTTCCTTTCACCCTCCATTGCATACATCGCCGATTAGCTATGTGTTACATTAATCAGACTTCACATGCATACAGACAATATTGTACGAGATAATTATTGCACGTAAGATAATTATGAGATTGTGACAAGATAATGGCAAGGCGAGGAAAATGCAAACAATAAAACTGATAATGAGGTAATATGATATAGGCAATGACATGGGATGAAATGACGAGAAGTGACGAGAGATGACGGTAAATGTAAAAAATAATTTCGAAAAGCTAGATTATTACGGCAAATAAAAATGTTCAACAAATGAAGTTTACATAAATTATATTGATAACATAACCAGTTGATAGTTCTGATAATAACAAATGAAAATGTTTGACAGTTGAAGGTTATGTGATAATGACATATACGATATTATGGCGAGATGATAGATTATGATAAATAAGAATGATTGTGGCATAAAATTAACAGATGGAAAAATAATTGACATTATGACGGGATGATAATGCAGGCGGGATGTTAAAGGCATTTAATGATAAAGGCAAATAGGCCTAAAGTAATAGGATATGAACATTCTGAGAGCTGAGATGAGATACTTGTGGCAGAATATTATGAGATAATTACTGCAAATTTGATAATATGTGATGGTGACGATACAATGGCAAAGCGAAGTAATGACAAATAAAAATGATGAAATGACGATATGGTATTGATACAGTGCCTTGCGTCAGAAGACAAAAGAAAGTTTTTTACGCCGAAATGAATAATGTTATGTGGTATATTTCTATTTCTGGTGTTGGCATCATTCATGACGTCGCTGCCGTACGCTCCGGTTGACCTTCAGAAAAACGTTTATGCCAGGCATAGACCGGCGTTCTTTCTTTCATTGCTGCTTCACCATAAGTTTCTTGAAACATTCTTAATGTCTCTGAAGGAGATTAAAATAATAATAATAATAATAATAATAATAATAATAATATTTGCGCGTTGCTCTGTATTTCACATTCTGAAATGCGATGAACGAATATCATACATACAAAACAGCCAGTTCCACACAGCAACAATAATGACTATGATCAGGAAACGTCTACGGAAGTGACGTCATGAATGATACCAACACCACAAACAGAAATATACCACATACCACTATTCATTTCGGCGAAAAAAAAATATATATTCCGGAAACTTTTTGAACCGAGTAGTTTACAGTAGGTCTATCTTATGCTTGTTTTGATGTTGGTACTTCCAAATTGCACGGATGGATAGTTGTGTATATTTTTCGATATCCAAAGGAAGGGAGCCATAAAGTGGAACATTTACCTCACCACATCTCAAAATGGAGATTTTGGAATTACTTCTTTCTAACTTCTTAGGTAAGATCTATGATGACAATTAATTATTTTGGAATATGTATTATATGACTTTCTTGTGTTAAATTGTATCGTACCTGGTTTACATGTTTCGACCTTTTATGGGTCATCCTCAGAATTGGTCGTTGTTGGTCTTGGCGCCTCTTGTTTTGTTTCCTGTGAGGGTGTGTTCGTGTGGTGTAATGCGGAATCAAAGAGTGTGTGTGTTTTGAAATTGAGTTGTGTGTTGAGAATTTCATTGGAGTGTGTTTTTTGCGTGTCTGTATATTTCATATTGTTCTAGTGTGTTTAGTTTCTAGCTTATTTTGTTGGATGTGTAGTATTTCCATGTCTGTGTTGATATCTCTGTAGGTGTGGTTAGCATTTGTGATGTGTTCTGCATATGTGGAGGTGTTTTGTAATTTTGTTATGGCTGTGATGTGTTCTTTGTAACGTGTTTGAAATGATCTGCCTGTCTGTCCTATGTAGAAGTTGTTGCAGGTGTTACATTTCAGTTTGTATACGCCTGTGTGGTTGTATTTATGTTGTTTGTGTGTTGAGATGTTTTTGTAGAGTATTATTTGTTCTGTATGCGATGTTGTAATTTAATTTCTTGAATGAGATTGCAATTTTGTGTGTTTTTGTCTTCGTATGTTAGTGTGATGTATTTTTTGTGTTCTTGTGTTTGTGTTGTATTCTTATGTTTTTTGTGATTATGCCAAAACCAACAACGACCAGTTCTGAGGATGACCCATAAAAGATCGAAACATGTAAACCAGGTACGATAGAATTTAACACGAGAAAGTCATATAATACATATTCCGAAGTGATACAGTGTTAAAAGTTGTGTAATCAAGATGTATAATTATTACTATTAATAATGATGATGATGATATTAAATAACGAGAAGTGACGAGAGGTGACGAGATGATATATTATGATGACAGATGTTTAAAATAATGGAGATGTTTAATAATGATGACAAAATGGCAGACGATTATGGTGACGACAGCAGGGAGGTGGTGCAATGTACATACGTCAGTTGTTGGCCACATGTTTACTTTATCCGTTTCGCTGACCTGCAGCATGGGAGGTAAATCACGGACACCAACTATTGCAGCACTAGCAAATATTGGAATTACAAATCTCGCTGTAAACACTGGAATACAAAAGATCTAGCGAGATCCCTCGTGTGGTCGTTTGGGAGAGTATTCCGTTTTAAAACATGTTATAATTTCAACATAATATTGGAGATTTCACGCACCATTAGTTGCTCCATGTAAAATATTATTAATTCATTAACACGGGTAAAATTCAGATTATTAGCAATGAAATCACTCGGGAGGTTGTGGATGTTCACAGGCTTGTATTCCTCATTACATCCCCATCAATATCGGTAAAATGTAAGCTCGAAGAGAATTACAACGGAATAAGCGTGTGGTTTTCAAGGCTTTCAACGGATTTCACTCATATAAAGCCTATTACTTATTTTCTACACGACAAAGCTGCTTTTAGAACATAAATTTTACTATTGCAAGCAACACTACACGCGCGTTTAGTGTAATGCTGAGTTTATTTAGATATATGAGTCACATACACTCTATTAAATGGAGGGGAAAGCAGTTCACGACGCATTGAAGAGCTTGTATAACGAGTGCAGATTATCATCATTACCATCAATTATCAGTATTAGTTCTGAGTCAAACCAAACTGTAAGAACAGGAATTTATGTAAGCGTACTAATTAGCTTCTATTTTAGCAGAATAAGTTCGAAGTGACGTTTTACTGTGTAATATACTATGCAAATATAAAGACAAAGTTCTATGACAGTGCAAAAAATTCAATTTCGACATTTTCACGAAAGAAAAAAAAAACATTTCTCGCGTCCGTGACCGCAAAAATTATTTTATCCGTGAATTATTCATTACGAAATATTAAAATGTTCAGTAAAAATTAAGAATAACACAGAATAAATATGGGAAATGCGTGTTATTATTCGGTTGAGAAACTTTTATCATCCAGTCTGCTGTCGAAAAATCTGACAGAATTTATAAAACAGTTATATTACCAGTTATTCTGTATGGTTGTGATAATTGGACTCTCACTTTGAGAAAGGAACATAGGTTAAGGGTGTTTGACAATAAGGTGTTTAGGAAAATATTTGGGGCTAAGAGGGATGAAGTTACAGGAGAATGGAGAAAGTTACACGACGCAGAACTGCACGCATTGTATTCTTCACCTGACATAAATAGGAACATTAAATCCAGACGTTTGAGATGGGCAGGGCATGTAGCACGTATGGGCGAAACCAGAAATGCATATAGAGTGTTAGTTGGAAGACCTGAGGAAAAAGGGAGGCCGAGACGAAGATGGGAAGATAATATTAAAATGGATTTAAGGGAGGTGGGATATGATGATAGAGAATGGATTAATCTTGCTCAGGATAGGGACCAATGGCGGGCTTATGTGAGGGCGGCAATGAACCTCCGGGTTCCTTAAAAGCCAGTAAGTAAGTAAGTAAAAATTAAGAGGGTTTATTGAAATAAAAAACACAATGATGATTGTGATTTTTTCTATTATGTAACATAAGGGTGAAGTCCTTAACAAGCGAGAATTTTTTTTATAAAAATTAAGTAGGTTATCATCCCTGATCACAAACACGGAGTGAGTAAAATTTATGGAACAATGCTTGTAACTTTCTTATTTCTAATTTTATGAAGAAACTATTTACACAAAAGTTGTAGGGTATCAAAGAAGGAATATTTTGAACATATTTTCAAATACTATGCTTTTCATTTATGTAAGGGTCTCCCAATGACTTTGCTGTTTTCTTTTTAATAGCACCATGTACTTATTTCCCCATTTTTTGGATTCTTCAGGCCTCAGTACGTACAAAATCACATATTTTTTGCCATTTATAAACTTACTATTCTTTTGTAAAAATTACCTCTTTTGAAGGCAATGTATATGTACTGAATAAAGGGAAATTTTAATGTTTCAGTACATCAATTTGAGGAGGCTTTGGATTAAACAATTGCAGACAAAAGCTAATAGAAACAAGTGAATAAAGCTAATAAAATAAATGAATAACAATGTTAAAAAATTAAACAATTTCAAAGACAGGTTTATGCATTTTGGCAGTAAATGGAGGCCATTTTGAGCACCTTTTGTGAACTGAAATCAACGCGTGATACAACACAACAATGCTAATTTTGGTTTTGATGGGTTTTATTGCTTTAAAATCCATGTATCGCAATACTATTGCAGTTAAATTTCAATGGTGCATATCCTACAATGTGTCTTTTTTAAATTATAAGTTTTAGTAATATTAATAGTTCGATAGAATAAAGTATAAGTTAAACATCATAACGGAATTACATGTTTTGCGAAATGAGTTAAAACATCATAGAACCATGACGAATTACTCTTGTGTGCCATTTTGATTTTTGGTTTCAGCTACCCAAAGAAGTCCTACAAATGTATGTTCGAGAAGAAAATAAAATAATTTTTTATTGACTATTATAAGTTTACTACGTCATACTACTTTTGACCAATAAAATGGTACGGAACGATATATTTAAGCCAATCATGGCTGCTTATCCTACAATTTTATCATCCCTTGCATTTGTTTTTATCATCTGTCTAGCATTTGATTGTTTTACCACTTCCCTAGCATTTGTTTCTTTGTTTTCAAATACTGTACTTTCAATAATTGTACCTTTTAAAATTATTCACGTTTATTCATCATCCTTAATTAAAACTTTTCTATCATTTATCTTGTTTATATTATTTAGGTTGTGTTACAGCTTCTGCTGTATGAGATTATGGATAGTCACGTATCAGAGATTGTTTAATATATTGATAATTGAAGTGGAATGCAACTGTTTTAATAAAAATAAAACTGAATCAACGAAGCCTTCTTAGCTAGTAATCGTCCATAGAGTTCAATGAAGATTGTATAGTTGGCACAACTGGTAACAAGAGAACAGCAGATCATAACACACTACTGCCATCTAGCGGAATATTTGTAATGATGAGATGGTATAATAATACATTTTCAAAACAGTTTAGTATTTTAGTATGACAATTAATATTTTATTGTATTAGAGTATTTTATTTCTTCTAATATTTATATATTTTCATGTAATTGTGCATCGATTATTGTGATTTTCTACTGACTGACCTCAATGTCAACCAGTCGCAAAATTTACAACGTGTTCATAATTCTTGTGTTCGCTTCGTCTGCGATGTCCGTCGCGCTGACCACATTACCCCATCCTTCCAAACTCTAAACTGGCTACGGCTTAACGAACGTAGAAATTTTCATTCTCTTGTTCTCCTTTTCCAAGTCCTTCACACCTCTACACCTACCTACCTTGCCTCCCGTTTCAGTTACCTGTCATCATATCATAATCTCTTCACACGCACGCAAAATAGCCGCATACTAGCCATACCAACACATAAGACATCATCGTATTCATCATCATACACAATCTCGCTCTCGCGCTTGTGGAATACCCTACCCAGTGACATCAGAGACTGTCGGAATTTAGTAGCGTTCAAAAGCAAACTTATTAAGCATTTTCTTACTGCGTAGAGTAGGTTTAATTTTTACTTAATTAATAAAATAAATGTTTCTCTCTTCTTAACTTTTATAATAAACTGTCTAGCTTCTATTAATCAGTTAATCTTTTAGTACTTTGTTTTTTATTGTATTTGTAAATTTATTAGCAACAGTAACAAATATAAATGACACTCGGGAGGAAATTAAACGCAGAATAAATATGGGAAATGCGTGTTATTATTCGGTTGAGAAGCTCTTATCATCCAGTCTGCTGTCAAAAAATCTGAAAGTTAGAATTTATAAAACAGTTATATTACCGGTTGTTCTGTATGGTTGTGAAACTTGGACTCTCACTCTGAGAGAGGAACATAGGTTAAGGGTGTTTGAAAATAAGGTTCTTAGGAAAATATTTGGGGCTAAACGGGATGAAGTTACAGGAGAATGGAGAAAGTTACACAACACAGAAATGCACGCATTGTATTCTTCACCTAACATAATTACAAACTTAAAATCCAGACGTTTGAGATGGGCAGGGCATGTAGCACGTATGGGCGAATCCAGAAATGCATATAGAGTGTTAGTTGGGAGACCGGAGGGAAAAAGACCTTTGGGGAGGCCGAGACGTAGATGGGAGGATAATATTAAAATGGATTTGAGGGAGGTGGGGCGTGATGATAGAGACTGGATTAATCTTGCACAGGATAGGGACCGATGGCGGGCTTATGTGAGGGCGGCAATGAGCCTTCGGGTTCCTTGAAAGCCATTTGTAAGTAAGTAAGTATTATTAATTGTAATTATAATTGTAATTGTATTCTTAATATCGTAGTTTTAATCCCCTGGTAGAGGGGAAGAGAAGGCCTCATGGCCTTATCTCTACCAGGTTAAATACATAAATAAATAAATAAATAAATAAATAAATAAATAAATAAATAAATAAATAATAATAATAGTCAATTAAATCCCACTCGAGTTTTGATTTTCTCTTGTTAAATCAAAACCTCTAATGAGATTACTGTAAAATTTAGATGAATAGTTTGTGACAGTTCAAAGTTTGATCTGGCCTTTCGTGATTGCGTGTCAACATAAACACAAACACCACTGATATCAAAGAAACACATAAACCTATCCGATAATAAGCAATTGACTGGAGCTTGAAATAAATCCATTGTGCTGCAGAAGAATTACATAATCGCCAGCTTTCATTTCTATTATTGACGCAGAAATGGAGAGACGAGAAAGCTGCCAGCGCATACAAAGGCTCTTGGAATTATAAATTCAGAAGGAAAGGCTCACGAACGCCTAATTCTAGCCAGAGAAGTAAATTGGTTCTATCTTTCACTCCCTTGCCAGCACTTTATTCATCAATAACGCCAGAAGTGATCAGCACGCCTAGCTTACGTCACAATTTCAATTGCTTTCCATAATCATGTCGCACCCGGTGGTCCTTATTCTTCTTCTTCTTCTTCTTCTTCTTCTTCTTCTTCTTCTTCACACTCTGATTCGAGCTGACGTTGACAGTCGACAGAGCCAGGGCAGACGACCATGCAGGCTGAGGACTCCGCATCAAGACCCATAAATTACTGAACTGGAGTGCTAAAACTACACATTTATATAACAGTCCACATTATACAGTGTGTTCATTAGTTTTAATCTTCGATAGTTTTCGACAATAATATCTCTCATTCCTGATTGTCTAAATATTAGCCATTAAGAGGCTTCCTTACGATATCCACGTAAATAGGTGCTATTTATTTTTAGATTCCAATCTTAAACAGAGGAAATTCTCTTCAAAATATGTGACTGGTTCTCAGTCAATAAATTGGTATTCAACTGTAACAAAACTAACATAATTCAATTTAAATCCTGTCCAAATTCAACCTCGCAAAATTTATAGCGCAATAATTAACAATAGATCCCTATTAGAAACAACAACGAAATTTCTTGGCTTAAAAATCGATAATGTGTTAAATTGGAAAAATCATATTAAAGAAATTACCCCCAAACTAAATTCAGCTTGTTTTGCTATTAGATCTATGCAAAAGATAGTACATATCAATACCTTAAAAACAATATACTTTGCATACTACCACTCGGTAATGAGTTTTGTAATAATATTCTGGGGAAATTCCACGGATAGTAACAATATATTTCTATTACAAAAAAGAGTAATTAGAATAATAGTAGGTGCCAAATCTAGGGAATCGTGTAGGACTATTTTAAAAAAAACTACAAATAATGCCCATGGCTTGTCAGTATATCTTTTCATTAATAATCTTCCTCGTATGTAATCGTGGAAACTCTGTAACTAATTCAACAGTTCATAGCATAAATACACGTCAAAAAAATGACTTTCATACTCCATCGGCAAGTCTATCGTGCTATCAAAAAGGAGTGCGTTATATGGCAGTAAAAATTTTTAAAAGCCTCCCTATCGATGTAAAACATGAAACTCAAAACATAAAATTGTTTAGGGCCAAATTAAAGAAGTACCTAATTTCTCACGCCTTCTATTCTGTAGGTGAATTCATGACATTCAATAACACTTCATGAAATTGATACTAAAACTTTGTGTTGTACTAGTAGACTATATTGTAAATCTCGTCTGTATATATTTCATCCAGACTGTGACTATAAATTAAGACTATATAATGGTATTAAGTTTTTTGACTTGTTCCATATTCTAACTGTAAAGCAATGTATGAATACCATGGAATGTTAATAAATACAATACAATACAATACAATTGGCAATACTGTCATACTTCTACAACAACAACAACAAATTCCATGAACAGTACAGGTGTCCAACTAAGACTGTTATAGACAATCCTGATAGCGGGAGTTGTTAAAATATCTGACTATCGTATGGCGCGTAGAAATGGATAATGTGGATGAAACTCGCAGTGCGAAAAAAATTGAAAACTTTTTATCGTGTGTGGGCCAAAGTAACACGCGCTGAGCCACTCTAACCCCGGTTTACGGTACCTTAATTTTCAGATTGAAATTTGAACGTAGTTTCTGAATAGCGATTGTGTATGTATGTATGTATGTATGTATGTATGTATGTATGTATGTATGTATGTATGTATGTATGTATGTATTTATTAACACTACAATTGGGTATACACCCGGTGGCAGTGATATATAATATACAATAAATACAATTACATGAAATAAAATAAAATAAAACTAAATGAAATAAAATAAAATAAACGTAAATCTATAAATAGTAGATGCAATAAACCTAGGACTATAATTAAAAACTATTCTATAATAACGCCTACGATAAGCAAAAGTAAATCTAACTTATAAGTACTTCTATTTCACCCAACTATTACCAATTAAGTAATTACATATCACCTTAATTAATTACATACCAACTTAATTACATATCATCTTAAGTAATTACATATCACCTTAATTTATTTACATATCAACTTAATTATTTTACATATCAACTTAATAATTACATATAAAGGTAAAAGGTAAAGGTATCCCCGTAACATGCCATGAAGGCACTTGGGGGGCATGGAGGTAGAGCCCCATGCTTTCCATGACCTCGGCACTAGAATGAGGTGGTGTAGTCGGCACCACGCTCTGACCGCCTTTTACCCCCGGGAAAGACCCGGTACTCAATTTTATAGAAGGCTGAGTGAACCTTGGGGCCGTTCTGAAAGTTTGGCAACGAGAAAAACTTAATTAATTATGTATCAACTCAATTAGTTACCTGACACAACTTAAATATTACACTGCACCTCCAATTACATTTTCAGTCTAATCTTCTCAACCTTTCCTTAAATGTATTGATTTTAAGAGGACCACCTTGAAAGATTTCCGCAGGTAAGCTGTTCCAGTCTACTATTGTGCGGTTAACAAAAGAAAATTTTGCCACGTCCGTTCTTTGTTTTCTACATTTAAACTTCCTAATATGATCAGCCCTTACTAAGTATGATGGTGTTGCTAATCTAGCATTGATATCGGTCCATGCTTTGTGTCCCATTTGTGCCTTAAACAATGCGGTGAGTCTGGTTTTTCGTCGCCTTGATTTGAGAAGTTCCCACCCTAAGTCTTTTACTATCTCCTCATCATGTCCCTTCCCCATTTTGACATATTTTGCTGCCTTGCGTTGGACCTTTTCTATTGAATCGATTTGGTTTTGTCTGTACGGATCCCAGCCTACTGCTCCCTATTCCATAATTGGGCGAACAAGGGTTTTGTACGCTAATTCTTTTGACTTTCGGTTAGATTTCTTCAGAATACGCATAGAGAAACGTAATGCTTTCCAGGCTTTCCTTGTGGTATTGGTGACTTGTTCCTCCCAACCCAGTATTCCTCCCAACCCAATGAAAATGAAAATTTAATGAAAAGAAATTTATCTTCGATTTCGTGACATTTAAAGAAAGTAGATTTGGTTCAAGCCAGTTTTTGACCAAACTCACGCCTTCATTTGCGTAACTGTAAGGGCATTTCAATTTATAGCTCGGAAAATAATCATTGTATAATCTGTATATGATATAATAGTGCCGTTGTATCTTTTCTAGACTAGTATCTAATAAAAAAATATATATAATGAAACCGTGGAAAAATTGGAGTACGCAAGTGGATCGCCCTGTACGCCAGAAATTCCAGCTGAGCTTGAAAGGGTTTGAGCACAAGTCTCCGGCAAAGAAAGCACACACCTTGTCAAAACTGTTTATGGGAAATAACCAGATGGCCCCTAGCTATCATCGAAGGAACAAGGATAGTTTTATGAATATCTTAGGCAAACTAACTCGGCACTATAGCGCTCAAGTGCACACAGCCACGGTAAGCACACTGTCAAACTAAACAATACCGACCACTCTTGATGGGTGAAGGAACTACACGCAACTTCCGTTCACGTAGGTCTACACATGCTTGGTCGTTGACCCGGTCACTGCGAAATGTTACGCTATGATTACAGACACGCAACTTTTGTTGTTCGAATTTATCTCGTTTTCTGGAATCCGGGCGTTCCACTGGGTATGATTCACTGGCTTCTGGTATCGCTGTTCTTCCCCTCAGGTATCGGTTCTCTGGACCAATCTCCAACTTGTTATCCTTTACAAATAGCAAGGGCACACAGTTCTTATCGCGAGTATTGAAACCAAATTACGCAGCTTTCCAAAGGCCTGTGTGACATAAAAATGTCCCTTATGTTAACTAAATATTGATTAGTTTATGGAAAACAGATAAGAACAGAGAAATATTGAAAATGTAATCCGAACCCGACACCATCACCTCGCAATGAGTGAGCGTCCATATTTTACCTGAAACATCAGTTTCGCATAAAATAGAATCACATAGGTGGAAATTAATGTGTCGCAAATTATGGCTTTGTATGAGAAACATCAACAAGGAAATCCTTTAATATATGAGAAGAGAATTACATTAAACGTGTTTCATAAGGTTCCTGAGAAATACCCTGAAGTCATTACGGCAATTAGAAGTGAATTTACTGCTGTTTCCGTTCCAGCTTGAAAAGAGTTCCAAGAAATAGTAAACCAAGCAAGGAAAAAACCTATTAAAACCCATGAAACGTCTTAAGGCGAAGCGCTACTCGTAATAGTCGAATTTTGACAAAGTTTTTTTCTTTTTCTGCACACTGAAAATGTACGGTTTCATGAAGAGTATTTTCGTGAACATTTTATGACTTAATATCAGTATATTAAATCTACAAACGAATTTGGTAGAAGTTGTGTTAATATACGAGTTACGTGTAACCAAAACTTTAAATTCAATTATCTCAAAGAAAAGAAAAAAAAATTTCTACGTTTTCAACGACAAGTATTCACTTTATTTCTCAGTGGTTAAAGCTAGAGTGATGAAACTTGGCATCCTTATTCATTATTATCTCTGTTGTGAAATGGAGCATTTGAATAGCTGTATTCAGCACAGTTTTATTGCTAGAGAATTATACATAAAGCAGTATTACTTTTTTATTAATATTTGAACATTGAAGAAATTATATATATTTTTTTTTATTTTTACAAATGAATAAATTAAAGGAGGGTATTACCAATGCTCCATTGCACAAAGTGCAGTGTTACATTTAAGAAAAAAGTACAATATTAAAAAAAATCATATTTTTTGTTTAAGAAATAGGATTTTCACTAAGAAAATTAAGAAAAAAGAAAACAAAATAAGGTCATTTTATTTTTTTAAAGTGTTTATGAGAAAAGATTGAAATTTACAATGATATTGATATGTATATCCAGTAAAAAATTTTTCAACTTTCTAGCTAAAAAATTGTAGATTTTAGCAATTTCAGTAACGCAATGCCTTAAGGTATACACCGAGGCTAAGGATAAAAATCCACATTTTTCCTTAATGTCTTTCAAACTTTAGTGACATGATTCTTGGGCGTAATGTAACCAATTTATATAATGCAAACTTGAAAATCCAATTTGGGGACGCAAAAAAATATTTGGACAAAAATTAATAACATTTTGGATCGACTTAATTGCATTAGAAATTAACCTAGGGTAAAACGTCTTTCTCCAAAATGATCCCCTATGTATGGAGAATGTTACATGCTAAAATTATTTATTTATCTTGAACCATTCATAAGATATACCACATTATAAAAGCAGTTTATAAAAAAATGTACGTAGCTATATTTGTATATTTTTGGGATAAAATGATTATAATCGATTGAAAATAATAATTTTAGTTTACAACATAGGTTTAAGGTTTAATTTGGTACCCCAATGAAGTATTTTGTTCAATTGGAAGTCTACTTTTCGTCCGTCGGAAAAATAAGAAATGTCGGAAAATGTGAAATAGGAGAAAACAGACACTGAAGATGGCGTAAGATACAGGGTGATTCACGAGGAGCTTATTTCCGAAGACATTATGAGCAGAAAATGTCACAGACTATAAAAATTTATCCTAATCTCAATATTTTCAGAGTTACATTAATTTGAAGTTGTTTGTAAAATTCCATTATTATTTAGTTTTAAGGGTGAAAGAATATTACAGATAAAGAATGAACTATTCAGGAGTATCATTTATTTAATTAGCTAGTATTCTGAAGCTAAAAATGTGTTGTGGATTCCATAGTTGCTTCGTACAGAACTTTTTTTTTTTCGATTTTTAACTACAAACTTACATTTTTCTTACGCATCATCACAACAATTGTTACAAATCACGCCACTCTTGTAAATTCTTCAAGACTGTACATTAGGATGCATAATTAAATTGTAAAGAATCAAGTTCCTAAAGTCGTATGATTTGTAACAATTTTTGTGATAAGTACGTAAGAATGATGTCATTTTTAGTTAAAACTGAAGCACAAAATCTGTACAAAGCAATTAACAACACATTTTTAGCTTCAGAACACTAGCCAATTAAAGAAATTATACTTCTGAATAGTTCATTCTCTATTTGTAATATTGTTTTGCTTTAAAAAAAAAAAAAAGAAAAGGGGGTATTTACTAATAACTTCAAATTAGTATAACTCTGAAAATATTGAGATTAGGACAAATGTTTACATGACATTTTTTGCTCAGAATGTCTTCGGATATAAGCTCCGAAAGTGGCGGTAACTCCTCATGAATCACCCTGTATATAAAGTATAGTGCGCTTATATTATAAATGTCCAAATAATTATGAAACTATTGAGATAATGGATTATATTTTTTAAAACTAGAAGAAATGAGCTTCCAGATGAGGCAAAAACATTTACCAAAATTTGAAGAAATCTGATATTTCTAGACTCGATGTAGCTCTACACCTTAACACAAATATCACTGTATGAATCCATATTTTCAGGAAAAAATAGGCCTTAACCTAAATTCCGAAGTCTAATGAACAATATTCAAGTCTTAGTGTTTAAAAGGTAATTTGGATAGAGCTACATTATGTCTGGTTTTGTCCACTTCAGCTCTCTGCATGAACTGAGAGAAGCCACTGCGCTAATCTCCCGGCCCACGAAGCGTCTTTTGTGAAGAACGATATTATTCAGTTCTTACTGAAATCTTCAGTTGTTAAAAGCTTGTATTCAACGTGCCAGAGGAACTCATATTGTACTTCTTTTCGGATAATTGGCGCTATTCCAAAGGAAAGAGCAAGAAAAGGACTTTTATCTAATATCAGACAGAATCTACAGACATTATGGGTGAAAGAAAACGGGGGAATTGGCAAGGGAAACATATTGTGGAGGCTATTGTCGGTTAAAAAAATCCAGTGCTTCGTATAAATATAGGACGAAGTTACGAAATCAAGGTCACACAGTTCTAGCACTTAAATCGAACATATCTGCATTGAGAAGTAGCTACGAATCCTGCGAACAAGGGTTCGATTCAAGGCCGGGACTAGTCTCGTGTCTCTTGTCTTATATTAAGCGACATGCTAACCACATTGCGAGGGAATCCTGCTACTTATGGGACTCTCAATTTGTTTACAATTGTCACAGAAGTGAGAACAGTTTCTATCAAAGCGCCAGTCCTGAAAGGGAAGACATAATTATAATTATGAGCGTGTAAAACTCTGCGCTGTATCAGGGATACACAGAAAAAGTCACTCAGTTTCAGGAACGGAACTACAGTTGTGTTGGTTTGATTATTTTATTACTGTTTCGGTTAATAAATGCAGAGTATGGATAAGATAAGTAATTAAAGAAAGACATGCAATCAAACAACATTCCGAAATTATTTCCTGCTCACAACACATTTTTCACTCGAAGTATATCGTACGTGTCTATTATCAACAGTAATCTCAGTAGAGGTTTTGATATATCTAGAGAAAATCAAAACTCGGGTGGGATTTAAGGGGAGTTGGTCATTATCGCATGCAAAATAGTGGTAAAAATAGCCTATCTTCTAGCAGTCATAAATATAATAGTATACTATTTATCAGTGGTCTTTCATTTTTGTTAGCTATGTGTGTATACATATTAAGCTTTAAAATGAAAAACAATGGTGACTCTAGAGTAAATCTGTATCCTTAAATTAATTTTTTTAATTAAGCACAATTTTTTTTTTAATTCACTACATGTCTGTGATTAGGTACACTCTATTCACTTATTATAACACATATAGAATTGAAAATTTGACCACTTACTGCTAATAGATACTAAAACATACCCTACTAAAATTATTCATATATCTGTAATATTATGGGCATAGGGCTTATAGTAATCATCACCGTCAATAAATTAAAAAAAAATTGAAGATTAGTATAAGCCCTATGCCCATAATATTACAGATATTTTAATAATTTTAGTAGGGTATATTTTAGTATCTGTTAGCAGTAAGTGGCCAAAATTTTAATTCAATGTGTGCTAGGATAAGTGAATAGAGTGTACCTAATCACAGGTATGTAGTGAATTTATATAAAACATATGTTTAAATTCAAAAATTAATTTAAGGGTAAGATTTACATTAGATTAACCATTCTTTTTTCATTTTAAAGTTTAATGTGTATACATAAAACACTAAAAAAATGAAATAGCTGTGATAAATAGTATTACATCTATGACTGCTTGAAGATAGGCTATTTTTACCATTACTTTGCATGCAATAACGTCCAATTCCCCTTAATTGACTATTACACGATTAGAAGAAACTATATAAAGATTAGAAGTAACGAAGTACTCCAATACAATAAAATATTAATTGGCTTACGAAAATACAACTGTCTTCAAATGTATTATTGTACCATCTCAACATTATGCTAGATGGCAGTAGTGTTTTATGATTATGTTTTCTTGTTATCAATTGTGCCAACTATGGAATCTTCATTGAACTCTGTGGACGGTTACTAGTCAAGAAGGCTTTGTTGATTCAGTTTCATTTGTATTAAAACAGTTGCATTCACTTCAATTATCCGGATCCCAGTAATCAACGTCACTTGACAGATGATTTTCAATAAATCTTAGTATTAAACAATCTCTGATACGTGACTATCCATAATATCATATAGCAGAAGCTATAACATAACCTAAATAATATAAACAAGTGTTAGAGAAGTTTTAATTAGGGATGATGAAATATACACGAAAAGTTTTAATTAACGATGATGAAATAAAAAATAAATATGAATAATTTTAAAAGAAACAATTACTGAAAGTACAATTTTCAAATTTGAATGTTTTAGTGGTTGGTGGTTCAGTTGATGTTATATTGGACATGTGCATAAAAGAAGTGAACTCGTTGATGTACATGGTGTATCCCACAACTTATTCAGGATTTCCGAATGGTGCCCTTCATATATCTTTATTAATCCTTGTTCTTGAATGCCAATGCTAGTCATATTTGAAAGTGCTGTGCATCGACTGGAGTGGTTTGTAATTTTCTGTTTTTGACGTCCAGACCAGTGCAGTTTGAAATGTTGGCAAACAAAGAAACAATTGCTAGGGTAATGATAAAAAAACAAATGCTAGGGAAACGATAAAATTAAACAAATGCTACGGGAAGTGATAAAACTGTGCGATAAGCAGCCATGATTGGTTGAAAGACGTCCTTTTGTACCGTTTTATTGGTCAAAAGAAGTGTGACGTAGTAAAAGTGTAATTGTCGCTTTAATATTGCACAACTCGCGATTACAAATTTAACAAATGATCGCACAGGTCTGTAGCTGCTCTCGATGGGGAGATATTACTAAGAGAGGCCGCGCGGCACGGCTAATTTTATACGCGATTTCAACGCCCTCATGCCCGTAGCGAAAGAAGGTGGCGTTATTGGATGTGGTCACATAAGTTACATTGGTTCATGGTCTGACTCCTAATAACATTAGTAATTAGTGGCTCATAATTTTGCTAGAGTGACTGTTAGGAATGCTGCCAATTTTTGTTTCACCACGGATTCCGGTACGTGTGCCCATATTCGGTGCAAGGAAAGAAATTTATACATTTAGCAAAATTGCACTGAGCATTCAGCTTTGAACATTCTGAAACACACATTATATATAGGGAATATATTTTAAGAATCAACAAAGTTCCTATATTTACTTACTTATAAATGGCTTTTAGGGAACCCAGAGGTTCACTGTGGCCCTCACATAAGCCCGCCCTCGGTTCCTATCCTGTGCAAGATTAATCCGTTCTCTATCATCATATCCCACCTCCCTCAAATACATTTTAAAATCATCCTCCCATCTACATCTCGGCCTCCCCAAAGGTCTTTTTCCCTTCGGACTCTCAACTAACACTCTATATGCATTTCTGGATTCACCCATACGTGCTACATGCCCTGTCCATCTCAAACGTCTGGATTTAATGTTCCTAATTATGTCAGGTGAAGAATACAATGCGTGCAGTTCTGCGTTGTGTAACTTTCTCCATTCTCCTGTAACTTCATCCCTCTTAGCCCCAAATATTTTCCTAAGAACCTTATTGTCAAACACCCTTAATCTCTGTTCCTCTCTCAAAGTGAGAATCCAAATTTCGCAGCCATACAGAACAACCGGTAATATAACTGTTTTATAAATTCTAATTTTAAGATTCTTTTGACAGCAGACTACATGACAAAACCTTCTCAACCGAATAATAACAGGCATTTCCCATTTCCTATTTTTATTCTGCGTTTAATTTCCTCTCGAGTGTCATTTACATTTGTTACTGTTACTCCAAGATATTTGCATTTTTTCTCCTCTTCAAAGGATAAATTTGAAATTTTTATATTTGCATTTCGTACAGTATTTTGGTCACATGATATAATCATATACTTTCTCTTTTCGGGATTTACTTCCAAACCTATCTCTTTACTTGCTTCAAGTAAAATTCCGCGTTTTCCCTAATCGTTTGTGGATTTTCTCCTAACATATTCACGTCACCCACATAGACAAGCAGCTGATGTCACCCGTTCAATTCCAAACCCTTTCTGTTATCCTGGACTTTCCTAATGGCATACTCTAGAGCAAAAAGTAAAAGTGATAGTGCATCTTCCTGCTTTAGCCCGCAGTGAATTGGAAAAGCATCCGACAGAAACTGGCCTATACGGACTCTGCTATAAATTTCACTGAGAGACATTTAATTAATCGAATTACTTTCTTGGGAATACCAAATTCAATAAGAACATTATATGAAACTTCTCTTAACAGAGACATATGTTTTTTTAAGTCTATGAATAACTGATACACTGTACCCTTATACTCCCATTTTTTTTTCTGTAACATCTGTCGAATACAAAAAATCTGACCAATAGTCGATCTATCACGCCTAAAACCACACTGATGATCCCCAATAATTTCATCTACATATGGAGTTAATCTTGTCAAAGAAATATTGGACAAAACATTATTTTGTGCGAGATCGTGCGTATTTGCTTGTTTTCCGCACAGAACCAATACGCGGTAAGTGTGAAATACCACATTCAGTATTCCCAACGTAACACACATAACAATTTCCCTCTTCTTACCGCTTAAGCGCGACATTCATTTCACTGCTTCAGGCTTTTAACATATTATTTTTAGAGACGTTTAACATAGTAATAATTATAAATTGGAAACTTACCACTGCAATTTCACCTAAATTCCAATGTTAATTATTGTTTTTAAATATATGCAAAAATTAAGTAAAGTCTACTACTCCACGAAACTTATTGCATTCCTGATATAAGTAACATTAAGGAAGCCGTGAAAAAATCAACGAGATTCCAGATGCCGATGTTATTACTGCAATATGTTATATTAATGATATTGTTAAAACATTAAAATGAAAAATAAATCATTACATAACCTTACCGTTTGTTTTAAGTTCGCATTTATAGACTGGGGGGAAAAAGACAGACGTATATCACGGCCTGCTGGAGTATAGTAAAACACAGAAAACATTTTACAGCAACAATGTTGAAGAAAGATATTTTGGTGTTCCGAAGTTGGCGTCATTAAACAGAAACCAACATGGAGATTTCATTGCAACTAATTAGAAATTCGTCTTTCAGGTATGTAATAAACGATCTTCGCACAAAATAATGTACGATACACGAGCGGTATGTTTGTTTTCATGTTCTCGGAAATTTAAAAAGCTCAACTACGTTTCGCTTTTTCAATCTTTTCCTCGACAATGAAAACGTCAACATGCCGCTCTTGTAACGTATATTACTATTATTAAGGAAATTATTAATAATTGCTGAATATAATAAGAAATTGTAATTAATTTTTTTAACTTCTCGTTTTCTAAGCACAAGAGGAATGACGTGCAACTTATGAAGTCTGCATGTTTTATGATGAACAGTTTTGCCCCCTCACATAATATAAGCGTTGATCTCAGTGACGTATTTTCCCCTACCGTTTCATTCCGTATTCTTCTTCACCTGAGTCACAGTATAGGCCTATGTGTTAATGAAATGGATATTATTTTTTTATATTATATCCGATCATAAAATTGTCATTCTTTAAAGCTGTATGTTAAGGTAAACGTAGTGTGAACGCCATCAAATACGTACAAGTCACACCTCCTTCTTAATTCGCCACGTTTCCATGTATGGATGTTTTGATTTGAGTGCAGCAGTGTGTTGCTTTGAAACTCTTTGAGTTTTATTTGCATGTATTAAAATATATAAGACTTGTTAATTCAAACAGCTGCTTGCAAATGGAATAATAATGGCGCCGCTGTGAACCAATTCGCTCGGGCGCCTTATCCGGTCGCAGAGGCAAGCCGCCACACTCCTAACTAACCGCAAAAAGGGTTTGTGTAACATAACGCAGCAATTTAAGTTTTTATGCCGCGCAAACTGGAAGTGGGCCTTTGCTTTGACCCGACGAATGTCAGTCAGACGATCACGGTCAAAGGAACATCGTCAGGTATTTAGTATTTTATTTAGTACTAGCCGTACCCGTGCGCTCCGCTACACCCGTTAGAAATAAATATAAAGTAATTATATAATTAAAATAGGACATTTGATCCAGGGAACATTCGTGTTTGATAGAAGGATAAATCGTTTATTATGTTACTTAATTTAAATTGTATTTGCATAATTAAAATGCGATCATTTTGATCCAGAGACCACTCATTTCGTCATAAAAATTATTTTAGGAGATACAGGAAACGAATGTACAGAATAGCCTATCAAGTTTTCTGTGCATAAGAAGCTATTTTAATCTTACCTGTCCTCGATTCACTCAGAAGTTACTGTAATAACATTATAGCATTATGTCCATCTAGAGAAACTACACTTTCCAACGGTGAATTAATAATTAATTATACTAATCGGTTAATTTAGCTTCCGATATTACTTCATAGAAACGCAGAAACATTATCTGTAGGCTATCTTTCATAGCTTTCGATTGTTGCTGTCCAAGGCCCCTTATAGACGAAGTCATTTGTTTTTTAATTCATTACACGGCCTTAGATGGCAGTTATTTTAATTTTAAAACTCATTTATCTCATTCAATATCAGTCCTATCAAAATTTTTCAAGGAATAAAACTTATCGGAAATTATTTGTAAAGAAACTTTTGTTATGTAACATTTTTCACAAAAATCAATAATAAGAGAGATATTTCGATTTATTTAATTCAGGCCCCCTTATAACCCCCCTTTTAAATAATGTATTTTGAATGCCATATAGCCTAAAATCTAAGTTACAACGAACTTAATTTATATTCCAATTTTCATCGAAATCCGTTCAGCCATTATCGCGTGAAAAGGATACAGACAGACAGACAGACAGACATACAAACAAAAATTTCAAAAAAGCGATTTTCGGTTTCAGGGTGGTTAATTATATATGTTAGGACCAATTATTTTTGGAAAATCGAAAATTACCAGAAAAATTTCGGCTACAGATTTATTATTAGTATAGATTTAGTATTTATTTTATTTAACCTGTTAGAGATAAGGCCATCAGGCCTTCTCTGCCCCTCTACCAGGGGTAGTGCAAGCCGGGAATGAAAATAAAGAAAATCCCTGCTTCAATTAGACTAGGTGCATATTTCAAGCTTCTTGACATATCAGTCACCCCTATCGGCTCTGTACTCATTTCTACTTTCTGTACGTTTTTACTGTAAGGCTCTAAAAGGAATATTCTGAGATATCTTTCTGTGTACTCTGTTTAGTTCTCTTCTAACATCACTGTCTTCCATATTATTTTGTGTATTGCATCTTTTAATTTATATCTGAAACCTTATACTATACAGGGACATCATTTTATTTTTACTAACATTTTTAATATTAATCTGGCTACCTTTGGAGTAATGATTGAGACCCGGAAACACCGTTTACTACCTCCTTCCACGACTGGAGTCCGATGATACTAGCGTAAAATACAAACAAATCACTTTCCTAGGTACAGGAGGGAAGAAGAGTAGTTCATCCATTTACGTAAACTAGGATATATCGCAATTTTGAGTTTATTAATTTTCATTAGGTTTTTGTTTAATCAAAATACAGTAGGTACAGTATTAACAATAACTGAGTTATCCATGCGAACGTATTCATTATGCAGTGTATACTATACTGTCTACAGCACATTGGCGTACAATATAGAGAATGAAGTTAAATTGAAAAATAATCATAATATGGATATTTAAACTCATTTTTGAAAATGGTGGCCGTACATTTCGATACAGGCTTCAGTTCTTTTGTGCCTATTATCGCACTACAGACTATTGTACCTAATTCCAATTACCAGTTTCGTTCTTCGTACTAGTAACTCATGTTGAAATAATTCTGTACCTACTCTATAAAAGAGTACCTTACGTACTGTAAATTCAGTCTTCACTTCTGTCCGACCCGCACAGATAAAATTATTCAGACATGCTATCTACTGTCCGTCCAAGTGGTTATGTCGCAGGATCGTAGAAAGGGGGGAATCACGTGATAGTTAATTACTTAACTTGGCCCTTTTATTTAAGTTATTTTAAACAGTTGCATAATATTACGTAGACGTCCAATTAATTCCTAACAGAAATTAATGTTTTCAGAGAAGAGCTAAGAAAGCCCAGTCACTAGTCTTTACAGTGGAGCGAGCAGAAGCAGGTGGGGGAAATCGGGATGCGACGTAGGCAAACGGACGACAGTACCTGTGCGAAAATATGATTCAATATTGGAAGTTTTCGTCACTGGAAAACGCGAACATATTTCTGAAACGTACTACAATCACTAACTCAGTACTGCGACCTTAGTTCTGTGTGGAGGACAGTTGGAACTTCGTTAGTAGAAGGGGTGAGAGTGAAGTACATTCAAAAACTCAGGTACAATAAAAGTTGAAGTAAAAATAAAATGATGTCCCTGTATCTCTTCTATTCATTTTATTATACATAATACAGAAACTCGTATATGAGTATGTCTCGTGACCAGAATATTGTACGAAATGGACATAATATAAAAATTGGAGATTTATCCTTCGAAGAGGTGTATTCAAATATATTTTGTAGCAACAGTAACAAATATAAATGACACTCGGGAGGAAATTAAACGCAGAATAAAAATTGGAAATGCCTGTTATTTGGCGCTCCCTCAGGTTGCGGATAGAGGAGACAGCCTCCAGATATGGAGGGTAGCTGGGGAGCAGGTAAGGGATAGTCCTCCAGCTTGGGGGAGGGAGAAAGGCTAACAACACATCACTGTAAAAAAACAGCTTGTTACGAAATCATAACATTAGCCTCGGAATGGGACTCAAGAGGGAAAAAGACCTTTGGGGAGGCTGAAACGTAGATGGGAGGATAATAATGAAATGGATTTGAGGGAGGTGGATATGATGGTAGAAACTGGATTAATCTTGCTCAGGATAGGGACCGATGGCGGGCTTATGTGAGGGCGGGAATGAACCTGCGGGTTCTCTGAAAGCCATAAGTAATTTATCCTATCATTTTATTTTTTTATGTATTTTCAAATGGCCCTTAATAACCTATTCCTCTGCCTAGGGCAATACATATAAATATGTTTTGTTTTGTGGCGGTAACCATTGCAAATGATTACATACACACTGAATTAGGTCGACCTGGTTGGCGAGTTGGTATAGCGCTGGCCTTCTATGCCCAAGGTTGCGGGTTCGATCCCGGGCCAGGTCGATGGCATTTAAGTGTGCTTAAATGCGACAGGCTCATGTCAGTTGATTTACTGGCATGTAAAAGAACTCCTGCGGGACAAAATTCCGGCACATCCGGCGACGCTGATATAACCTCTGCAGTTGCGAGCGTCGTTAAATAAAACATAACATTTTTTTACCACTGAATTAGGCCTACATAAGATTGTCGGGTTTGAGTCGAGTTTGGTGGATTACTTTGATATAATTATCACCTGCCGCATTGACTGATACTAAATATCTCTCACCACGTTGGCCAAGGATCAAATTTCTGCAGACTTTAATAAAACAATAATGTTTCTGACCAAGCATCATCATGAATGCTGTCCGGTGAAGACGATGGTGATGATGAAATGAATGATTTCTTTGAATGCTGAATGGTATTGTGGATGTGAAAAATAAAAAATTAGCAATATTTTTAATTGTATGAAGAAGTGGATGGTGATTTGTTTTAACGTTGACTGTCACTGAGAATGTGAAAAACAATATTTAGTATTTCATAAGTTGGTACAACAATTGCGTTTCCTTTGTTTGGCAACCCCGTCCCGAAGACTCTCACTATGTACTAAGGTTTCTGCTAGATATCAGATAGAAAAAAGCTTTCTTTTACTATCAAATTTTTTTTTGTGACAGCCCCTACAAGAAGATGATGACCACTCGTTTTCACCCCCAAACACAATACAGATAAAACAATATAACTTATTTGTCTCAGAGCACCCTGTTGCCCAAGGATATTATTTCTTGTACCATGAAAACTTAAATTTTCTATTTTCTCTTCCTCCATCCTCTATTTTAATATGTAAATGTGGTGTCGACGCGCTGGTTCGATTCCTCATGGGGGAAGAAATTTTCTCATGAAATTTCGGCCAGTGTATGGGACCGGTGCCCACCTAGCATCGTGATGCACTTGGGGAGCTACGATAGGTAGCGAAATCCGGTTGCGAATACCAGCTATGACGGCTGGGGGGATCATCGTGCTAACCACACGATACCTCCATTTTCGTTGGATGATCGTTCACCTCTGCTTCAGCATGTGGACGTGAGGCCAGCAGCCGGCTGGTCGGTCTAGGCCCTTCACGGGCTGTAGCGCCACGGATTATTAATGTGGTGTCGACGTACTATCTTTGTAAGCACATTTTGTTTCATACGTCCAACTTGAAAACGGCTTCTCTTTTAATTCTACAAATAACGACCTCAATGTTCTCCCAGTATGAGCCTTTTTATACAAAATTAGTATGTAACACACACACGCATGCACATTTGATTAAACTAATACTCAACACTGCAACGCATTCACAGAACACCAATATAGCACTCCTACTGTATTGCGACGTTGAGGCTAGCCACGCTTCCTGCTAAAGTCTGTGTGATGTATCTTGTCTCACTGTGAAAAGAGAGAGATAATGTCTTACTTCGTCTGTGTTGTTATGGCGATGGGAGAGTGGAGCGGTGCCGTCCATCCATCCAGTGGCGGAAGGGACTAGTTGATATATTCTGTAGCGCAGAATAAAATAACGAAATATCTCTCTTCGTACTGTGTAGTTCCGTCACTTAGCTTGTCTTTCAAGAAACTGACTTCCAGCAGCCTGTACAATAACAAGATTTTGAAAGGAATGCTGAAAATTTACAACCCTCCTACAATCTCCACCCTCATTTAAAGGTACTTGGTTTTATTGTTACTGAGACAAGATAAACCATACCAGGTATAATAAGTCTTAGCTAATCGATACCCCCTTCACCCCGGCCTTCCCTCAAGCTTGCAACTGCCGCTACGAAGATTCTGCCACAAGCCTCTAGCACTGAATTGTCCATCCTGGATTGTCTGCCAGCAATGAACTTAATATATGGAAGGATCGGAGTGCAATCAAGTGTTACGATACATCGTTATTACGAACTTACAGGCCTACTGTTACTAGGAATAATAACTCATATTTTTTGGCATATTTTAACTTCAAAATCCTCTCAAAGGTTTCGCCACTGCGTGGTAAAAGCCATTAAATTTAGAGCCCTCATCTCTTTGCCCTGATTCTTGGAGGATAATTTTGAATCACATGCAATGCTTCAATAGTAAGATTGTTTACAATCTTGTAGGGTATATTTTTACTTCCCTCATCACCCATTAAAATAAACAAAAGACCCACATTGTCCAAAAAAAGAGGAGCGCCACACGTGTGGTTGTGAATAATCAGAAATCTATACACGTTAGCAGTCACGATTTGAATTCGTGTTACAAAACTGTGAGGTTACTCAAGTGAAGGACGCTCGTTGTTATATTCAGAGGCACAACTCTCATCTTTATTCGAAGAAATCAGCCAACAGATTTAAAGACAAGATACGCACTTGGCTCGGCGTGAAAGCTTCAATCCACGCGGAACAAGACAAGGTGTTGGTTCACCAGACGCGGCGTGGGTGGACGGTTGACGGGGGGCCAGGGTATTGAAACCCGACACCGGTAGATGGTGTTACGCCACGCGTGTGTGATGTAAATAATCGCAAGCGGCTGTTACAATAAAAAACTGGAAACTTTCCAACAGGTTCCAAGAGACTGCGAGACCTTGGACGGAGCGGACCTGCTCCACAAGGCTCTCCGGCTTATTAAATAGAGGCTTCAGCTGTGAGAGTTAATAATTACTCCGCTGCAGTGTGGGATCATTTATAAAATGTGCTATCGACATTTCTGGGAAATTAACTGGAAGGCAGGAAAACCTATTTCACCACTACTTTCTAGCACAAAGCAACGTCATGCGTAAGTCTCAACTGCAGCATATCAGAAACACATCAGCATTTGCGATGCTTCCTCGGTAAATTTTAATAATTTAGTTTACTGTTATTTATTTATTAAATGTATTCATTTGTTTATTATATTTATTTATTAAATGTATTCATTTGTTTATTATATTTATTTAATTACTTATTTACTCTTTATTTTATTATTATCTATCTATCTATCTATCTATCTATCTATCTATCTATCTATCTATCTATCTATCTATCTATC
>JAJSOF020000023.1:5893557-6026057 GCA_025594305.2 Periplaneta americana | reverse complement strand
AGTGATTTATATTCCTCGTCTTGCCTTCTGGGATTAAACCAAATTAATTTTACTGTCTCAAATAAAAATCTACTTGATCTTGTCTTTACTAATATTATTAATAGTACAGTAAAACTAGCCAATCATTCTCTAGTTTTGGAGGATTCTTATCATCCATCTATCTCCATTAATCTTGAAGTGTATTTGTCGCTACCTGATCACTGCCAATCTAGTACCTTCATAAATTATTCTCAAGGTGATTACTTGAAACTCTATTCCACTCTATACAATCATGATTGGAATTCCATATATCAAACTACTGATGTTAACGTTGCTGCTAACGCGTTATCCCAGATTATGAACAAAGCTATTTCTCTTGCTGTTCCTGTCACTTTGTAAAAAAATCGCACTATCCTAAATGGTTTTCAAATACCTTGCGTATACTTATTAGGAAAAAGAACAAAGCACATAGAAATTTTAAGAAATTCAAAACTGATCACCATTATCAAATTTTTTCCAATTACAGAAAACAAGTTAAAGCTATGATTAAATCTGACAAATTTAAATGGTTACAATCCATTGATGAAAATTTGAAGAATGAACCTAAGAAATTTTGGAAATACGTAGAATCTTTTCGTAAATCCAATAATTATCCCACCGAATTATTAATAAATGGGATTCACATTACTGATCAGCAAGAAATTGCTAATGCATTTGCTAATCAATTCAAATCGATTCAAAAACAGCCTAATTCTAATCTCTGTTTGTTGGAGTATAATTCTACTGACTTCTTATCCTTACCTAAAATTACAGTTGAAGACGTTTCATTAGCCATAAAAAGCTTAAACCTAATAAATCAAAGGGCACTGATGGCATTCCTAATTTTATTATTAAGGGATGTTCTAATATTCTAATACCCGTTTTAACCTTTATATTTAATTTAAGTTTATTAACCGGTACATACCCTATGCTTTGGAAAGAAGCATCCGTTATTCCTATCTTTAAGAATGGTAAAAAAATGTTGTTTCCAATTATAGACCTATTTCAATATTAAACAATTTCTCAAAAATTTTTGAAAAAATAATCCACAAACATGTTTCATTTTATGTTAAGAATAAAATTAATTCAGCACAACACGGTTTTACTAAAGGTAAATCAACAACTACAAACTTAGTATCCTACCTTAATCTTGTTATGCCTGTTGTTGAAACCCAAGGTCAAATTGACTCAATTTATATCGACTTTAGCAAAGCGTTTGATGTTGTACCTCACAATATTCTGATAAATAAATTAAAAAACTTTGGTCTCTCTTCTAACTACGTGAGCTGGTTTGAAAACTATTTAACTAATAGACAATGTTGTGTTCGTCTTGGTGATTCTCTCTCGGACCCATTTAATTGTTTATGTGGAGTTCCCCAAGGATCTACATTGGGCCCTCTATTATTTTTATTATTTATTGATGACATATGTAAAAGAATAAGTTCAAACTACCTGTTATTTGCTGATGATCTCAAAATCTTTCGCTCAATAAATAGTTCTGCCGATTGCCAAACTCTTCAAAATGATATTAACTCCATTGAACTTTGGTCTGACATTAATGGAATGAAAATTAATGAAACAAAAACTTTTGTCATTTCGTACTCTCGAAAAACTACTTCCATAAAATTTAATTATTCTCTTAATAACGCCTGTATTATTAGGAAAAATTCTATAAAAGATCTTGGTGTACTACTCGATTCTAAATTATACTTTCACGATCATGTTCAATATATTTATAATCATTCAATAAGAATGCTTGGTTTAATAAGGTCTATAACTTATTCTTTTTCTACTCCTGAGTCACTATTAATTCTATACTTTACTTTGGTTCGCTCTAAACTTGAATATGCATCTGTAGCCTGGAATTCCATTACTTCAACCGATTCGGTTAAATTGGAAAATATTCAAAGAAAATTTATTTCCTTATGTGCTTTTCGATATATACCCAATTCCACTGACTTTAACTATGATATTACCTGTAAATATTTTAACTGTTGTAGCCTTTATGCTAGACGTCTAAATCTTGATTATCAATTTTTTTGCAAAGTTATCAAGGGTGATATTGATTGTGAGTCTATCATAAACAATATCAGCCTTCGTATTCCTACAAAAGGTTTAAGATTTCAAAAATTTTTATAACCGAAATTCAAAATCACTTTCTCCAGTCTGTAGATGCATAAAATATGCCAATTTGCATGGGCACAATTTAGATCCTTTTAAGGTTTAGTTTCGTTTTGATTATTAGTTTTTACTGTTTGTACACAATTGTATTCATGTATGTTTTTGTTATTTATGATATTATTTATTTTTGTTTTGCACCTTTGTATCTTCTGTTTGTGTATTGTGCTGAACTATAATTGGCCTCTGGCTGTTGTTCAGCACACAAATATTAATAATAAATAAATAAATAAATAAATAAATAAATAAATTATTATTATTATTATTATTATGATTAATAATAATTTTAGTAATAGTAGTATTGTATTATTATTATTATTATTAATAATAATTTTAGTAGTATTATTATTATTATTATTATTATTATTATTATTATTATTATTATTATTATTATTATCATTATTATTGTGAATGGATTCTGATACTTATAATTTCCATATGTATTATTTTTGTAAAAGACTGATGAAATAAATAAATAAATTGATTTTATTTGATTCCCTATCACCACGGCATGGCGCGTCCTCAGGTTGCGGATCGAGGAGACGACCTCCAGATATGGAGGGTAGCTGCGAATATATTGATTTCCGATGAGGGTGGTCCTCCAGCTTGGGGTTGGGCGAAGGGCTAAAACCGATCACCGTAATAAAAACATCTTGTTACGAAACCTTCATATAAGCCTCGGAATGGGACTGATTCTCTGGCACGACCACAAAAAATAAATAAGATTCTGAGATTTGGTATGGGAAGATAATATTAAAATGGATTTGAGGGAGGTGGGATATGATGATAGAGACTGGATTAATCTTGCTCAGGATAGGGACCTATGGCGAGCTTATGTGAGGGCGACAATGAACCTTCGGGTTCCTTGAAAACCACTAAGTAAATACTATATTTTTTTATTTGTCGACTTACGTATTTATTTACTTATTGATTTATTTACTTATTTATATATTTATTTATTTACTTATTATATTCATTTATTTATTTGTATATATTTATTTATGTACTTCATATTGATATCCTCTTCTTTTTCATATGAAAGACGGTACTCTAAATACTGTAGTTAAATGTGTTCACTTGTTCTAGATTTCTGTTTTCAATACAGATTTTACTTCTCATTGAAGTAACCATAACTTCTGACTTTTCTACAGAAATGTTCATATTATAGTCTTTTGCAACTGTGTTTAACGAATATATTGATTTTTGTATTTTCATAATAATAAAACTTAATTTATTACAATATCTAAAGTTTCATTTCACTATTTCAAAATCTCCCGTTTATTTGGCCCACCCTGTATTACGGATACCTGAACTTGTTTAAACGTGTAACCCATCTGCAGTAGTGAAAGTGATAAGTCAACGAGATGTACTTCATAAGGAAAGAGTAAACAAGTCAATTTTTTTAACAGAGTCAGCGACATTAAAACCTTCACGTAACACAGAGTAGAGGTTAGCACAGCCTATATAATCAGTGAACTGTCAACTAGACATGAATTATTAACTGCGGTAAGTTTATTATAACATAGAAGTACGGAAAACGCTCAGATTCAACTGTTAGGAAAGTAAATGAGTTATGACGTCACTTGTAACGATTAACTAATAACAAATAGGCTTAACGTGTTTTGACGTCGCGTGCAAGGCGCGGTAGTCTGTTTGCACCCCGCCTAGAGTCGCTGAATATTTAAACAACTTTCTATAACTTGCAACAGAAGAAGATGGATAACAGAAATTGATTCAAATAAGCTGTAAACTTAGACGAGGCGTTGTATTCAGACATTGATCACGGAACACTCCATTTAGCCCAACTGCAAGGATGTATGTCCTCATAGACTGTTGGTCATCCATTACAAACGTACTAGTTAATAGCTGATGATCATTATCTTGTCAAGAGTAAAATCAATAATAGTTGAAAATATGAAAGCGCCTCACAGAAAACAACCATGACCTACAGTATTATGAAGATATTGAATTAAGATGGCATTTATTAGTAAGGAGCGAATTCCTATGTAATTAAATATTGTGACAGCGACGTGAGATTCGAACTCACGACCAGCGTCCCGCAAGAGGGAAGATCGCGCGGAGCACTTGGGATGGCGCGCGGCGGAGAGGGGAAAAGGGCCAACGCGGCGAGAGAGTGGAGCGAGAGTGCGCGCGCATCTGGTGCTGGTAGAGAGGAGAGGGCTCGGGATTTTTCTGGAGTGCCATCTCTAGAGACGCGTGGAGCCTTCGAGGCTACGTCGCTGTGGCTATAAATTACGGACGCGAAGGAACGACAGCAGTTTTCCAGTTTGCAGTTTTCAGTTATTAAGTCAGTGAGTAAGCCAGAGCAAGCAAGCCAGACTTGTGTGCCGGAGTTCGACTCGACTGTGCGTCCGCATCTGCGTCAGCATCCGAAGGCCTGAGTTCGAGTGCAGTGGACCGCAGTTGGAGGGACCTGAGTTCGAGTGCAGTGGACCGCAGTTGGAGGGACCCGTGTTCGAGTACAGTGAACTGTCTCTGAAGGTCTGTGGTTCGAGATACTGTGAACTCGAGTGACTGAGATAGAAGAACTGTGAACTGAGAACTGGTAGTTCTGATTTGTAAATAGTGCTTTGCAAATATTAGTTAAGATTAACAGTTCATTGTTGTGCGTAATAGTCCAAGTAAATTGTCATTGTCGTCGGTGGAGTGCTATAACGAATACTGTGTTGAGTGAGGATCCAATTGTTGACGAGAGCGTTTAAGGTGAATTGTAGAAAGGAATTACTGTTGTGACGAATAAATAACATTGTTGTTACTAATAAAATTCACAATATTTTTCTTGCGTGTGATAAAACACAATTAACAAAGTTAAAAATTCCGAATGTCAAGTATATTATTTTAATGTACCGAAGTACATATGATATTTCCATGCAGATATTCTGCGTCATCATACGATGAAAGAGTAATGGAACGGAGAAAAATTCTCTCCGGCGCCGGGATTTGAACCCGGGTTTTCAGCTCTACGTGCTGATGCTTTATCCACTAAGCCACACCGGATACAACTCCGACGCCGGTTAGAATCGTCTCAGATTAGGCTCCAACTCTTGGGTTCCCTCTAGTGGACGCCCTCTGCACTACGTCATAGATGACTATGAACGCAGGACCGAAGTCCACACATATGCTGAGGTGCACTCGTTATGAGTGACTAGTTGGCCGGGATCCGACGGAATAAGCGAGTTGGAGCTTAATCTGAGACGATTCTAACCGGCGTCGGAGTTGTATCCGGTGTGGCTTAGTGGATAAAGCATCAACACGTAGAGCTGAAAAACCCGGGTTCAAATCCCGGCGCCGGAGAGAATTTTTCTCCGTTCCATTACTCTTTCATCGTCCGAATGTGAAGTTTCAAGTTTAAAACCCGAATTTTATTTCACATAAAAACATACATATTTTCAGGAAATCTATTATAAGCACATAAATCTTGTAGTTTTGTTTACTGAAATAATATTTTTACAAGAACTTTTAAATATTTTAAAACTAAATCAATTATATCACTCAGAAGTACGTTATCTTTTTAAGAATTCTTGGTTGTTCGTGTTTCTATGGGCTGTGTGGTGTAATCTGTGATCCATTTTTATAATAGTAACGCCTCAAGTTCTGAGAACTGCTAGATAGCATATCAGTGTTGTTATAAATGAGAATAAATTAACATGGACAAGGAGGAGAGATCTTGCAGCACATAATTAGGAATGTTTATTGTTGCTGAAGATGATTTCATTCCGCGCTTTGTTTGTGAAACACAATGGATAAGAGCTCCGGTATAAACATTATTTAATTTAAACAAATCTCTCGCCTCTCGCTCATGCCTATGAAGTGAGGAAATACATCTTCTTGTGGTTCCCCGTTATCGGACCATAAGCATAAGCTGCGTAGTGTAGACGTGGTGGCGTCGCTATAGGAAGCTTTTCTCCGACATTGTCAGTCAGTAGCTAGAAACATTTTTTTACGTTAAGACGTGTGTATATTAGCCTCTTACGATGCCTAAAATCAAATCGAGTTTAAGATCGCGTCTACAGCAATATATAGATGAATTTAAAAAGATTTTTACTACCGACGGAAAAGTGTTATTTTGCCAACCATGTGGTAAATCAGTAAGTGCAGATCAGAGCTCTCAGGTGACCCAACATTTGTCTGGAAACAAGCACATTGCCGCTGCTTCACGTGTGCATTCACGGCAAAACAGTGGATATAAAAAATGTGTAAAGTTGCTCAAGTATTAGAGGGTGTGCCTGTAGGTGAAATTGACGGTGTAGGTGTTTGTGACATTCCTCTCTTTAAATATGCACGTCTGACGTCCTGTGATGTGGAAAGATTGTTTCCACAGGATACTGTAAGTCGTTGTTCAGAGATAATCGGCATGCATTTGTGATGGAGAATTTGTAAATGACCTTTGTTGTTCACTGCAATTCTCGGACAACTACTAGCAACTGATACTCAAGCGTGATTGGTAACCAGTAACATTTTTTTTTCAAGCTAAGTACTTAAGGTATTTCTGTCATATTTAAAAAAATATATATATTTTTTTTTATTTTTAGCAAATATTTTCGTACTTTTTAGCACATAAAAAATAAATACATTTAAATTTTTAGCACATAAAAATCCGCTCCTATTCATTAGTAAAGTCGTTTTTAGAGAATTAGAAACGCGATATATTTATTTTATTTTATTTATTTATTTAACCTGGTAGAGATAAGGCCATTAGGCCTTCTCTTCCCCCTCTACCAGGGATTACAACTACAATATTAAGAATACAACTACAATTATATTTACAATTAATATTAAATTTACAAATACAATAAAAATCAAAGTACTAAAAGATTAACTGATTAATAAAAGCTGGATAGTTTATTGTAAAAGTTAAGTAGAGAGAAACATTTTTTTTTATTAAGTAAAAATTAAACCTACTCTACGCAGTAAGAAAATGCTTAATAAGTTTGCTTTTGAACGCTACTAAATTCCGACAGTCTCTGATGTCACTGGGTAGGGTATTCCACAAGCGCGAGAGCGAGATTGTGTATGATGATGAATACGATGATGTCTTATGTGTTGGTATGGCTAGTATGCGGCTATTTTGCGTGCGTGTGAAGAGATTATGATATGATGACAGGTAACTGAAACGGGAGGCAAGGTAGGTAGGTGTAGAGGTGTGAAGGACTTGGAAAAGGAGAACAAGAGAATGAAACTTTCTACGTTGGTTAAGCCGTAGCCAGTTTAGAGTTTGGAAGGATGAGGTAATGTGGTCAGCGCGACGGACATCGCAGACGAAGCGAACACAAAAATTATGAACACGTTGTAATCTTTGCGGCTGGTTGACATTGAGGTCAGTCAGTAGAAAATCACAATAATCGAAGTGGGACATTACTAGTGTTTCCACTAGTATTTTCTTGAGTGATAGCGGAAGGAATTTTCGAATGCTGTTTAAGGAATGGTGTATGGAAAGCACTTTTTTGATAATGTGGATTACTTGGTTATTCCAGTTTAAATTCGTATCAAAGTAAACTCCAAGGTTTCTAACACAGGAAGCAGAGGGTATAGAGAAATGATAAAAATATGAAGAAAAAATCGGGGTAGGCTGTATCTAAGACATTGACTCTTCTCTCCAGATACCCTGAAAACCCGGTAGCCTATATTTTCTCTGAGCTGGATTCCTGGCAGTAGCTATCTTGTATGCATTGAGAATAAACATAGGCTATCGGTTGCTATAGTAACCATCGTGCTCTAAAGTTGCTTATACGTCTCATTTCACATATTATATATCATAGATCATACATTAGTAATGAAGCTTTAAGATGTGGAACAAGTCAACATTTTACAAGATTAGGGGAGAGTCGGGTAGTATCGGACATCGGGTAATATCGGACAGTGCGTTTCTTTCATCTACCACCATATGGTAGTACCTGAATGACACGGTTACGTTTCTCTATGCGACATCACAGAAACGTAACCATGTCAATCAGGTACTATCATCGTGCGGTAGATGAAAGAAACTCACTGTCCGATATTACCCGATGTCCGATACTACCCGAGTCTCCCCTACAATTACAATTTTTACAATTTTTTTTTACAATTTTACAATTTTGCAATTTTCTAAAATTTTTTACAATTTTTTGGCGAGATGTAGTTAGATGAGGTGAGGCCGAGGATTCGCCACAATATTACCCGACATTTGCCTTAAGGTTGGGGAAAACCTCGGACAAAACCCAACCAGGTGAAATCAGACCAAACGGGGGTGAAATGAAGTGATTCCGAGGACTCGCCATAGACCATTCGGCATTAGTCCCACGTCTGGGGAAAACCTCGGAAGAAACCAACCAATCAGACCAAACGGGGGATCCAACCCAAGATCAAGCGCAGCTCCGGATCAGCAGCCCAGCGAGTCTGCCGACTGAGCTACATCGGTGGCTCTACTAAAAAATATGCAGCACATAGTCAATCAGACTATTAAATTTACGAACCCAAACGATTATTCATCAGTTGAGCTATAAAATATAATACATAGCAAGTAATTCAATTTAAAGGCATAAACAAATCAATGAGTTTTCCGCTCTCATTTGTGCTGCACGTCTGGACATTGTGAATTCTTTCTCTTCACTGTACTTCACTCTTGAATTTTTCCAATTTAACTTGTCGACCGCTGATTCTTGCTCAATTGAGACTGTCACCTTGTTTGTTACGAATCGTTTTACACCACTGCGAACGTTCTATTGCCTCACACTCTTGAGTTACAGTGCCTCGGCTGCTGCGCGACCCGTCAATTCGTACAACTTCTCCCCGTTACCCGTATAGCTATATGACGTCGCCCGCACCAATTCAAGGTCACGTTGGATACATTGATCCTTCGTCTGTGGATCGCCGTTTACTTTTTTTTAATTTACGACATCGGACCAACAGCGTCAGTTCCTTTCACGTAAACCATACATGGGCACAATTTTCGGTTACGTGAGGCACTCGATTTGGAATAGTTTGTTTACTAGGAGAGGAGACTGCAGAGTAGGATGGGAAATATAAACTGCTGTGACCTGCGTCACCTTATCGTAATCGCTAAGGCGGTCAGTGGCGAATTATTAGGAAAGCGCTTGGTTAACGTGAGAGGCTCGAAAACTTTTATTCAATTTGGCAAATTAATTCGGCAGCTTTAATCATAAACCTCTTTACTATTTCTCCATCATTGAATTGATTTAAATCAAAGGCGAGAAATTGCATAACTAGCCAATAATAATCCATCACGTTGTCTACGTTTATTTTCTTGAATATTCCGACGTTTATCAAGATTACTTAATAGATTTGCACGTTCTCGACCTAAAATAATTTCAGAAAATCATATTTCGTTTTCTACGCACATTTGATATTTTTTATAAATTTCTTTTGTAAATAATACGTACAAACAACATTTAATTCCTCGTACCTTTTAATGCAGCGTGTTTAAGGTATAATGTCGTATTTAGTATACTATGCAAATGTTAAGATCATAAATTTTCTTCGGAATAGCACGAAAAAATAACATTTAATTTGTCTTACCTTCTAATTCAGCATGTTCTTTATAACATAAGGAGTAATGTCGTTGTATATTAAATTTATTAATGCCTAATAGGATTTTCGAGCATAACATACATCGTATGTTCTCCCTTCTAAACAGCAACAAAACTCTTCCTCACATTTCTCATGAAATAATCGTTTTCTAACACGTACACACTGCTTTGATAATGCCATTATGCCACCACTGATATTGCTTATGAAACTGATATAGAACCTGCCCACGCCTAGGAGCTGCGTGAGGGAGGAACGGGGACTGTGAAGATGATGTCACTCAGAGCGATAAGCTCTGTGAAGGTCAGTGAGGCACAAATTCTCAAGTGAGGCACGATGCCCATGTTTGACGAAAACAGTAACTTATAAATGAATAAAATTATATCCACTCAAAGGATTTTATCGTCTTCTGAAAAGTCCATAGCCCTCAGCAAGGTTTGAATCCGGGAACTTCGGACCTACGGCTAGTAAGGTAACCGGTAGACCACCTAAGACGTCACAGACCGCAATTGGAACATATGGGTTGAAGACAGAGACAAAATGAGCCGTTGAAAAATATGGGCCCAACACTTTGCCTACCGCAACAAATGGGACGTTACTTCAGCCATCCAAATGGACCGCAGCAGATCTTGGCTGCCCACGAGTTCTCGTTAATAACTTAGGAGTCTGTTCATTCTTACCTCTGGTTTATTTTCTCTTTAATAAAATATGGACTTGACGTCAAGCAGCGTCAATCCGACAACACAGGAGATTCACCTCCGCCGTCACATTAATATACAGTAATAACAATAATAATAATTTTTATTTTATTTATTTATTTATATTTAATGTGCTGTACAACTGCTAGTGGCCAATTACAATTCAGCACAAAGAATATAACAAAAACATAATATAAAAATAATTATTACACATAAATACAATTACAATTAATTACAATAATGACGATGAATGGATAAATAATGGATGACTTCAAAATACATAACTAAGAATACTATGAGGATAATAATGATGATACAATGATAATTGAGTATAATGCCTAAAAGAATACATAAATGCTAAATCGTTGCCAGGAGCAAACTAAGTTTATACATTGAAGGGACCGAATTCGCTGCCCTGCATGTTGGCATTTTTAATGCATCTGGAGACTGGTGAAAGAAACTTCGAATTTCTAATATAGAAAAGTTTGTGGGCTCTCATATCTTTTGTTGGAATACGTAAGGTAATATTGTTTAAGAAAGAGTCACAGGATATATCACCTTTGAGGACTTTACAAAAGAACAGATAATCTAGCTCATGGCGTCTAGCATATAGATTTTGACAATTAAAATATTCACATTTTCTCTCATAACTGTACCCGGAATTAATGGGCAGAAATCTGAATGAACATAAAGATATAAATTTTCTTTGTATATTTTCTAATTTAGCCGAGTCCGTAGTTGTAATCGAGTTCCAAGCTACAGATGCATATTCGAGTTTCGATCGCACCAATGTAGAGTATAGCATTAAAAGAGAATCGGGCGTGGAAAAAGAATAAGTTATTGACCGTATTATTCCTAGCATTCTGATTGCGTGATTGTAAATGTAATCAACGTGACTATGAAAATACAATTTACTGTCAAAGAATATTCTCAAATCTTTTACGCAATCCGTTCTGTTAATTAGAATATTATTTACATAATAATTAAATTTCAGTGAAGAAGTTTTTCTAAAAAGGTTATTACATTAGTTTTGGATACGTTAATTGTCATACCATTGTCTTCCGACCATTTAGCGACTGAATTAATGTCACAATGAAGTGATTGACAGTCAGTATTACTTTTGATTGTACGAAAGATTTTTAAATCGTCTGCAAATAATAAACAGTCAGAAGTTATTCTTTTACATATATCATCTATGAATATAATAAATAGGAGAGGTCCTAAAGTAGATCCCTGATAATAATAATAATAATAATAATAATAATAATAATAATAATAATAATAATAATAATAATAATAATAATAATAATGGTTTATTTAATCTGGCAAAGTTCAGGTCATGCCTGATTTGTTTCTCTTGCTCCATTAAACAGCATGCCTACACAAGAACTGTATATTATAGGCAAATAGTGGTACGTACTGTATTAGATAAACATAACACAAATCAGAATTCATTAATTTATACCAGTCCGAAACAATAATATGCAAACGCTTTGTAGACTTTCGCGGTATGATGAAATAACAAACAATGCAGTTAGTGTAGTTAATAATACAGTAACTACTGACGTCTAGTTGGCAGAGTTTTGTTTCTACATTATAGTGTGTTCCATACTGTATCAACTATATTCCATGTAATTCGAACATTTTAATGACAAGTCTTAAACAAAATTAGAAAGGATATTTTCTTTTTTTAAATGAATGTAGACTAAATTCCTTTAACTTCACTCAACTTTCTCTACCGTCACCACCTCACATACTTAAATCAGTTGATGTAAATATACTGTATTGTGCAAAATGCCTACAAGATTGAAATTATCTGCTTATTTAACTATTCTTACTGGAGACATCTTTCATTGAATGTATAATATGTATATATACCTATTCTCTAAAACAATTGTACATATAAATAACTATAATTAATTGTCCTTACTGGAAAACATATTTAAAACAACAATTGCAAAAAATATACACTAAAAATTGCTGCTACTGGAGACATACAATATTCATTTCAATGGTGTAAGTGAACTGTATAAAATAGCAAAAACTTTTAAAAGCACCTCCTTCCTAAACTACTGCTACTGGAGACATACCATATTCATTTTAATGGTGAAAGTATAATGTATAAAAAAAAAAAAAAGTTAAAAGTACCTCCTTCCTTAATTACTGCTACTGGAGATATATAATATTCATATTAATGGTGTGATATACTCTATATACTGTATTTCCAAAAACAGTTATAAGTAGGTCTTCCTTTAACTGGGTATTTCTACTGAGCCACATAGGCCTAATAGAACCAATAATCTATTGGAACAAAACATAACAAATTCAATTAATCAATATTAATATTAATATTAGCGGAGGAAATTTCGCTCCGGCGCCCGAGATCGACCAAAAAATAATAATCTTTACGTAGATAATAAATTTAACTTGTAACCATAAAATATGCAGTACTATAACAAAATCAATATTATGAGATGCTTTAGCGTAACAGAATTTCCATTATTTATACACCTTGAACACACATTTTTATCACTTGAGATTTGTTATATAAAGATCTTTCCTGTGTTAATGTGAAATTGATTTCGTCTATAACTTTCTTGTCTTAAGATTAGAATCCAAGTATCACATTAACAGAAGAGAGTTTTGTATAACGGACCTTCCTTTTCATTATTTGCATTAGTAACCAGTAAATTTACTAGGAATTGCTTCACAGTTTGTGGAATAGGCTATTGATCTCAAACTCACTTGTCAGAAAAGAAAATTAGATCAAGGAATGTCTGATTTTTAGGATCACTCTGATTCACTGCACCAATAATTGTAAACGCAAGATATGTATATAAAGTTTCACAGCTGTAAATCCAAATTGCTCGAAAACATTCCGGTGTTTAATGTCTTTTCATTAAATATACATTAAAGAGGAATTTATCCACAATGTGGCATGACGCACTAGGAAGAAGCTATGCGTTCATATCGAAACACAACTGTCCAACAGCACGTCAATAAGATACTGGGCGCTATTATTTATTATTTAAATGTGTATTCAACTCGCCTATAGGATGGTTACAAAATGAGGAAAAAATATTGACCCGTTACTAATGATCCTTGTCTTGTGTGTATGTCGGTGTTGCCGTACCTTTGTACACGTCCCAGCACTGGCATCACGATCTGATGGAAGAAACACGCAACGATCTTTGTTGCAGCAATATCGAGCCTTTCGACGTATAGACAGTGGAGGAAAAGTGGAATAACGAACATTTCGCATGTGTTATGGCATGACTAACTTGTGTAACCATGGTAATTAGCCTACTGTTAAGATACTGGTACATAGTCTACTAAAGTTACGGAGGTCAGATTTGAAGTTGCGAGGTTCCATATCACTTTATATTATTATTATTATTATTATTATTATTATTATTATTATTGATTGTCAAATTCTTGAAAATGACATTAATTCAATTTCACAATGGTCTGTTGAAAATGGAGTGAAACTTAATCACTCCAAAACTTTTGTTATTTCCTTCTCACGAAAAACTACTTCCCTAAAATTGAATTATTCTCTCAGTAACGTCGTAATTACTAAGAAAGATTGTATTAGAGATCTTGGTGTCTTACTTTATTCAAAATTATATTTCCATGATCATGTGCAATATACTTATACCCATTCATTAAGAATGCTTGGTCTAATTAGGTCTATAACTTATTCTTTTTCTACTCCGATGTGTCTATTAATTTTATACTATACGTTGGTTAGATCCAAGCTTGAATATGCATCTGTTGTATGGAACTCCATTACTTCCACTGACTCGGGTAAATTGGAGAATATTCAAAGAAAATGTATTTCTTTGTGTTCTTATAGATTTTAACCAAATTCCGATGACTATAACTATGAGATTAACTGCAAATATTTCAATTGCGGTAGTTTGTTTACCAGACGTCAGGATCTTGATTATTTATTTTTTTGTAAAGTCATTAAGGGTGATATTGATTGTGAATCCTTCATAAGCAATATCAGTCTTCGTATTCCTGCCAAGGGTTTAAGATTTCATAAAATGTTTTATAATAGGAATTCTAAATCACTCTCTCCGGTCTGCAGATGTATTAAATATGCTAATTTGCATGCATTGAACTTGAATCCATTTAATGTGTAGTATATCTTTGAGTTTTTATGTCAGTTCTATTAATTTATGCCATTTATTAAGATATGTATCATACTATTCTTGTCAAGTGCATATCTTTACAATATTACTTATATTATTCCAGTCTTCATTTATATGGTTTCATTAATTCATTTGTAATTCGCTCTATTTAATTGCCATTATTTTAATTATCTCACTGAACTAATTTTAATAATTATTATTTGTGCTATTTATTTTGTTGCATTTGGTCAATGATTAATGTAGACTATTATATTGATTGTATTTCATCTCACTGCCATTTTCTATCATTCATTCTCATCATCATTTGTTGTTTTGTTTTGTTTTGTATCTTGCAAAACTGTAATTGGCCTTGTGCTGTTGTTTTTGCACGTTAATATTCTAAATAAATAAAAAATAAATAAATTATTATTATTATTATTATTATTATTATTATTATTATTATTATTATTATTATTATTAGCGACCATATTTTGTTCCAGGAAGCTACAAGTTTAACTATTACAGCAGCAAGAGAAGTACTTATGTCTGCTCACGGGATTCCTGTTTGGTCAAGTTGGGTATAACAAAACATAGAGCACTTTAACAATGACACTAATATTTATAATTTAAATTATTTACACTATGTACACTAGAATACGCTCTTTTACTATTTATAGTATGATAATGAATGTAGGTTTACATTTATCAAACATTATTTACACTATTGTAGAGTGTTGTGTATTGTAATGCAAGGCATTTTATTTTACAATACTATTGTAAATGTGTGTATACAGTGCATATAGGGGCTGTCAGACATCGACTACTTTCAAAAGCTAATTATCAAAAAGACTGGTTTTCGTTTCTAGAATATGATCTTTCTTCAAATATTCCTTTTGTGGAATATGATTTTTATTTTTCATGTTATATCAATTGTCCATAATCAAATAGCATTTATTTGTTACAACTTATCTTATTTAACACTAAATTGTAACTGTTTAACTCTTAGAATTACATGTAACTAAACACATCTACATTTTCCTGTTATTATTATTATTATTATTATTATTATTATTATTTATTATTATTACTACTACTATTACTACTACTACTATTACTACTTTTGACGTGAAATGTTTTACAATTTCGGTCCAATATTAGGGTGCCATCCCAAAAAGTCGACCGACATAATTTCAGGTCAGTTTTGTCCCGCCTATAATTTCTAAACTACACCACCTATTCCAATGAAGTAAACGGCGATCGACAGACGAAAACATCAATGTATCCAACGTGACCTTCAGCTGGAGCGGATGATGTCATCTAGCGATAAGCGGGAGAGAGGAATTTGAGGCAAGAATTGGCGGGTCGCGCAGCAGCCGAGGCAGTGTAACTCGAGAATGCGAAGCGATAGAACGTTCGCAGTGGTGTCAAACGATTCGTAACAAGGCTACAATTTCAACTATCAGCAGTGGACATATTAAATTGGAACAATTAGTGACTGAAATTGAGCAAAGAGAGATAATTCACAATGTCGAGGTAAACGTAGCACAAATGGGAGCGGGCGTACAAGCAGCGGTTAGCATACGATAGAACACGATGGTTACTATAGCAACCGAGATGTTTATACTCAATGCATACAAGATGGCTACTGCCAGGAGTCTTAATACAGCGAAGATGTACCGGGTTTTCTGGGTATCTGGAAATAGATTTTGGATGTCAATGTTGGCGTTTACCTTAACAGCAATTCTACAAGCGACGTATTCACGCATAAAACTTGCGGCTGTTTACGATATAGCCTATCCAGATTTTTTTCATATCTGTGTGACGTTTGTTTCTATTCTTCACTTAAGTTGACGTACAATGTGTTACGGTGGACTATAGGCCTATATATAGTAGTTGTTTGAAGGGAATCCAATCTTCTATATGCTTTTGTGAAATTTTTTCCCGAACAATTACCTCAGACAATAAGTGAGTGGAGGGAAGCAATCAAGATGAATGCGAACGTATCAGCTGTGCGTAGTGTACCTGGCAGGTCTTCGGGCAGTAACCTCTGTCGACATTGCGACAGCGAGGTTGAAACCCTTGCCCATGTCCTGGGGGCCTGTCCACACGGTGAACTTCTACGAAATACGCGGCATCATACAGTAAGATCTATAAAAGCAACTGCCTTAAGGAACAAAGGTTATTCAGTATATGAAGAATCGACATAATTGCATTTAAACCTCCCTCTCTTGAAGGTTACATCATAGACCCTACTGTGAGATTCGAATCGCACGAACACCAGCCAGAAGAAGTACACGAGGAAAAAAGGAATATATATGAACCTTCCATCATTTTTATAAGGACAAATATCATCTGGAATCCATCGTCATTACGGGACTAATGATAGGAGCCCGTGGGACCATACCCCGGTTCCTAGTCGACTTCTGTAAATCTTTTGGCCTGCATAAAAATATTTTAAGAGATCTAACAATTGCAGCATTCAAAGGCTCAATAGCTATTTTCAGGCATCATACATATGGACCATGACTAATTCGCATCTCCTTGACGTTACTTCGTTTAACATCATGTGTTTCAATATAATTCAAATTGTTATTTTTCACTCTAACAACAATGTATCACTAAGCCTCAAGGCATTTACTCTATTGTATCATGGTACTCTTTGTCGATGGCAACCTGTAGTGGTTACAGGAAGGAATTAAATTTAAAAAAAAATTAAAATTAAATTAATTGTTATTATGTGTACTTTTTGGTCTCAACTTAGATGATTTGTAGGCCTATATCAGAAGCCAGCTTTTTGCGTTTACTGTATTTTTCGGTTTATACAGCTTAGAGGCTGTATGTATTTAGTAAGACATTATCAATCAATTAAATGTTTTTGTTTCCTTCATCCACGAATGCCACGTCTGGTGTGGTATTGTTTTGTCTGTAGTCGGACTTTTCTTTCAGTAGCGTTTGTGATTCTTCCTCCTCAGAACTCTGTCGGGTTGGTATTTGTAGTAAGCGGATTTGTCTTTTGTTAAGTTGGTGTCGAAGTGCTGGTTTTAATGTAATCTTTGAGGCAAGGCTTTATCAGTCTGAAGTTGGATTATGTTAGGCTATTTACAACATTCTCTCTTTTTATTTTCAACTCTGTTCTACACTATTGCGTTTCAGGCAATTTTTAGTATAGTCAGAGAGTTTGTTTAATACCAAGGCGGTGTCAAAGAGGACGCTTCCTTTAGGAGAGATAAGATAAGAATTTTTTTTATGGAATAGGTCTTTTCTGATACTGCTCTAATCACAAGAATAATGATACGTTAACAATTATTGTAATTGACGTTCTGATATCTACTCCAAGAGGAGTAAAAACCAATGTTTTCATTACAGCAATTATACAGTTTTAAATTTATTCACTGTGGATGGTGGTGCTAGAAATCAATGTATTCAAGTCTGTATAAAAATGATTATTGTAATCAGGAATAATCTTTCCAACGAAAATGTGACGTATTGATACCTACAAATAAGTTACATCCAACACAAAGCCTACAGCCTGGGTATTAATCCGACGCTCGGACAATAAGTTATGTAGGCCTACTAGTATTACGTGGTGCTGAATCGTAATTATATAACCCATTGTTTCATTCGGCGATAAATTCCGCCAAAGTTATTATTATTCATTCATTCAAAGTTTCCTGCACGAAGGCATGTCTTTCACTGCAAACCCAGCTTTCTCCAATATTTCCTACTTTCTGCCTTCCTCTTAGTCTCTGCATACGATCCATATATCTTAATATTGCCTATCATCTGATGTCTTCTTCTGTCCCGAACTTTTCTCCCGTTCACCATTACTTCCACTGCATTTTGAAGTTGAAACCCAAAGTTTTTCAGAAAAATAGTAGTTTTCAGTGAAATGTCAATTTACCTACATCATTTTCCTACTTTCCAAAATCCATCTTTCGTCAGTTTTGAGAACTAATTAATTGCATTTCAGAATAAAACAAAACACAAACTACAATAAACAATAGACTATTACACGAAGGCCATGACCAGCAGGATTGCTGACATACTTAGAGTTCAGATGGCTCAGATTCTTTCACATCATAATGCCAATATGTCGATCTTCATTTGTGTAATTTTTTGATAACTTATAAAAATAATTTACAAGTCTGGTTCTCTGGTCTGTAGTTTTCCGAGTACAGCTGTGTATTCGATATTAAGAACTACAAAACGTAAGAATATTTGATGACATCATTATCATTAAAAATGAAATATTATTATAGTTAATGCAACATATAATGTTATACTGATGATATGAAAGTGAAATCTTTTGGGGCCTTAAGTAGACGCTAAGAAAGAATATTTTATATTAGATATTCATTTCTATAATATACTGAGTGACGGCTTTATATATATATATATATATATATATATATATATATATACCGGTATATATAGATTACTGAAAACTATAAATCTTACGTAACAGCGTGGTCGATCGACGGATGTTGCGTCAACATTTGTTGAGACTATAAATTAGGAATGCCTATAACATCGACATCAACGTGAAGTTTCGATTTTATGCACGAGAATGTATAATCTCATAAACTTCTTTCCATCTGACTGTAGATAATTATTCGAAGAGAAGTAATATAATGATAACGAGATACTAAGGTTATTGTTATGAACTTAACACTACTTGTATTAAACTTGTAGGATATGTGGAAATCAAACACAGTATAGAGAACATATCTCTAGACTGTGATCAAACAATGGTTTTCTTCCTGCTAACAAGGACGTAGTGCCATTGTTTAAAACTTCTGTCGTACGTAATTTTGACGTATGATGGATGAACAATTGATCCTCACTACTTTTCCCGCCAAGAGAGCACCTCCTTCTTCTAGCTATGCCTCCGTCTTTCAGTTGCTGACTATAGTAGTCGTGACAGCAGGTTGCAACTTACACGCTTGGCCAACTTATTATGAGATATAATTATTTGGAAGTGTACGTCAGATTTGCGTATCAACTGTGTTAATAGAACATTTTTCTTAGTGCAGTTTATTTATTCCCTTAAGTGTGTTTTATCTAACAAAGTAACACTGGATGAAAACTTACGTGGTGATCGACACTACTCTGCAGATCATAGATGAAAGTTCAGTTGATGCTGCTGATGATGACGCTGAAGGCAATGTAGAGATTGAAATTGAAACTTGTGACAATGACAAGGATGTAAGAAACAGTAGGAGAGATTACGAATCACGTAGAAAGCAAGCGAATGGAGAAAGAAGACAAAAAACAAGAAAAGAGGAAGAAAAAAAAAGAAAAGAGAAGAGAAGAGAGCACGAGGGCACGAGAGCACGAGGGCACCAGGGCACGAGAGCACGAGGGCACCAGGGCACGAGAGCACGAGGGCACCAGGGCACGAGGGCACCAGGGCACGAGAGCACGAGGGTACCAGGGCACGAGAGCACGAGGCCACGAGAGCACGAGGGCACCAGGGCACGAGAGCAGGAGGGCACGAGAACACGAGGGTACGAGGGCACCAGGGCACGAGAGCATGAGGGCACGAGAGCACGAGAACACCAGGGCACGAGGGCACCAGGGCACGAGAGCACGAGGGCACCAGGGCACGAGAGCACGAGGGCACCATAGCACCAGGGCACGAGAGCCAGAGGGGAGAGAGGAGAGGGCAGAAGGCATGAGGACACAGGGCAGAGGGCCAGAGGGCACGAGAGCCAGAGGGGAGAGAGGAGAGGGCAGAGGGCAGAGGGCCAGAGGGCACGAGAGCCAGAGGGGAGAGAGGAGAGGGCAAAGGGGAGAGCGCAGAGGGCAGAGGGCACGAGAGCCAGAGGGGAGAGAGGAGAGGGCACAGGGCAGAGGGCCAGAGGGCACGAGAGCCAGAGGGGAGAGAGGAGAGGGCAGGGGCCAGAGGGCACGAGAGCCAGAGGGGAGAGAGGAGAGGGCACAGGGCAGAGGGCCAGAGGGCACGAGAGCCAGAGGGGAGAGGAGAGGGCACAGGGCAGAGGGCCAGAGGGCACGAGAGCCAGAGGGGAGAGAGGAGAGGGCAGGGGCCAGAGGGCACGAGAGCCAGAGGGGAAAGAGGAGAGGGCAGAGGGGAGAGCGCAGAGGGCAGAGGGCACGAGGGCACGAGGGCACGAGGGCACGAGAGCACGAGGGCACCAGAGCACGAGGGCCAGAGGCCACGAGGGCACGAGAGCCAGAGGGCACGAGGGCTGAGGGGAGAGGGGAGAGAAGAGAGGATATTTTCATAACTCTAACCTACAATGCGCAATGACCTGAAATTGCTATTGCTTCACTCCCACATGATCGTTCTGACATTGTTACTTGTGTTTTCGCATTGGAACTCAAGAACTGAAGATATAGGTTAAATAAAAATTATTTAGCATGAAGAAAACCATTCAGAGGTGTAGGCCTATGTTTCATTATTATGGAAGCAATTAATTTCCAAAATGTCTCGTATTCTTCATTGGAAATAAATTTGAAAAAAAAAAAAATTGAAATTCTAATGAACTTAGTTAGCAGCATTTGCTGCACAAGCCACTAGTACAAATATATTTTTAATATGTAGATACATTTATTTTGTACTGTGGTCCGAAGAATTACTTTTTTTCGATCTAGAGAAATGAACACAAATCACAATATTTTGTTAGATATTTTTAAATGTCTATACAATTAAGAGTTATATATATATATATATATATATATATATATATATATATATTAACATGCCCTGAAAAATTCATAATCCTAAGTGAAATAGTTAAAAAAAATTGTAAAATATAATGAAAAATGTAACTTTCGGAAAGAGACAAAACAAAATTAATTTCTAGCTTACAATGCATCAGGTAACAACCAATCTAGATTAATTCAGCAGCTAAATCTTCTTATTCTGAAAACAATTTTCAAAAATGTTTGGATCTAGACCAAACCAATGACGATCTCATTTCTGGCACTTTTTTCTATTTTTTACACAACATACAACATAACACACATCTTATTTTTTAAGTCGGCCTGGTTGGCGCAGTTGATATAGCGCTGGGCTTCTATGCCCGAGGTTGCGGGTTCGATCTCGGGCCAGGTCGATGGCATTTAAGTGTGCTTTAATGTGACAGGCTCATGTCAGTATATTTACTGGCATGTAAAAGAACTCCTGCGGGACAAAGTTCCGGCGGCAGTTGCGAGCTTCGTTAAATAAACCATAACATTTAACACTTCTTCTTTTAAAGGGTAAAACATGTATTTCATGTTTATTGTACACATGGATTTTTATTGGGTTATTTTACGATGCTGTATCAACATCTAGGTTATTTAGTGTCTGAATGATATGAAGGTGATAATGCCGGTGAAATGAGTCCGGGGTCCAGCACCGAAAGTTACCCAGCATTTGCTCGTGTTGGGTTGAGGGAAAGGCCCGGAAAAAACCTCAACTAGGTGAATTGCCCCGACCGGGATTCGAACCCGGGCCACCTGGTTTCGCAGCCAGACGTACTGACTGTTACTCCACAGGTGTGGACCTGTACACATGGATAAAACGGTATTAAATTACATACTTTACACATTAGTTTACGACAAAGACATCATTATCAACACAAATAAAACATTTTATGTAAATCAGTAAATTAACAGAGAGGTTATTGATTAATCAAGGTAGAATGGCACTTCCATTAAGGGGAGAGGATGGTATTTTTTGGTGAATAATGAGTAAATTTTCAAAAAAAAAATTATTTAAAATAATCTGCATATGTGTGGAATGCATTGCATAATATTTTGTGGGTATTTGTGCCCTTATCGGATGTTGAGTCGCCATTTTTAAACTTCCTGCGTTATGGATTTTTAAATCACTCGCCCACTTTTATTGTTGTTTCCGGTAAATTAAATTTTCAAAAAAAAAAAAAAATGTTCTTTTTCTTTAAAATACCCTTTGATATGTGTGGAATGCATTGCATAACATTTTGTAGGTATTTGTGCCCTTACCGGATGTTGAGACGTAATTTTTAAACTTCCTGCGCTATGGGTTTTTAAATCACACGTCGGCTTTTATCGGTTTCCAGTAACTTTTTTTTTTCTACACTGCTAGACAAAAATGAATATAATTTCTGAACTATTAAAGATACATGCATGAAATTTAGAACACACATTCTTTAGACTATTAGGAAAATTTTCTCTGTAACAGAATTTTGTTAATTGATTTAATTTAAAAAATACGTCCGTTTGTTTGCAAGAAAGGAAATCAGAAAATTGTTATTAAATTTTAATTGTTTATTTTAACAAACGTAGGGACTAATATCAAAATTCTGTTACAGATAGTTTGTAGAATATTCTTTTGCAAATACATTGCAAAATAATTGTTTGAATCTATCTTTAAAAACGGTTTATATATATCGGTTTTAGTACAATCCTGCATTGCGTATATTTTTCTTTTTCAAATTTGGGCCCCCAAATAATTTTTGTGCGAGATCGTGCGTATTTGCTTGGTTTCCGCACAAAATCAATCCGCGGAAAGTCTAAAATTCCACATTCAGTATTCCCAACCTAACACACATAACCGCTTAAGTGATATATTGATTTTACTGCTTTAGGCTTTTAACATATTATTTTTAGAGACGTTGAATATACCTAGTAATAATTATAAATTGCACTGTTAATTATTGTTTTTAAATATTTGCAAAAATTGAGTAAACTCTACAACTCCACTAAAGTTACTGCATTCGTCATGCAAGTAACATTAAGGAAGCCGTGAAAAAATCAACAAGATTCCAGACTCATCATAGACTGGGGGAAGACAGACGTATATCACGGCCTGCTGGAGTATAGTAAACACAGAAAACATTTTAAAGCAACAATGTTGAAAATAGATATTTTTGTTTTGCAAATTTGCCGTCATTGAACAGAAACCAAGATGGAGATTTCATTGCAACTAATTAGAAATTCCTCTTTGAGGTATGTAATAAACGATCTTCGCACAAAATAATGTACGATACACGAGCGGTATGTTTTGTTTCAATTCTCGGAAATTAAAAAAGCTCAACTACGTTTCGTTTTTTCAAACTTTCCCTCGAACATGAAAACTTCAACATACCGCTCTTGTAACGCATATTAATTTCTTTTTTCAAAATATTTTTATTTGGTTGAGTTGCCACAGCTATGAGCTCTCTACATACAAAAATTAATATTTTACACCAGATAGGAAAAAAGCTTTAAAAAATACCATCCTCTCCCCTTAACTGTGCAATAGTATGCAAGCAATAAATCGATAAATTATTATATTCTTTCGTAATGGGAATCCAAACTTCGAGTTCAACAACTAGCATTCCCTTTCCTTAATCGTATCCACGTGTTTTATCCCGTTTTTCTGTTAAGTCCTTGTTACAAAGAAGACATGCTCCCCCTATGGTGCAGGTTAACTCAATGAATAAAAACTTGCATCGTATAAACCCTAGGAGTAATGCTTAAGGCTTGAAATACCGTTAACGCCCCCACAATGCAATTGGAGAGGGAAAAGAATGAAGTGGTACGCTGGTTCGAATGGTCAAACCAGACAGACGGATAGACAGACACGCAGTTCTGTAGTTGTTCACGCTACTCCAGCGATAATAAAAATAAATATTACCTCAGGTAACATGCCAAGCTATGTCATCATTCACAGAACTGCATGCAACGTTGCCAAACGTGATCTTCATTTCATTTACCTGACTGGCAGTTGTTTGTTAACGAAGGCACCATGGTCGTGTTCTTCAGGTTGCCTTCAGTCACGACCGTTTCCTCCCACCATTTTCTTTTCCATTTCATAATCATTAAATTGTCGTACGTCCAGAAGTTCACACACAACCAGAATTGCAATGCATTTATGTTGCTTCTCATACCTCTAAATTATTATTATTTGTTTTAAGGATACTTGGTGGAGATTGTCAGCTGTTTCGTATATTTTATCATACCTAAAAAAAGTTAAATTTTCTCCAGGACTGTAGCAGATAGACAAAAAACATATTCACCGAACACAAAACAAGTAGTATCATTTTCTTTCAGTTGACAATAATTATGAAACACTGGAGTAACAATATCTTATTTTATTTACCTACATATACAAGTTTATTTACTGATTTATTTATTTACAGATATATTTAGTCAGTTATTTATTTATATATTTATGTATTTATTTACTCATTTACTTGTTTATTTACTCACTAATTTATCTACTTAGTGATTTATTTATTTACTTATTTATTTACTCATTTAGCTGCTTATTTACTTACTAATTTATCTACATACTGGTTTATTTATTCAGTTATTTATTTATTTACTTGCTTATTTACTTCCTAATTTATCTACTTACTAACTTATTTATTTATTTACTCATTCACTTGTTTATTTACTTACTAATTTATCTACTTAATGATTTATTTATATATTTATTTATTTACAGACATATTTATTCAGTTATTTATTTATATATTTATTTATTTATTTACTCATTTACTTGCTTATTTACTTACTAATTTATATACTTACTGATTTATTTATTTATTCATTTATTATTTACTCATTTACTTGCTTATTTACTTACTAATTTATCTACTTACTGATTTATTTATTTATTTATTTACTTGCTTATTTACTTACCAATTTATCTACTTACTGATTTATTTATTTATTTATTTATTTATTTATTTATTTATTTATTTATTTATTCAGTTATTTATTTATTTACTTGCTTATTTACTTCATAATTTATCTATTTACTGATTTATTTATTTATTATTTATTTATTTACTTACTCATTTACTTGTTTACTTACTTACTAATTTATCTACTTAATGATTTATTTATTTATTTATTCAGTTATTTATTTTTATTTATTTATTTACTTATTCAGTTATTTATTTACTTGCTTATTTACTTCCTAATTTATCTACTTACCGATTTATTTATTTATTATTTATTTATTTACTCATTTACTTGTTTACTTACTTACTAATTTATCTACTTAATATTTATTTATATATTTATTTATTTATTTATTTATTTATTTATTTATTTATTTATTTATTTATTTATTTATTTTTCTGATGCAATTTTCTCAGAAAGTATATGTCAGATTTCAATGAAAAACTTTATACACATTGTTTATCAGTAGTTTGACAATGTAGGTGAAAGGTTTTTGACAAAGTTTTAATTATTATTTTTAAATCTATTGTCATAATCGCAATTGCATCTCTGATTGAGGTTACAAAAGTTTAACGTTTACCAAACAATTCTACCATTCATTAAGTTCTATCGACCCCAAAATTAATTCCAACGTCTTTTTTATTGCGATAATCAAATTGCGAGATCAGCATTTCTTTCACTTTTGTCTTTCGATGTGACCTGTGAGCCTTTGTTTCTAACTATGTTACTTTTTTATTTTCTACTGCTTAAACATTTCGCTATTTTTAATTAGTTACTGTTTAAATATTTTGTTTTGAGTTTTATTTGTCCAGAGATTAAATACGTAACTGCTCACACCTTGTTTACTGGTTAAACATTACTACATCCAAGCTACAAGCTTATTAATTGTTTAAATATTCACTTAATTTTACTCATTTGTTTTTATTTATTTACGCATTAGTATTTCATGGCCTTTCAACCGGTGAGCTGTACAAACAACAGAACAGCGGCTGATAAACCCACGAATAAGAAATTGCTTGCGGGGAAAGGACCCTGGCGTACCATACCGGCACGTAGAAGGGAGATCAAGTAGCTGTAATCCTTCTTTACATACGCCGGCACGCATTCTCATGACGTCAGCCACGACAACTATTAACATTTTGTTAAAGTGCACATCCGCTCAGCTGCTGAAGTCCTTTCCATTCAGCGTGAATGCTAAGATATGATTCCAACAAAAGGAATGTGGGTTTCTCTTACTGTGTTCCCCTCACTGCATTTCCCGCGTCACTACCAACAAACTGTTATCTTTATATTTTTTTTACGTAATGCACTCCCAGCATTTCCGTCCACACTCAATTGTGCATATGCATAAGATTGAATGTCACTCCGTCCGTTACTGAAAACGCATTTTATACTAGCCTATGGAGTCAAAAACGAAATAGAGACTAGTTCCCATGGTCAACAATTTTATTACATTTCCTCTTCTACATAGGTACTTAAAACATATTTGAAGCAAAACAAACTAGCGAAATAACGTGAAATTTGGATCATTGCGCAAAATATGTCAATAAACATGAAATATATCCGATCTATCGAAAAAAACTACGAAATATGGATCAAAATGGTATTCAATGTTGTTAAAAACATGTCCGAGTCTTTTGTTTCAGTTAATTTGTCAATTGCTAGGCAACGCCAATATTTCTGTACTTCCTACAAATACCTTAGTTTAATAATAATAATAATAATAATAATAATAATAATAATAATAATAATAATAATAATAATACCGGACAGCTAGCAGTTCTGCTACCTAGGCGACCGGTGTGGTGAACCCCGCGAAACAAGCTCTAATCAACTGCAACGTATATTGTTGCTGGGCTAGTTAATAGTTTTATTTTTGAAGAGGTGGAAAAATTCAAATATCTGGGACCAACAGTAACAAATGTGGAGTGTCGTTTCAAATCGTATTAAATGCAGAAAAACAAATTTTACCGGAAACGTAAAAAACGTTTCACAGCTAAGATAATGGAAAAATTTTAAATATCTTAATGTCACATTTTAGACATTGTGAAATGACACCAAATGTAATAATCACTGGCACTGATCGTTTAATCTAATGCATGATATTGCCAATTGAATAATTTCGAGGGAAAAATTGTTCCGGAGCCGGGTATCGAACCCGGGACCTTTGGTTTAACGTACCAACGCCCTACCACTGAGCTACACGGGAACTCTAACCGACACCGATCCAATTTTTCCCTCTATATCCACAGACCTCAAAGTGGGCTGACAACCGTCAAGCAACCAACTTCCAGTGCACACTAACTCCGTGTGACTTAAATTGTGGCTTTCTGTTAACGAACAGTGACGTGTATTATGCAAATCAAGATTTCAGGTATAACTCCCTGCAAAGTTGATTTGAATAATTTCGAGGGAAAAATTGTTCCGGAGCCGGGTATCGAACCCGGGACCTTTGGTTTAACGTACCAACGCTCTACCACTGAGCTACTCGGGAACTCTAACCGACACCGATCCAAATCAACTTTACAGGGAGTTATACCTGAAAATCTTGATTTGCATAATACACGTCACTGTTCGTTAACAGAAAACCACAATTTAAGTCACACGGAGTTAGTGTGCACTCGAAGTTGGTTGCTTGACGGTTGTCAGCCCACTTTGAGGTCTGTGGATATAGAGGAAAAATTGGATCGGTGTCGGTTAGAGTTCCCGAGTAGCTCAGTGGTAGAGCGTTGGTACGTTAAACCAAAGGTCCGGGTTCGATACCCGGCTCCGGAACAATTTTTCCCTCGAAATTATTCAAATCAACTTTACAGGGAGTTATACCTGAAAATCTTGATTTGCATTGCCAATTGAAGTTTGCACTTAATACGTTTTGCACCGACATAGTGTATTTAATACGTTTTGAAGCGATTTTGTCACATAATACGATTTGCATCTATAAACCACGCTGAATTGTGCCCTGTCATTTGTCAGTTTTTCTGCGGTTCTTACAGCAGCATACTACGTAGGACGATACATCAATAGTTTTTATTGCTTTCTGCTGGAAAATAGTGATAAGGAACGGCGAGTTTCCTACCTGCAACCCTTCGAACGGAGCTGCCTAAAGAGACATACTTTGGATCGTGCGGCCACCCGGGTCGATCTCTAACTCGCATTGAATATAAATTTTAAATAATTATGGCATCTACAGGGTGAGCACAAAGTTCCGTTATCCCCTTAAATATGTGAAATACCTCAAATATGCACACTACTGATGTAATTCTGGTCATAATTCAAACATACAAACAAAATAACCACTGTACACTAACTGTGTATACCTAAGTATCTAAAGAGTAAGTATGTTCCCCATTATTCTCATGACACAAAATAATATGGACTAATGGGACTTTTTGCCCATCCTGTATATTTTATTATTCAATCCTTATATATATATATATATATATATATATATATATATATATAATTCATCGGCGAACAGCCTAATACATTTGATGAACTGTCGAAATGAAATTCACTGATAAATGTAGTGATACAAGATGCCACTTCAATACAAGATGCCCGCCCAGCCTGTGCTTCATTTCATGTAAAGAAATTTGGCTTCTGTGAAGCTTTATCAGTTACACAGAGAGTATAGAAAGCTAATTGTCTTGAATAATATACTTCACCTATGCTGAGTTTCGAGAGCGGTTGCAGTTGCTGTAAGTCGAAACAAAATGACTGTGTCTCATTAGGTTCTGTTCTCATAATTTTATGGAACGTATTGGCACGAAGCTTATGTGCGCCTAAATCGACTAAGAGCCTAGTCTTTTTCAGTGTATCATCGCAGTTTCTTATTGGGAACAGCATGTGTGCGCAATAACTGCATTCATCATTGGCCGGTGTACAAAATCCTATAGCCTATTGAATTCTGTCCGAGAAATATTTGGAGAAAAAAAAAATCTTTTTACTCTTAAGTCGGATATTAACACTTTAATTGTACATTTTGAAGAGCTTTGTAATATTTAAGTCGGAAGCCAAATAAAGTCTCTGACTTTTACTTCTATTGTAATATGATTCCCTTGCTCTTTCTTATAGTACAGACGTGGACAAATTATTAACAAAATTGGATATTTTTATTATATATTTTTACAAAGTATGATTCTTCAATTTAGACTACAGTTGACATCTTTGCGTATTTCCAAATTATTAGAAAAATCGAAGATTTGTATTGTATATTTTTACAAAATTTCATTCTTCAATTTAGACTACAATTGATATTTTTGCATATTTGCAAATTATTAGCAAAAGTGAAGATTTTTTTGTATATTTTTACAAAATTCGACTCTTCAATTTGGACTACAGTTGACATTTTGGATATTTCCAAATTATTAGCAAAACTGAAGATTTTTATTATAGGCTATATTTTTACAAAAATTTGACTCTTCACTTTAGACTGCAGTTGTCATTTTTGCATATTTACAAATTATCAGCAAAATTGAAGATTTGATTATATATATTTTTTTTATATAAAATTTGACTCTTCAATTTAGAACAGCCTACATTTGACATTTTTGCATATTGCTATCTACTGTAATGATAGAAATATGCAAAATTGTCAACTGTAGTCTAAATTGAAAGGTCAAATTCTGTAAATAGAATTATCATAAAAATCGTCAATTTTGTTAATAATTTGTCCACGTCTGTAGGTTATTTTACGATGCTCTATCAACATCTGAGGTTATTTAGCGTCTGAATGAAGTAAAGGTGATAATACCGGTGAAATGAGTCCGGGATCCAGCACCGAAAGTTATCCAGAATTTGCTCATATTGGGTTGAGGGAAAACCCCGGAAAAAACCTCAACTAGGTAACTTGCCCCGAACGGGAATCAAACCTGGGCCACCTGGTTTCTCGGCCAGACGTGTTCACCGTTACTCCACAGGTGTGGACCACTTGCTCTTAATTTAGAGATACATTACACTACTTCCCTCTTCTTAGCTACATATAGCGCTCTCTTTCGGGCACCACTTCTCGTCTCTCTGGTTCCCTTACTGCTCTTAATAGATTTTGCTATTGTACATACCTTGATAATCACAATGTTGTAAAACAGCGGGAAACTCAATAATGGTGGGAAGATACAGCACGCTGGCCAACGCTGTCCATTTAAGATTTTAACTATTGGAAGTTGTACATAATACGATTTGATCCAACACACAATTTTCATCATAGAAAAAAGGCGGGAAAGAATACGAATTGCTCCAATATGAGATCAGGGTCTTAAAGAATACCGTCTCAGCTATCCGAAATCGCTTCAAACTAAATTTCGACCGAGGATGTATTTAATACGTTTTGAAACGACACTCCACTAATACAAATGATACTCGGGAGGAAATTAAACACAGAATAAATATGGGAAATGCCTGTTATTATTCGGTTGAGAAGCTTTTATCATCTAGTCTGCTGTCAAAAAATCTGAAAGTTAGAATTTATAAAACAGTTATATTACCGGTTCCTCTTTATGGTTGTGAAACTTGGACTCTCACTTTGAGAGAGGAACATAGTTTAAGGGTGTTTGAGAATAAGGTGCTTAGGAAAATATTTGGGGCTAAGAGGGATGAAGATACAGGAGAATGGAGAAAGTTACACAACGCAGAACTGCACGCATTGTATTCTTCACCTGACATAATTAGGAACATTAAATCCAGACGTTTGAGATGGGCAGGGCATGTAGCACGTATGGGCGAATCCAGAAAAGCATATAGAGTGCTAGTTGGGAGGCCGGAGGGAAAAAGACTTTTAGGGAGGCCGAGACGTAGATGGAAGATAATATTAAAATGGATTTGAGGGAGGTGGGATATGATGATAGAGAATAGATTGATCTTGCTCAGGATAGGGACTAATGGCGGGCTTATGTGAGGGCGGCAATGAACCTCCGAGTTCCTTAAAAGTCAGTAAGTAAGTTATGGAAACAGGATATCTGACCAGCAACTACAGATGAAAACTGATTCATAAACAAAAGAAAGAACTGTAATACAACAATAAATTCGCTTCTATTTCTTTTTAAGCATTTTAATGTACATTTCAGTATACTCTGGGCATGAAGAAAAGAATTTTACAAACCGTGGAATGAAACTCGCCGTGCTTTCGTGATGTGGACATAACAAAAAGCTCACCTTCATGCTATTTAAGCAAAATATGCCGGAAATTTATACAAACCGGGAAATGGCGCGATACGTCAGCATATCGCATGAAATGCTTTCATCTCGTGGGAGTGGCTCACAGCTGAATAATTACTTCAATTGGCTCGTTGAAACACGAACAAAACATCTGCATGTTGCATTAGCAGAATAAAAACTTCTTCCGCCATTTTAATACATTAAATGTTTTAACCTGCGATGAATACAACCAAGCGTCGCCATTTTCCATTTCGTGTACGCGTGACTAATAATGACTGAGAAGGGCAGCAGGGCTACAATATTGTTTATCACTGTCATCCGGAAGAACTTTACATAATAATAGGAATAATAATAGTAATCGTAATAGTATTAATAGCAATAATAACAATAATCTTATATATAATTTGAACTGGTAATGGAAATTACGGGAAAACGCCAGGACGGATTTTAATAAATGACCCCTCATTTTGAAGCTTGGAACTCAAAGCTTTTCGGGAAAATGGTAGTTTTCAGTGAAATGTCAATTTTTAAACATACTTTTCATATTTTCCAAAATCCATCTGTCGTCAGTTTTGAGAACTAGTTAATAGCATTCACGGCCGACTTGATATTTCCTTCGCTTTATTGTAAAGGAGAAGCGAAGCGAGCATCAAGTCGGCCGTGTTGCATTTCAGAATAAAACAAAACACACGCTACAGTAAACAATATTACACGAAGGCCATGATCTGCAAGAATGCTGACATATTTAGAGCTCAAATTAAATTGGTTATTAAAAACTTAACTTACTAAAAATAATTTACAGGTTCGATTCTGTGGTGTGTAATTTTCTGGGTACAGCTGTGTATTGGATATTAAAAACTACAAAACTTGAGGTGGTTTGATGACATTATTACCATTAGAAATTAAATATTATTGTAGTTAATGCCATGATGTGACTATTTTTCATTAATTATACATATTAATGATATATTGATGATATGAAAGTGAAACGTTTTGGAGTTATATAAGTAGATGTAGAGAATAACAAATTAGATTTTGATTTCTATATTTTACTGAGTGGCGGCTATATAGTATATGTTACTGAAAGCTATAAAACTTACGTAAGATAATAATATTATTAAAATCAAATATTTTTATAATCATTAATCAAGTGGCGTTGGGTCTTTTCCATATATTTAATGGCGGTGTGGTGTAGATATTTATATGCGTGGTTCTCTTTAGTATTGGCTCGAGAGAGAGAGTATCTTTCATTGTTATGGAAGCAAATAACTTTCCGAATGTCTGGTATTCTTCATTGAAAATAAATCTGAAAAATGTTTATTTGAACGTCTAATGAACTTAGTTTGCAGCATTTGCTGCACAAGCCACTACTATATATATATATATATATATATATATATATATATATATATATATATATACTTTGAACTGGTAATGGAAATTACGAGAAAACGGCTGAACGGATTTTAATGAATGACCCGTCATTTTGAAGTTTGGCATCCAAGAATTTTCAGAAAAATAGTAACTTTCAGTGAAGCGTTAGTTTTCCTACATTATTTTCCTATTTTCCAAAATCCATCTTTCGTCAGTTTTGAGAACTAATTAATTGCATTTCAGTATAAAACAAAACACACACTACAATAAACAATAGGCTCTTACACGAAGGTCATGACCTGCAGGATTGCTGACATATTTGGAGCTCAAATTCAATTGGTTATTAAAAACTTCAAGACTTACTAAAAATAATTTATAAGTTTGATTCTGCGGTGTGTAACTTTCTGAGTACAGTTGTGTATTGGATATTAAAATCCACAAAACCTGAGGGGTTTGATGACATGATTACAATTAGAAATGAAATATTATTTTTCATTAATTATACATATGAATGCTATATTGATTATATGAAAACGAAACGTTTTGGGGTTATGTAAATAGATGTAGAGAATATCTTAAATTACTAATTTACTGAGTGGCGGCTATATAGTAGCCTATATAAAATTACAAAACGTACGTAAGATAATATTATTTTAAAAAATCAAATATTTTTATAGTTATAAATCAAGTGGGGTTGGGTCTCTTTCATATATTGAATGGCGATGTAGTTTAGGTATTTATATGTGTCATTCTCTTCAGTATTGGCTCGATAAAGCGCAAAATTACAGTTTGTAAGCAAAGACCAAAAGGTATTACTTACTAATAAAATAAGAGGCCTAGAAAATTTTGTAGTCTCCCGATCATTTCTGCAAGATCTCCTAGCAGGATAAAATGATTTTGCCTTCTACATTTCAAGCTCTACATGCAGCAGCTATACCAAGATGCTATGTCTATCGTTCGAAAACATAGCAAACCTATTTTTTAACTTTCACCTACAATCCACAATGACCTGAAATGGCTATTGCTTTACTCCCACATGAAAAACCCACTGATCGTCCTGACATTGTTACTTGCGTTTTAACGTTGAAGCTCAAAAACTGAAGGTGGATAGGTTCAAGAAAAAAGGGGCATGAATACTAAATAATCGTCTTAATTTTTTTTTTTTCTAAAAGTTATTAAAATAAAAATTACCAAGGTGAGGATTTATTATTAAAATATAGGCTAGTTGTATAACCTTGGTCTGTAACTCTGGCTTTGATTTATTCCAGTGGTTGTGTAACATTTAGGTTCAGCTAAAGGACATGTCAAACTTTTTATGGTTTGAAACGGGAAAATCAATAAATTTCGCAAGTCATTAGTAGACTTCGTTAAATTGCCACACGCAGCATGCAATCAGGTTGCCGATGTACGGTAGTATAGAGGAGGTGAGCGATCGCCCGGTCTCGTAGTATAAGCAGTTCATGTTAAGAGATATGACCAGTCCAAATAGATAGAGCAGCTACAGCTAATGTATACCTATGTAAGCACTTGTTTTTGCATTACTGTGGTTGGAAAAGTCAAAGCTTAACATTTGTGCAGTGCAGACAAGAATTCAATCAAACATAGTACAATGAGAGTGTTGCTGTTCCAAATAATTGCCCCTGGAATACCCTTACCCCCGCAGCCAGTCTTGACTCGTTGGGGAACGTGGTTGGATCCTGTTAATTATTATGCAGAACATTACGGCAAAATAATGGAGGTAATTGATGCATTGAATAGGAGAGACAGTTCCGCTGTTGCAGCTATAAAATCATTGCCCTCTGAATAGCTATTGGAAGATATTCTGTTCATTGATTCTAATTTTAAAATCGTGTCCAAAAGCATCATTCTGTTAGAATCGTCTAAACTACAACTCTCAGAAGCCCTTAATATAGTGGATAAAGTATCACAAACCGTTATCCAAAATAACAATTCACTAATTTCAGAAAAAATGAAATGTGAGTTGAGAAACATTATTGCTCAAAATTCTGCCTATTCACAACCTTCGTATTATAAATGATGTACTATCAGGTCACAATAAGACGTCTGAAGCTGGTGTACTAAAAAGTAGTAACTTTTCGTTCTTCAAATAAGCACGTATTACATCGTGTGATGTCGAACGTACATTTTCCCCAATATAAAAACTGTTTAAGTGACCATCGGAAGACATTACTTGGCAGTCGCTCAAAATGTACGTAAATCTTCACTGCAATGCACATTTTCAAGGATGATGTGAGTATCTTACATTAAATTTTAACAGTTAATATATCTCACTATAAAATAATTGTGTATTTACATGTTTAGATATTTCCTACTTAAATGGTCATTGATTATATTTCTTGAATGCAGGATACAGGTTTTATTGTAACCGCAGTATACGGCTCAGTGTTTACATCAGAGGCATACTCAATCCTTTACACGCCCCCTTCTCATACAGTCTATACTGCTTGCGCAGTAAACCTTGCGATTCTCGTGGGAATTCCACGAAGTCTAGTCATTAGTAGTTATCCACGGCGTTAGTTTATTCTATACAGTAAAGAAAGAAGAAAACCGTAACTTTTTTTTTCGAAGTAAATTGTCGCGGTGTTGATTTCACGTAAATAGTCATTACATGTTTACCAAAGCTATTACAGTATATTCCTTTTGGAAATCGATAATGTGGAGAACCGGAAAGCTGCCTCATTATGCGCTGTACACTGATAAAGTGGAAATCGCTGTGTTCTAACGTAGTACAGTAGGGTATCTACGGAGAAGCTGGAGGAATTTCTCGCCTGCACCTCTACACTGAATTCAATAAAGTAAATCTAGTTTCAAGACTCGCTTTCATTCCGTAATACGTTGTGTTCGCACTGTCACTTAAAATAATTCGCAGCCGGCTTTGCTATGGGATAAAGGCACGGCGCGAGGCGCTATATCCCAGCGTATAATATCAAGGAGGAGGGATAAGAAAAAAGCGAGAAGAATATTATCGCCCCTGTGTGGTATTAGTTATCACGCAGCAACCCCCTGAATGTGCAGCTGACTTACCAGACTAAATGCCATTATGGAGCCTTTCCTGACCAGATGGCGGGGAAGGGGGCTGCAGTGGAGTTTCGAGGGTGGGTTGTTGGAGTGGCTGCAGTTTTGAGACCACCGGAGACCCATTGCGCGAAGAGAAAACGTTTTAAAGGTCTTCCGTTTTGGAACTGTTCTGACTTTGTACATGATAGTCGAGGGCAGAAAGACTATGTTACCCGTGGCAGTACAAACCCCAAATCGTCCTACATCGTGCTCAAGGAGTTCAGCCCACTTCATTTCACCACTTTTAAGTTACTGTATTTTCGAAATGAAGTGCTTCGAAAATGTATCCTGATTCAGTTCACTTATGTTGAATTTTTGTGTATTATCAGACAACTTTTTCCAAAATGTATGCTAGTTTGGTCCAGTACTTATACATCGTAAAGTTACTGCTTCGAAAATGTATGTTATTCAGTTCAGTAATTCTGCCTTTTCTAAAGTGTTTCGAAAATTCATGCTGATTTAATACATGTAAATTCATGTTTTTCTTACATACTCCACATTTATTCAATTCACTAATTTCTTCTGATTCGTAAACGAAGTGTTCTCAAATGAATGCTTATTTCATCCAGCTCTTCTAAATTATTGTGATTTGATTCGTAAACAAACTGTGCTCAAACTGTACGCTTATTATTTTCATCCAGATTTCTAAATTATTATGATTTGATTCGGAATCAAACTGAATCAAACTGTTTATTTTATCCAGACTTCTAAATTCTTGTAATTTACGTAAACAAATTTTATACCAGACTTCTAAATTCTTGTAATTTGATTTTGTGTTCAAATTAGTTTATTTTAAACAAACTGTAATTTGATTCTAAACAAACTGTACGTTTATTTTATCCAGACTTCTAAATTCTTGTAATTTGATTCGTAAACAAACTGTGTTCAAACTGTACGTTTATTTTATACAGACTTCTAAATTCTTGTGATTTGATTCGTAAACAAACTGTGCTCAAACTGTACGTTTATTTTATCCAGACTTCTAAATTCTTGTAATTTTTTAAACAAATTCGTACGTTTATTTTATAAACAAACTGTAATTTGATTCGTCAAACTGTACGTTTATTTTATCCAGACTTCTAAATTCTTGTAATTTTGATTCGTAAACAAACTGTGATTCGTAAACAAACTGTTCAAACTGTACGTTTATTTTATCCAGACTTCTAAATTCTTGTAATTTTATTCGTAAACAAACTGTGTTCAAACTGTACGTTTATTTTATCCAGACTTCTAAATTCTTGTAATTTGATTCGTAAACAAACTGTGTTCAAACTGTACGTTTATTTTATCCAGACTTCTAAATTCTTGTAATTTGATTCGTAAACAAACTGTGTTCAAACTACGTTTATTTTATCCACGTTTATTTTATCCAGACTTCTAAATTCTTGTAAATTTGATTCGTAAACAAACTGTGTTCAAACTGTACGTTTATTTTATCCAGACTTCTAAATTCTTGTAATTTGATTCGTAAACAAACTGTGTTCAAACTGTACGTTTATTTTATCCAGACTTCTAAATTCTTGTAATTTGATTCGTAAACAAACTGTGCTCAAACTGTACGTTTATTTTATCCAGACTTCTAAATTCTTGTAATTTGATTCGTAAACAAACTGTGCTCAAACTGTACGTTTATTTTATCCAGACTTCTAAATTCTTGTAATTTGATTCGTAAACAAACTGTGTTCAAACTGTACGTTTATTTTATCCAGACTTCTAAATTCTTGTATTTGATTCGTAAACAAACTGTGTTCAAACTGTTTATTTTATCCAGACTTCTAAATTCTTGTAATTTGATTCGTAAACAAACTGTGCTCAAACTGTACATTTTATCCAGACTTCTAAATTCTTGTAATTTGATTCGTAAACAAACTGTGCTCAAACTGTACGTTTATTTTATCCAGACTTCTAAATTCTTGTAATTTGATTTAAACAAACTCAAACTGTACGTTTATTTTATCCAGAAATTCTTGTTATTTGATTCGTAAACAAACTGTGTTCAAACTGTACGTTTATTTTATCCAGACTGTTGTACGTTTATTTTATCCAGATTTGATTCGTAAACAAACTGTGCTCAAACTTAGTAAACTAAATTCTTGTAATTTGATTAGTAAAGAAACTGTGCTCAAACTGTACGTTTATTTTATCCAGTCTTCTAAATGCTTGTGATTTGATTAGTAAACAAACTGTGCTCAAATTGTACGTTTATTTTATCCAGAATTCTAAATTCTTGTGATTTGATTAGTAAACAATCTGTGCTCAAACTGTACGTTTATTTTATCCAGACTTCTAAATTCTTGTGATTTGATTCGTAATCAAACTGTGCTCAAATTGTACGCTTATTATTTCATCCAGTACTTCTAAATTATTGTGATTCGTGAACGAATAGTGTTCAAATGAATGTTTATTCACTCGAGTACTTCTAGATACTTCATTTCTAAACAAAGTACGGTCCTAATTGTATGTTTATTTAGTACACTTTTACATTCTTTTAATTCCTAAATGAACCATATCGAAATTGAAAACAGATTCAGTTCGGTACTTCTAGATTCCAGTGATTCCTAAGCGAACTTGATCAAAATGTATAGGTAGGCCTACGCTTATTAAGTCCTCTACTTCTAAATTACTGTCACCACTAACGAATTGTACGAAATATACTATCTAAGTACTTGTGATTTCTAAACAAAACAACCTATATCGAAAATGTACCCTTATTCAGTCCATTATTGTGATATCTAAACGCACTGCATCCAAAATGTTTACAGATTAAATTCCGTACTTTTGAGCATTTGCTATTTCTAAACAATGTATGTCCAAAATGTATGTTTATTTACTCCAATACTTCTAAATTTATTATGATTATTTATTCGTTTATTTATTTATTTTAGTTACTATATACATTATATTTTTATATTGTATATTAACCATGTCTATAGCATAAGCTTATATTATGCTTACGCTATTGAGAATAAAGACTAACTGATTGATTGATTGATTGATTGGTTGATTGATTGACTGATTGATTGATAAACGAACTAAAAGCTAAAAGAAAACTCTAATAACCTATTACAGAACACTGATTCCATGTAATTAACAAGAAAAGACATCAAGTGCCTATGGAAATGAAGAAGTGGAAAACAATTTATAGACATTATCATTAGGGGAGAATCGGGTAGTATCGGACATCGGGTAATATCGGACAGTGAGCTTCTTTCATCTACCACACGATGATAGTACCTGATTGACATGGTTACGTTTCTGTGATGTCTCATAGAGAAACGTAACCATGCCATTCAGGTATATACTACCATATGGTGATAGATAAAAGAAACGCACTGTCCGATACTACCCGATGTCCGATACTACCCGACTCTCCTCTACACCTTGTCACCTACTTCTTGAAATCGTGTTACAGATTTATTCAAGCTATAATCTTGTTTTATTAGTTGCCCAGTGATTACTCTTTGCAAACGCATTAATTCTTCCCATTTCATTCCTCTAGATTTTGTTATAATAATAATAATAATAATAATAATAATAATAATAATAATAATAATAATGATTTATTTTAGCTGGCAGAGTTAAGGCCGTAAGGCCTTCTCTTCCACTCAACCAGCAAAAAGTGTATATACATATGCATGAACTTACAAAGAATTCAACAATTTGATTTAGATGAGAGTTACATGTATACAAGAGTTATTTACGAATTAAACAACAAAATACTATGAACTATTAATTAAACACTGAAATAAACTGTGTAGCAGAATTAAACTAAAATACATAGAATGTTAATATACTTCAAATTATATTAGATAATAGAAAGAGATTATTATGAGACAATTTTGAAAATGCAGCACAATCAGGATGATGTCTAAAGAAAAAAAGCAACAGTGTAGTCTGTAATATTTTAAATCAGTATGATTGGAGTGAAATGCTAATAAGGTTATCTTTTAAGCTGTTCTTAAAGGTGTTTGTTGTCTTGCAGCCCCTAATACTTTGTGACAAGGAATTCCATTGACGCGAGGTGGATATTGTAAAAGATGAGGAATGACAAGATGTTCTAGGAAGAGGTATATTTAGCGTGCCACAGATAAGTGATCTGGTATTTACGTCGTGGTTAGAGTATAGATAAGAGAAACGAGACGAAAGGTAATTTGGTGTTGAGGTGTGCAGAATTCGAAAGAGTAAAGACAAAGAGTGTAAAGTTCTGCGTTCTTTAAGTCGGAGCCACGAGAGACTTGCGAAGGACGGTGATATGTGATCATATCGTCGGATGTTGCACACGTATCTGACGCACATATTCTGAGCTCGCTGTAACTTGACTGACAGTTCAGAACTTAGATCACTTAACAAAACGTCACAATAATCGAAGTGCGGCATTACTAGGGTTTGTACTAGGGTAAGTTTTAGTTGCTGGGGCAAGAAGTTTCTCAAGCGACTCAAAGAGTGAAAGGAGGAACAGATTTTTTTATCGTTTCTTTAACTTGAAAATTCCAACTTAGATTATTATCAAAAAAGAAGCCAAGATTTTTTACGACAGATGAATAAGGGATTAGCGTAATAAGGGATTAGTTATATTCTCTAAGACGATAATGCCGCACTTTGAACTAACTTCAATCAAACTGAGTTCCTAGCACTTATCTTACAGTGAGAAGGGGAATTTAAAGTGTCGTGGGATCGCGCCCTGTCCAAGTAATCAAGGCTTTTCTCTCTGGCTTCTAATTTCCATATCGGAAAGCTCGGCCTGTACAGGGTAGCGTAGACTTGACCTGGTGGACTCAACTCCTGGCATTTGCAGAGGTTCTGACCTCCCCTCCTCCCCGGGGCAGTAGTTCACATTGGACCCTAAGGGTCGGGAAGTATGTAATTGACATTCTTCCCTCTTCCCCCGCCCCGCTCCCTGCTATGTGCTATTATAATAAAGCCAGCCGTGCAAGAAACGCTCAACTTCCTTCTCCACTCCTGTACATTGATTTACAGTCCATACACGCCGTCGAACTGTGCGGTCTCCTAGAGGTGAGCACTTAACTCTTATTAATTACAAGACTTTTAAGACCGCTGTGGAGTAGCGGTTAGCACGCCTGACCGTGCAACGAGCGGGCCCGGGTTCAAATCCTGGTTTCGAAAAGCTTCCTGGTTGAGGTCTTTTCAGGGATTTCCCTTAATCCATCAAGAGCAAATGCAGATATATTTCGGCACTGAACTCTGGACTCATTTCGCTGGCATTATCACTATCTTCATCCCACTCAGACGCTAAATAACCATAGCGTCGTAAAATAAACCAAATATAAAAAAGAAGGCTTTTAAAATATCAACACATATTTTTACATCTGACAGGTTCTGACTGACATTTACTTCTATCATCAGGTTGTCGATTGCAGGAAGAAATCATAGTCTATTTTGTAATTTCCTAAAATTATTTAATTAAATTTCCTAAATTAATGTTCATTGTTTGCTATTTCTGAACTCCTCTACATAGAATTCCCGTAGTATCAAAACCATACATAAATAATGTAAAGGCCACACCTGTGGAGTAACGGCTAGTGCGTCTGGCTGCGAAACCAGGTGGCCCTGGTTCGATTCCCGGTCGGGGCCTGGTTGATGTTTTGTCCGGGGTTTTCCCTCAACCCAATATGAGCAAATGCTGGGTAACTTTTGGTGCTGGACCCCGGACTCATTTCACCGGCATTATCACCTTCATGTCATTCAGACGCTAAATAACTAAGATGTTGATACAGCGTCGTAAACTAACCTACTATAAAAATAACGTAAATCCAAACTTCTACTTTTATTATTCTCTATCCTGTTTTTAAATTTTTAAAGAATAGGCTTATAACACACAATCTTAATGTTCCTTAATATTACTTTGTGTTACTGTCAAAAACTAACTTCTAACCAACATTAATCTTTGTAGTTTTATTCTCTTCAGCTCTAATTAACAGTAACAACAATCCAGGTTGCCAGGGGACGATAGAAAACAAAAGATGTGAGAACAAATGAACGAGATGTATAAACAATAAATTGAATACTATTTCAAATTTAAGTATCATAATAAAGGGGTGCCATTTGAAATTTCAAACGAGATATGAGGGTAAAACTTAAAAATGCAATTAACACTGGTTTTAAACTTCACTTTTCAGAATCTAAATTGACGTGTCTTCTGAATAAATCAAATTTAACTGAAATAAATCTATGGCCGAGAGCAAAGAGTTCTTAAGTAAACATTTTACACTTTTCTGGAGAGCAGTAGAAAATTGAAATTGGTGTCAATTATAAAGTTTTTTTAATTAAGAGGTTTTTCCTGGATATTATTTGTTTATATTTCTTCTAAAATAGGCAATTTTGCTCATTTAACAATTTTCTTGATTACTTCCAAAAATAGCCGCACTTAAGCCCTTTTAAGACTAGAACCAAAACTGGGAAGAAGAGACTATGTAAACATAAGACCTTTTTCATATGAAAATAAATGGGAAATATAAATTATTAGGAATGCAAAATGGGTCTTAAACAATTATAGGACTGTTTACCCTGGTGCTTAAAGTTTTAAACGGAAAGGGCATCAGTATGTGATAAAATGGCTGAAATACAAGTTAGACCTTTTTAATAGGGAAGCATGGAAAGTAAACATGTGATGGTTTGTAAGGAATAAAGTATTAAATATTCTTAAGACCTTTATTCTATGTGTGCTCGATTCAAAAAGTACTTAGGACATTTGGTAACGCTCTATAAATCCAGTCAGGAGTCTTATTTGACTTTAGCCGTTTTACCAGATTGTAGAGAATTGTTTCCGGTTTCAGAATATATAAAAATCTCATTTTCACAAAAAATTGACTTAAGACCTTTTTCCTTCCGGCCATAGAAATAGTTATTTAGACTGGGAAGGTTTGAAATGCAAGCTCTATAAAAATTTTCCATAGTCGTGACCAATACTACATCAGATGGGACGAACAGGACAAGTTCTGAATTCAGTGGATCATAAACTGATTTATGGAATTATTACTCCATATTCTTGTATTACGCATTTTTATGTGTATTAAAAATAACTTATTAATTTTTTTTCATTACACTCAGACACACAATTTCTAATAATATTTTTAAAGTACCTAAGTTTACCACCCCAGTTTTCCAGTTTCTTGTAGTGTAAAATAGCAGAGCAAATCATTTTGTCTTCTGTACGTCTGCAGTGAGTTCAAAACGAGTTTGTTTAAATTTCATAAAATCTGATCTGTTTAAGGAGGCCTGGGAAATAGATTTCTACTCACAACGTTACATCGTTTTGCTGACATTTGCCCAAACTGTCTTTGTTTCGCAAGGTTAGGAATTTTTGTGTGAAATGTTTTGGTATATTCAAAGGTCATTAAAGTCATAAAAAAGTCAGGTCGTTAAAACACCACGAAATTATTCCACAGACCACATGACTCGACTCCTGAGGTCAGCCAGTTCTGCGGTGTAGTGGGCAGATTAGGCGAAGGACGAACGTTTGTGGCTAAAGATACTCTGAGGAAACAGGAAACGGAAGGCAACACATTAAAAAAGTTTCTACTTTCTACCTGCATTCTGCACTAATTGATTCATACAGTTCAATAATTTCATATTATCAGTATGTGCGTGTACATATTTTTTAATTAATTCATAGTTTTCTTTCTGCCTAACAGGTCTTTCACTGCAAACCCAGCATTCTCCAATCTTTCATATTTTCTACCTTCCTCTTAATGTCCGCATACGATCCACATATCTTAATGTCGTCTATCATCTGATATCTTCTTCTGCCACCAACTTTTCTCCCGTTCACCATTCCTTCCAGTGCATCCTTCAGTAGGCAGTTTCTTCTCAGCCAGTGACCTAGCCTGATCAATTTCAGCATCATTATTTCTTCACCCACTCTTTCGAACACATTTCTTATTTTGTCTGTCTATTTCACACGCTCCATTCTTCTTCATATCAACATTTCAAATCCTTCTAGTCGCATCTCTTCACTTCGTCGTAATGTCCATGTTTCCGCCCCCTTACAATGCCACACTATACACAAAGCACTTCACTAGTCTCTTCCTCATTTCTTTTTCCCAGAGGTCCGCAGGTGATGCTCCTTTTTCTATTGAAAGCTTCTTTGGCCATTGCTATCCTCCTTTTGACTTCCTGGCAGCAGCTCATGTTACTGCTTATAGTACACCCCAAGTATTTGCTCTACTGCATCATTTAGAATTCGTACGTGTACCTTCTTTGTTTTGCCATAACCATGCTCTTCCCCTTGTTTGCATTTATCTATATATAAATCACTAGTACGTCCAGTAATGGAATATGGTGCTGCATGTTGGGATCCTTACAGATTAGAACATATTAAGACACTGGAAAAGATTCAAAAACGGGCTCTCAAGTGTTGTCGGAAAAATTCACCATTAAAATGGGACACACTCACGGACCGGAGAACGCGAATTCGATTATGCGCACTGTTCAAAACATACAGAGGTGAGCCTGCCTGGAGAGAAATAAAAAATAGGTTGCAGCCGCCAAATTACTCTTCAAGGAACGACCACTCATATAAATTGAGGGAAAGAAGACAGAGGACGGACACTGGAAAGTTTTCTTTTCTCAATCGTACTATCAGGGACTGGAATGCTTTACCTGCAGACTTACTAAAGGCTTTACCAACAGCCAAAAATGTATTTAAAAATAGGCTTAAGGACCTTACTAATAGACGGTAATTATACACAATATTTAAAGGGTGTAAATGATATGTTGTTATTGAAGTGTTGTATCAGTGAAGAATTATGTTGTGTCAGTGAAGTGTGTTGCATCAGTGAAGAAGTATGTCGTGTCAGTGAAGTGTGCTGTGTAAGTGAAACGTGTTCCTGTCAGTGAAGCTTTATAGTTTATAGTGGCAGTGCAAAGTATTTGAACAGTGAAATGTTTTTGAAGTGTTAGTGAAATCGGTATAGAATCAGTGAAATGTGTCGTAGTTCCAGTGCAGTGAGTGAGTTGACAGCGAAATGAGTGTAATGTTGAAAGGTACTTGTGCAGATATGAACATATCATACTCGTGGGTTTTAGTTCGATCTTAGTTTTAAGATTTCACCTGACATAATTAGGAACTTGAAATCCAGACGTTTGAGATGGGCAGGGCATGTAGCACGTATGGGCGAATCCAGAAATGCATATAGAGTGTTAGTTGGGAGACCGGAGGGAAAAAGACCTTTAGGGAGGCCGAGACGTAGGTGGGAGGATAATATTAAAATGGATTTGAGGGAGGTGGGGTATGATGATAGAGACTGGCTTAATCTTGCACAGGATAGGGACCGATGGCGGGCTTATGTGAGGGCGGCAATGAACCTTCGGGTTCCTTAAAAGCCATTTAGTTTTAAGATACAAATTAGAATATTTCAAATGTTATTTTAAGTGATCGTTTCATTTAATTTAGTATATTCCCTGTTGTTGTTGTTATTATTATTATTATTATTATTATTAGTATTAATTATTAGTATTATTATTAATTGTATTTTTAATTAATAAGTTTATTATTGTCATTATTGAGTGTAATTAGTTACCACTGCCACCGGGTATATACCCATTGCAGTGTAAATAAATACATACATACATACATACATACATATATACATACATACATCCCATACTGCTCACAGCTGTCATTTAGCTCCATTAGCATTGAATTGTTTATCTCGTAAAATGAAATACTCTACTTGTAATTTTTTGTATATATTCTTGTAAAACATACTTATTTCATACCCCAAAAGTACAATGTTTTACAAGATCTATGGAATAGAGGATATGAAATGGAATGGTTACAAATTGATTGATTGTCACACAAACACAAATATACGTCCTATTCCCCCGAGAAGGTGATGATAACGAAAGGGAAAGTGTGGTGAGTGGTAGTGGACTTACACGAGAAAACAGGGATATCCCTGAAAAAAAAAAAAGAAATCATAACTTTGCCTTTTCCACCACAAATACAGTTCTGTCATCGTCGAGATTTAAACTCTGGTCTATGATCATGTTCTGCCAACTATCGTGCTTTCTTAAGTCCTCAGCAAGATATGTACTTCATCGTATCCCTGGCCCTTTTGCATTAAAATCGCTCAATCCCTGATACCAACCATCAGCTTGCTAGTTACAGAATTCTAGAAAATATCCGCTTCGCACACGCCAAGCACTTCGTAAATTTATTCTGTTTCATAACAAATTTACATCTGAATAACAAACCGACACAATTCGGTGATATATGATGATTTGTTTGCCAGATGTGTGTGCCATTCTATGCGTTTCAGAGGTACAGATTAACAGGTTCGATAAGTCCAAAATTTCGCGTATGTCAGTGTTGTGTAATTCTGATTTGAAATCACAATTAATTTCCAATTACCCCCTCATTCTACAACCACACTCCATATCACATTTGCAACCAGGTCATCGATTTCCGTTATTAAACAGGTATGAGTACGTTTCAAATGGTTGAAGAGCATTTTTATACACAAATGGCTTTAAAACAAATGTGATAATTACTGGATATTACAAGCGCAAGCAACGCTACTGCGCACGAATGAAGCTGTGAGAGTATCGGTCATGGGTTAGAATCCCGCTTGAGGCATGGGAGTTTGTCAGATGCATCGCCGAACTCACGTGGAGGGATTTACACCGTGTTGATTTTTTTTTTGTAAAAAAAATCCAAATACTGTATCTGCTTATGGTACTTTCGATAGGGGTAGTAATCCCACCAATAAATGAATCTATAGATGCATAAACCCCGTGTTATATTTTGAATGAAAGCTTCCGGCACTTGTCTTTATGTTCATGATGTCATAGCTTTGTTTTCCGACTCTAACAAAAGACTGATTATTTTACTGACTCGATAAATTTGTGGTACTTTCTGAGTTGTGTCCGTTTTTAAAAACATGTATTATTTGCTCACATGAACAAGAACATATTGCATTTATCTGTTAACAATTCTGGGAAGGTTTAATGGACGAAGTTACCGGAGTTGAGGACAAATCGCCAGAATTCCATTCACCACCTATTGATCAACATCATAACAATACTGCTCTCCATTAAAACTTCTGTGCTGAAGTAAGTTTCAAGAATAAATTTGTAATGTTCTTTTGTAACAATTCATTTCGCCCTTACGGGGAGGCAGAGGTGAATATTTCAAAATCCACAAAATGTATCCGATTTCTTTGAAATTCATCATGGATACTAAGTATGTTATTAGTAATGGACATACCAAGTTTCAACTTTCTAAGTACAATAGTTCTGTAAATATTAATAATTTTATAAAACTTTATATCGTTTGATATAAAATGCTCCATGCACCATATTGTAAGAAATTTTCAATATTTCTTTTTATTTATATGTTCAGAGAAGGTATATAAATAATGATAAGTATTAGTTATTATGGGAATAATATAGTAATACAGTTATCTTGGTTTTAATTTCATACTTTTAAGGGCACAAAATAAAAAAACTAACATCGGAATATCAAAATAAAGATAATAAAAATGGAAAAACCAAATTTTCATTTCTTCTTCAGTTTTGTTCGAAAATTTCACCTCTGCCTCCCTTAAGGGTCATATTCTCAATGGTAGTTTAAACTATTTTTTAACTTAATCTTTATGTATCTTAATCTTTGAGAGCTGGTCCACCACCATTTCCTGAAATATATTTTTTTCCTTCACTGAACTTATTTACGTATCTTTTTCATACTGTCGTATTTTTCTTTAATAGTCTTCCAACCTTTGAATTATTATCAACATATTATATTATCATTATCGAGAACATAATGTTCATATTCTTCAAATGATCGCCAAAATCCAGCCTATCACCCCTAAAAATTTTAATGCGTACTCATTTCTGAAACTCCCTGTATTATCATCAACTTGTATTATCATTTTCGAGAACACCATGTTATTATTCTTCAAATGATCGCCAAAATCCAACATATCACGCCTAAAAATTTCAGTGCCTACACATTTCTGAAACTCCCTGTATTATTATCAACATGTATTATCATTATCGGGAACACCATGTTCTTATTCTTCAAATGATCGCCAAAACCCAACCTATTACCCCTAAAAAAATTTCAGCGCCTACACATTTCTGAAACTCCCTGTATTATTATCAACATGTATTATCATTATCGAGAAGATCATATTTATATTCTTCAAATTATCGCCACAATCCAACCTATAACCCTCAACATATCAATGCATACTCATTTCTGGAACTCCCTATACTATTATCAACATATCTTATCATTATCGAAAACACCATGTTATTATTCTTCAAATGATCGCTAAAACCCAACCTATCGCCACTAAAAATTTCAATGCATACTCATTTCTGAAACTCCCTGTATTATTATCAACATTTATTTACATTATAGAGAACACCATGTTATTATTCTTCAAATGATCGCTAAAACCCAACCTATCGCCACTAAAAATTTCAATGCATACTCATTTCTGAAACTCCCTGTATTATTATTATTAACATTTATTTACATTATAGAGAACATCATGTTCTTATTCTTCAAATGATCGCTAAAACCCAACCTATCGCCACTAAAAATTTCAATGCATACTCATTTCTGAAACTCCCTGTATTATTATTAACATTTATTTACATTATAGAGAACATCATGTTCTTATTCTTCAAATGATCGCTAAAACCCAACCTATCGCCACTAAAAATTTCAATGCATACTCATTTCTGAAACTCCCTGTATTATTAACATTTATTTACATTATAGAGAACATCATGTTCTTATTCTTCAAATGATCGCTAAAACCCAACCTATCGCCACTAAAAATTTCAATGCATACTCATTTCTGAAACTCCCTGTATTATTATCAATATTTATTTACATTACAGAGAACACCATGTTCTTATTCTTCAAATGATCCCCAGAATCCAACATATCATCCCTAAATAAATCAGTGCGTACTCATTTCTGAAACTCCCTGTATTATCAACATGTATTATCATTATCAGAACACCATATTCTTATTCTTCAAATGATCGCCAAAACCCAACATATCACTCCTAAAAATTTCAGTGCCTACACATTTCTCAAACTCCCTGTATTATTATCAAACATTTATTTACAATATAGAGAACACCATGTTATTATTCTTCAAATGATCGCTAAAACCCAACCTATCGCTACTAAAAATTTCAGTGCCTACACATTTCTCAAACTCCCTGTATTATCATCAACATTTATTTACATTATAGAGAACACCATGTTCTTATTCTTCAAATGATCGCCAAAATCCAACCTATCACCCTAAAAATTTCAATTCCTACACATTTCTCAAACTCCCTGTATTATTAACAATATGTATTATCATTATCGAGAACACCATGTTCTTATTCTTCAAATGATCCCCAGAATCCATCATATCATCCCTAAATAAATCAGTGCGTACTCATTTCTGAAACTCCCTGTATTATCAAAATGTATTAACTTATCATTATCAGAACACCATATTCTTATTCTTCAAATGATCGCCAAAACCCAACCTATCACTCCTAAAAATTTCAGTGCCTACTCATTTCTCAAACTCCCTGTATTATTAACAATATGTATTATCATTATCGAGAACACCATGTTCTTATTCTTCAAATGATCCCCAGAATCCATCATATCATCCCTAAATAAATCAGTGCGTACTCATTTCTGAAACTCCCTGTATTATCAAAATGTATTATCATTATCAGAACACCATATTCTTATTCTTCAAATGATCGCCAAAACCCAACCTATCACTCCTACAAATTTTAGTGCCTACACATTTCTCAAACTCCCTGTATTATTATCAACCTATTTGTTGAGAATAACATGTCCCACTGTATCAACGTGTTCATTTCGGGTTGTAAATTACTCGTTTCCGTATTTCTTCCGCATTTATTCGTGATCTCCCAAGCAGGAAAAGAACACTGCGGAAAAGTGGAGCGGAAGATGTATAGAAACAGCCGGCTAAGTGCGAAATTGCATTAGCATTATATGAATACACGAGCCAATTTGTTTAAATTATAGGCGGGCTAACGGCATATTTTATAAGACACAATTTTAAGTTTCGTTAGAGAAAAGGGATCTCGTGAGCTGTACGCAATCTTAAAACTCATGGAAGATGCCTGCGTAAAAATTGGGAAGCATTTTAAATATATGGCTTGTAAAACCTTGCGGAGATGGGGCCTTGCTTCGGAAGTAGCCAAGCACAAGTGTGTGATAAGTTGGGGTGCAATTACCAGCAGTTGAGGCTACAGCATTCTGAATTCTGTGCCGCATCACTTTTCCAGCAGAGGACAGAAGGCAAGTGATGGTTTCTTATATCAGAGAGAAGGACCAGTTGCTACATACAGCAATGGATCTGCTATGGCGACAGTACCTTCCAGAGGTAATTCTTGAAAATCTCGCTAATACCTGAAGGCATACATGTGGCACTAATGTTATGTTATGTTATGTTATGTCAAAGACAAAGTATATGATTATGTCTCGTGACCAGAATATTGTACGAAATGGAAATATAAAAATTATAAATTTAACTTTTGAAGAGGTGGAGAAGTTCAAATATCTAGAGGCAACAGTAACGAATATAAATGATACTCGGGAGGAAATTAAACGCAGAATAAATATGGGAAATGCCTGTTATTATTCGGTTGAGAAGCTTTTGTCATCCAGTCTGCTGTCAAAAAATCTGAAAGTTAGAATTTATAAAACAGTTATATTATAGGTTATTCTTTATGGTTGTGAAACTTGGATTCTCACTTTGAGAGAGGATCATAGGTTAAGAGTGTTTGAGAATAAGGTGCTTAGGAAAATATTTGGGGCTAAGAGGGATGAAGTTACAGGAGAATGGAGAAAGTTACACAACACAGAACTGCACGCATTGTATTCTTCACCTGACATAATTAGGAACATTAAATCCAGACGTTTGAGATGGGCATGGCATATAGCACGTATGGGCGAATCCAGAAATGCATATAGAGTGTTAGTTGGGAGGCAGGAGGGAAAAATACCTTTAGGGAGGCCGAGACGTAGATGGGAAGATAATATTAAAATGGATTTGAGGGAGCTGGGATATGATGATAGAGAATGGATTAATCTTGCTCAGGATAGGGACAAATGGCGGGCTTATGTGAGGGCGGCAATGAACCTCCGCGTTCTTTAAACGCCAGTAAGTAAGTAAGTAAGTAAGTAAGTATAGTTAGTTTAGGACAGCTGAAATTCGCCAGAACTGCCGGACTTTGTACAAAAGCTTCTTAACCGGGTTCCGAGATCAAAGCAAAAGCAACGAAGTCCGCAGGATTGCAGAAGTTGGCGAAACTGAATAATCATGTATGCGGAGGGTAAAGCGCAACAGCATTAACGCTTCGCTGCCGACGCGGTAGCGGGTTCGAAACCCGAGAAATGTCTGAGCAGTAAATTCAATGTCAGTGTGATGTGTGCCGTGCTGGGTTGGTTGAAGGTGAGTCAAACCTACGTGATGAGAATTCCCCATGCTAAACCTGGAAACCTCGATACGGCGAGACAGAAAAGAAGAAATAAATGGTAATGAAGGGAGCAGAGGCAAATAAAACAAAAAGCACAGAACAGAATCAAAGAAACGGAACGAGCTAAGAAAACTGAGGCACAAAATGAAACGTACGACATAATATCAAGCGAAGGAAAGAATCAATATGAAATTCAAACGAAAACGATTAAATAAAACAAGTGAAGAAAAGTAAATAAGAAAGAACACTCAATAAAATAAAAGAAGGATGCAAAGAAACAATGAATGAACAAAAATACATTAAAGAAATTATGAAATACTAAAAGAAACAGAGGGTGGGTAACAAAACAAAGAAACAACTAAATATTGAACGAAGAAATAAGAGAAACTTAACAAAAACGAAGACAGAGTTGAAACGAAGAAAAAAATAAATTTTGGTGATCATTTTCATATGTTAATATTGAACTATGTTTATAAATACATAGTTGACTAGTTTCAGCTTAGGAACCATCTTCAGAACTAGTGAGGTCATGGGGAGGGGGTGCGTTTGTGTTGTGTAGTGTGGAGTCAAATAGTGTGTGTGTGTTATGAAATTCAGTTGTGTTGTGTTGTAGGTGTGTTTTTCGTGTGATGTAATCACCATAATTATATTCCTAAGTGATACAGTGTTAAAAGTTGTGTTATCAAAATGTGTAACAAAACGAAGAGCCTAAAGAAATACACTACAAACAACTGAACAAAGAAACAATACCGCAAAAGACGCTAACAAACGAAATAAAGAAAGAGCGAAATAACAAACATTGAAAAGACAGATAAATAAACAAAAAGGAATGGAAATAAAGGGAAAAAAATAATAAACGATCAAATAAAGAAAGAACGAAATAATAAACAAAGAAGGAACGAAACATATAAAAGAATGAAATGATAAACAAAGAAAACAAGGGAGAAACGAAAAATAAAAAGAAAGAAAGAAATAATGAAGAGAAATTGTAATAACAAACAAAGGAGGAAGAAAAGATAAACAAAGAAAGAGCGAAATGATGAAAGAAAAAGTAATTAAATGAAGAGAAAAAAAAACAATAAAGGAAACTAAAGAAATACGCTACAAACAACTGAACAAAGAAACAATATCACAAAAAAGCTAACAAACAAAACAAAGAGCGAAATAACATACACTGAAAAGATAGATCAATAAACAAAAAGGAAGAGAAATAAAGGGGAAAAATAGTAAACGATCAAATAAACAAAGAACGAAATAATAAACAAAAAAACATAATAATAAACAAAGAAGAAACGAAAGATATAAAAGAACGAAATGATAAACAAAGAAAACAAGGGAGAAACGAAAAATAAAAAGAAAGAACGAAATAATGAAAAGAAATTGTAATAACAAACAAAGGAGGAAGAAAGGATAAATAAAGAAAGAGCGAAATAACAAAAGAAAAAATAATTAAATAAAGAGAAAAAACCAGTAAAAAAACTAAAATAAAACCAAAACATTAAACAAAGACAGAAAAGAGAAAGGACGAAAACAAAAAAGAAAGAAACACATTAACAATAAATGCGTAGATGGATGGAATGCTGTAGGTACAAATGGAAACAAACAAAATACAAATAAAGCAAAGAAAGGAAGTGCATGCAATATGACGCACTAATTTTAGCAAATTTATCACCGCAGTTTACGTTTCATGAGTCACTTTTCAAATTCGCTTGATTTTCAATAGAAATAGTTAATTTGCGGATATTTCGAATGACAGGTATTAAGCTTCGCTCAATGTGATAATTTTGAACTTGTATTTATCAGAGATTAAAACTAATATAGGTGCAATTCAGACAAAAGCAATCAGAACGCACTGTGGACTAATTATGGACTTCACGCTGTCCTGTTTACATGTTACACATGACAACTGCGAACACGAATCATTTACAGAGCATTATTTCAACTTATTTCTTAATAAAACATTTTATTGTAAAAAGCACACGAGAATTGACAATTTTACAAAAGTTAGGATGAATGTATTTTTTGCGTATTTAATTTTTTTCTAGAAAGACAACGCAGCTGAACATGTGACGTCAAAAATACGATCATTTCTCATGCTTGGCATGTTACACCAAGCAAGAAGCCTGAATACGATGTATACGGTTTTTAAAAACAGAATTTCAATTGTTCGTGTCTTCATTAATTTTATGCAATATTGAAAATCCCGACACTGTCTCTTTACAAAAGACATCAGATTATTTAATGAAAGCCTTCAGTTGTCATGGTAACGAGTTTGAAAACAGCCGGGTTTAATGTATATCTAATCCCGTTGAAACGGAGTTTTATTAATTTCTGTCTGTGAAAAGAAAAAGTTTCATCTCTATAAACTTGTACTGACATGCCCAAATTCATAAAGAATGTAGACGGAGTTATCCCAGTTTGTTCCCATTACAAAATTTTTCTGTTACGTTAAAAACTTCAGCAATTATTGTAACATAGATGTGTTGCTATGAAAGGTGTAAATATTTCATTCTTTCCTTTTACAATACAAACAATTCGTTAAGTGATATAATATTACATTCAAATTCTATACGTAGGCGTACATAAAAACGAAAATTTTTTCATTAAAGTTATAGCCTACCTTTAACATTTTGTGTTTCTATAGACACAGATTCCCATTCTAGAATCTAGACCGCAGATTTTCACTGGACTAAAATATCAAGTAGTCATCCAAATTCATAATTAAATATATATATCGGTACATAAAAATATTGATAGTAGAAATATCGTCGTTAAAAACGTGAATCATTCCACAGAAGCATTGACAGTAGACAATATTTTCGTTAAAGGTGTGTAGGGGAGTAGTGGGTACAGTGAGACACAAAATATTAAGACGTGTATGCAAGTGAAATTTCAAGTATTTTTAAAATCAAGTGCAATGGAAATATACATTAAAACATGGAGTATAATAATACATAAACAGAAATGTTAATAGATAAAGGACATAATATACAATGCGTGTTTGTCAAAAAAAAATGCAAATGTCTCACTGTTCCCATTCAGGAGGGTACAGTGAGACACCACAGTGTCTATTAACGGACATTGAAATGATTTACATTTATTTCAAAACAAAAGAAAGCTTGCTATCTCTTTATCTCGACATGTTCTGGAGAATTATTTAGAATCATTTTGATGTCTAACTTCGAAACCATGGAAACATCTGGAACATTTGGAAAAGCGAGTTTTCCATGACATTTCAAACTTTTGCGAAAAAAAATAAAATGAATTTTTGGTGACAACAAACCTTATAATTATAAGATTTTTATTTAATTCTTTATTATTTTTTAATGTTTTCTTAAATTTGTGAATATATTTTTTATTTAAGAAACCATTAAAATGTAATGTATCCATTATTTTAAGCTATAGTTCCTAAATTGGTTACTAGTATGTTCATTGTTAATGTTAGTTTCCGGTAAATGAAATATAATTACAATTTCTTTTTGCAAATCATTGGTAAATGGGAACAGTGAGACATCTCAGTGTAGCCTTCAATGGCATGTCTCACTGTGCCCTTTGCGCATAGTTCGTTTAAAAATGTCGAAATAACTTCAAAATCAAAACAAGAAAGACGAAACTTTGCCAAACATAACGTCAAATACCATAGTATTAGATAACAGAACATTCATATTTCTATTTCATTTGTATATCCAATATAACCTTCTTTAAACACAAGCCAAAATTTTACTTCTAGAGTGAAAAATTACGAATTATTTTTTCATCACTCACCTTTATAACTAGAATCAAATCGAGTATGAAAATACTGTTACTTTACTCATGCAACATACAACTCCACTGTTATCAACATTTCAACATCAAAATTCACCATCTAATAAAAAATATCTCACTGTTCTCCCTGTCTCACTGTACCCACTTCTCCCCTATATTGTTGCATAATAGAAAAGTGTTCCGTTAAAGATGTTTATCTTTCCATAGGAAAAGTGATAGTACAAAATAATTTTACTGATGATAGGCTATGTATCGTTCCACATAAATACTTCTAACACAAAATATCTTATGAACTATTATTTTTTAAATAAATAAATAATAAATAAATAAACAAATAAATAATAACTTCACGTGTTAACATTTAAATCGTGGTGTTATTTTACCTGATTGACTAGTTTTGATGTAATTTCCGTCATCCCCTGAGGATTATTCATTGTAACGCATCTTTCTGCCCTACGTTTTAGGGACTCACATCTTGTTACCCTTTTCTTTACTGCATTTCCAATATGCTACTGTATACACAATAAGAAACAAGCAAAGAGTTCACATCAGAAGAAATATTGTTCTAACAGTACCAATTCCAAAGTATTTTTGTTTTGTACGAAATTTAATTTTTTGACCCACGTTTATTAGATTTTTTCCTTGTTTTGATGAATAATATCTCATCTCAGAATCTTTAATGTTTTATTTTAATAGATATCACATTGAACAACTATGATATTGATGAACAAGTGCTCATATCTCGAAAGATATTAATTTTAAGACTCATGTTTCTTAGATTTTTTCCTAGTTTTGATGACTACAACCACTTACAAGAATAATGAATTTTCTTTTTTTTCAATGAAAATCACATTGTGCAACATTGCGTTGTTGATGAACAAGTACTTCCTCATATCTCGGAAAATACTAATTTTAGAACCCAAGTTTATTAGACTTTTGTTCTTGCTCTGATGGATACCACCACTTCTAAAAATACTGAATGCTTTCTTAAACACTCTGTATATAACTCAGTAAATATGAATTTGTTTATTATGTCAGCATTCTCTTAAACTAAAAAGTTCCAGCAAACTACATTAATATGGAATGAAACATTATTTCTTGTTCTGCCTTACTAAATAATAATAATAATGATAATAATAATAATAATAATAATAATAATAATAATAATAATAATAATATTTGTTTAACATACATACGAATTAGAACAGAATTACCTACCAAATTTATAACTAATTTTGACTTTGCTGTTTATTTTTTTCTTTTCTTATATTATATTATACAAACGTTAGAAATAAATTTAAAATTGATTTGCTGTTAATGAATGCACATCATCACAAATATTAGTCTACATTTTTCAAGTTAATTAAGTTTGATTAGAGAAGCATTTTTAGCTCATATTTGAATATTTTCATGGACAAGCCCAAGTACGACTCAAGTTTCTTATGTTGGCGCGCCTGATGCGTAGTGGTTTAGCGAAATATTGTTCACCTTGTAAGCATGCAGCACATGGGCTATTCCATATGAAATCGATCAGTAAAAAACCTCACATTTTTTAATACTCTAATTTTTTCCCTATTTATACAAGGGTTTTCGTACTATTGAGCGACAAATTTAGCGTAGGCCTATTTTATAAAAACAAGCCTCTTTCAGCGCTCAGAACTCTGGAACCATTTACTGCAGAACATTGAACGGGAGCTCATTTTTAAGCTGACATTTGGTAGGTTATGTTAAGAAGTAATCCTTCTTTTTATTGTATACAGAGAGACAGATAATCTGATTTTACTTACTTTTAGGCTTTTTGCCCATTTGTAAAAATGTAAAAATTATTGAGAAAAAACCTCGCATTATTAAGAGGGATTCGGCATTGTTTGCTTAGTGGCTAGGCAATAAGTTTCGAGGGTATTAAATAGATTATTTTCACACGCCTAGACTTGAAAGGCGCAGTACCGCACGCACTGGCCGAGAGCTGAAGATAAGCAAGCGTTGGGCGTCATTTTACTCTTCTGTTTATGAAAACTTGTGATAAAGCTAACCCAGCTATGCGCTACTGGACGAAACATCACGTGTTTGTCTCCTTGCCTTGCTTATCTCGGCTAGCTCCCGCCTCACAGTCAGCTGGTTAGTTCACGCGCGTACTATTTATTTTATTTATTTGATATTTTCAATACTTTCTTATCAACGTGCCACCAGTAAAAGATATGTGTTTATTTGTACTTTCAATGCGGAATCTAACCATATTTTAAAAATATTTTTTTTCGTGGTCAAAGGCGTCTTAATGAAGAAAAATCTAAATTTCTCCATTTCCATAAAAAGTAAGAAAAACTGTTTACATGTCAATATAAACTTTAATTTCTCAGCATCAAAATAAACCATGATTTTGATCATTGGGTGAAAGGGTTACGGAGTCACAACAGTTTAAAGTTGCTAATTTTATGAAAATACGATAAATTAAAATATAGTATTTTTAATTTAAACACTATGAAGTTCTGATGCCTCAAACTTTGCACAAAGCACTGTATTACAGTTGTCAACGGACAGAAAAAGTTTCATTGTATTTAAAAATTGCAAGGTCAATTTTCTCTATATTTCGATCGATTTGAGATGGAATAGCCCACATAGAACTAAACGTATATAAGTTGCATAGGAAGATTATGAACTCTGGATTTTCGTCTCAGAAGACAATTCATGTCTCTTTTCATGGATTATATAGGAATTAAAGAGATATGCAAGAAAGAAACGATTGGAAAACTTTTCCAGTTCTATGTGTATAATAAATATCCTATTACACTATCGTATAAAGGCAAAGAAGGAAATTGCTGCAAAAGCTATCTTGAATATAGTGACTTCCACTCTCCACACCGCACGTATATATCGCTTTGAATTTACGACATAATAACTTCGTGCATTATTCTTTAGATGCAATAACTTGACCGTGTTACAATACAGTTATGTGGTGGACGTCACTGGCCTAATAAAAACGGCGATACAGTTTCGTATAGCTTAACAATATGGCAGTTACTTGCATACTGGCTTTATACATCGTAGCAATCTCTGAACCAATTTTCGTGTATTACAGGGCCTTAAACCAGACCTCCGTAATTTCTACTCGCAAGACATAAAACTTCTCATTATTTCTATGAAAATTTATGACACATAGCTATTGCTACCCCTTGCAAAACAGTTAAAACCCTCCCTTTCTATTCCCTAAACTCATCTAACCATTTTTACCCTGCGTATTTTTCTTCTATACGCAGGCATACAATTTTGTTCATCATTTCTAAAAAAGGAAAAAAATAATAAAGAAAATAAAGCGAGGGGAAGGAAAACGAAAGGAGAAAAAAGTTTGGATCCTTTTACATGATAAAGCTTTTACTCTTAAGACCTTCTGAGAGTTAACGACTCTCCCCTCAACTTCTAGCCCGAAGATTTCAGGTGGAAAAGAAGTGAACTTGTTTAATAAACCTAATTTAGCTCTTTCCTAAGGAAGTTAAAAATGCTTCGCAACATTATACAGCCGTGCTCTCGTTCTACCTCTGCGATTCACACGCGCATGCGTACAAACGAGATTAATTCCATTTCTTACACGATTAATAGAATAAAATCATCCACACCACAGACATCATCACAAAACAAAAGTACTTCACATACAATAAAAAATATTACACACAAACCGAAGGCCTACCCATGGGATCACCCATTTCCAGCATACTAGCAGAAATATTCTTACACCACATAGAACAGACATACATACTAAACAAAGACAACAACAACACGCAGACAACATCATATATTGGCACAGATACGTAGAGACATACTACTGGGTGTTCAGTTCAAAATGTGTCTTGGCTCGCTGTATGCCGTCATGTGGCTAGCTGATGAGCTAGAGAATTCAATCTTCCTACACTTCCGCAGCTCAGGTGTATAATCTAAGAGGCAGAGAAGTTGGCTAGCAAGTATGGCGTTCATTCTGAAGAGTACGTGCCGATACGTACGGTAACGCCGGTAGTGGCAGGAATGTGAACTGTTTGGAAATACGTACTGTCGAGATATAGGGAGAGGGTTAAGACGATTACTTACGTATTTGTTGATATTAACTTCGACGGTCAACATGGACACGGAGCATTTGATTTGTGTTGTGGAATGTTACCGTACGCAACCGATGATAACAAATACCCTGCGTACGACTTGCCGGCGCAAAACACAGTTCGAAAGAGGTTATGGTAGCACACAGACCGTACAGACCGCCATCTGTTGCTACGACGTTCAAGTTATACCGTACACATTCTCAAGTTCAGATTGAAGAACGCCTTAAATAATAGGCAACTTCTCTAACATATAAACTGAAACTCGCTTCAAAACGGTGACCCAACAACAGTGACGTCATGACAAACTTTGAAATGAACACCCAGTAATACTATACAAAGGAAACAAAAGACAGATCCAAAACCTGCATCAACACATAAACAAAATACACCCAAAGCTACACTACACATTAGAAATTGAAAAAAACAAATCCATAAATTTTCTAGACATCACAATAACAAAAGCAGACAACAAAGACACATTCAAAGTATACAAAAAACCCACAACAACAACACACATACACAACACATGCAACCACCCCACACAACACAAACAAGCTGCATTCCGAACAATGGTACACAGACTACTCAACATACCAATGAACCAACAGGATTACAACGAAGAACTAAACACAATCAAATACATAGCACAAGAAAACGGATACAACCCTAACATAATAGACAACATAATACGTAAGACAAAACAAAACCACAAAAAACATAAGAATACAACACAAACACAAGAACACAAAAATACATCACACTAACATACGAAAACAAAAACACACAAAATTGCAACCTCATTCAAGAAATTAAATTACAACATCGCATACAGAACAAATAACACTCTACAAAAACATCTCAACACACAAACAACACAAACAAACAAATACAACCACACAGGTGTATACAAACTCAAATGTAACACCTGCAACAACTTCTACATAGGACATACACGCAGATCATTTCAAACACGTTACAAAGAACACATCACAGCCATAACAAAATTACAAAACACCTCCACATACACAGAACACATCACAAATGCTAACCACACCCACAGAGACATCAACACAGACATGGAAATACTATACATCCAACCAAAATGCCAGAAATTAAACACACTAGAACAATATGAAATATACAGACACACGAAAATACACCCCAACGAAATTCTCAACACGCAACTCAACTCCAAAACACACACACTCCTTGACTCTACACTATACCACAGGAACACACCCTCACAGGAAACAGAGAAAGTGGCGCCAAGACCAGCAACGACCAGTTCTGAAGATGACCCATAAATAGGTCGAAACATGTAAACGAGGTACGTTGAAATTTAACACAGGGAAGTCTTACCATACATATTCCGAAAATAAAATGTCTGCTGATTTGTTGTACGTTAACCATACAAATGTACAAACCAGATTACAATGAAGAGAACGGATCGCAGTGCGAACCTAAGGTGTAAACACTGAGTATACTGAAAACATCTGCTTACCTTATAATATCTATTTATAGAGCAGATACTTATCGACTCTTCTATCAAAATTTTTTGTGACACAGATCACCTAAGAGTATTCATTTTCACTCCCAAATAGAATACAGATATAACATCACTTATTATTCTGAGCGCCAAGAATATTTCTTATATAATGACAACTAAAAATTTATATTTTGACTTTTTTCCATGCGCTATTTTAAAACGTAAATGTGGTATCAATCTCCTATCTTTGTTATCACATTTTATTTCACACGTCCAACTAAAACAGTTTCTCTTTATAATTCTACAAACAATGACCTCAATCTTCTCTCAGTACGAGTCTTATTTACTTACAAATGGCTTTTAAGGAACCGCAGGTTCATTGCCGCCCTCACATAAGCTCGCCATCGGTCCCTATCCCGAGCAAGATTAATCCATTCTCTATCATCATATCCTACCTCCCTCAAATACATTTTAATATTATTCTCCCATCTACGTCTCGGCCTCCCCACAGCTCTTTTTCCCTCAGGCCTCCCAACTAACACTCTATATGCATTTCTAGATTCGCCCATACGTGTTACATGCCCTGCCCATCTCAAACGTCTGGATTTAATGTTCCTAATTATGTCAGGTGAAGTATACAATGCGTGTAGTTCTGCGTTGTGTAACTTTCTCCATTCTCCTGTAACTTCATCCCTCTTAGCCCCAAATATTTCCCTAAGAACCTTATTCTCAAACACCCTTAATCTCTGTTCCTGTCTCAAAGTTTATAAGTTTTTCAAGCAAAATAAAAAATCGTGTATTTTCAGTATTAAAGTTGAAAATGAATGAGTAACTAATTGGCGCAAGATTCTCAACTGCTACTGCATGATGTAGACTATATTACGCTTTAAATTGGTAAACATCAAATAATTGTAAAAAAAAATTCTGTATGAATGTCCTAGCAGTTTCTAAGGTTAGAAGTTAAAAAAAATTGGGAAATTTTATTAGTCGGTTCATCTGTAACTCTTGAATGAACGCAGTTAAAGCTATTAGGTTTGCACAACTGCGTTCCCCCTTCCACTGTGATCCCAGGGAACGCAGCTCCAGATGAACCGACCAATAACAAAATTTCCCCTATTTTTTTTTTTTTTTTTTTTTTTTTTTTTTTTTTTACTTCAAGCTTTATAAATTGCTAGGACATTCATGATGAAAATTTTCTTTACAAATATTTGATCTTTATTAATTTAAAGAGAAATACAGTATAATATCCTACATTATCCAGCAACAGTTGAGAATCATGACCCAATTAGTTACTCATACATTTTCAGTATTTAAGTTGAAAATGTAATATTTTTTTATTTTGTTTAAAAACTTATAAATTCTCTATAAAGATTAATAGTCATCACCAGGGAAAGGATTTATATGTAAATACATATTTACTTATAAAGCTAATATAATTTATATTTTGCATTATCTTTATGTTTCACAATGTGTAGGGTTGAAAAATCCTACTTTTATTTTCCATATTTTTCCATATTTTAGAGTTTAGTACATATTTTCGTTAATTTCCATATATTTTCCATATTTCATATAAAACAGTCCATATTATATTAGGTTTAACAATAAAACAAAACAAAATTCCATTAACTTTTAAAAATACATTTCAACAATAGAGATTTAAACACATGTTCAGTAATCCCTTTAACATCAGAGTTATTTGAAAATTAGCAGTCCTATCAACAATGGGAAAGTAAGTTACAAAACTGTATTAATTTAATTTAAAATTTTTAACAGACTTCAGTTGTGCAGCTCAACAGTTAAATGCCAGTCAGAGTACACATAGGTTCAGTTTTGTAAATCATACTATAAAGACGGTAAATATGCCAAAAGTACGTCATTCAGTCAATTTAAAATCAAAACTAACAAGTTACATTTCAGAATTTAAAGAAGATGGTTTATCAACTGACAATAAAATATTATTTTGTAATTTGTGTCAGTGTGCAGTATCATCTACACAAAAGTTCCTGGTGCAACAACACATTACAACTAGTAAACATCAGGCCAACAAACAACTAAATTCCAAGCAGAGACAATTGTTTTTAACACAACCAACAACATCGAATGTAAGATCTGAGTTTAACATCGACCTGTGCCGTTCTCTCATCTCTGCTGATATTCCTCTCTACAAACTAAAGAATAAGGTCTTCAGGGAATTCCTTGAAAAATATACTCAACATACAATCCCGGATGAGTCAACACTTAGGAAGACGTATGCTCCATCCATCTACGATGAGACAATACAGAAGATAAGAGATGAAATTAAAGATAGTTCAATTTGGGTTTCCATTGATGAGACTCCCGACAAAGAAGGTAGACTTGTTGGTAATGTAGTTATCGGTTTGTTAAGTGAACAATATTCTGAACGAATTCTTTTACATTGTGATGTTCTAGAAAAGTGCAATAACAAAACTATAGTTAAACTGTTCAACGAAGCTATGGGTATCTTGTGGCCAAAGGGTATTATGTACGATAATGTGTTATTCTTTATTAGCGATGCTGCCCCTTATATGGTCAAAGCTGGACAAGCATTATCTGTTGTATATCCTAAATTGACTCATTTTACTTGTGTGGCGCATGCATTTCATCGTGTGGCAGAAGTGGTCAGAGACAATTTCCTAAAGTAGATTTGTTGATTTCATCAGTGAAAAAGTATTTCTCAAAGCTCCCAGTAGAGTTAACGTGTTGAAAGAAATGTACCCTGAAATTCCATTGCCACCAAAGCCAATTTTAACTAGATGGGGTACATGGCTAGAAGCAGTTGAATATTATGCCGAACATATAGACTCTATTAACAATGTTCTCCTTGCATTGGACTCTGAAGATGCAGTCTCAATTGATACTGCGAAAACAGTTACCTGTGACATAAGTGTGAAGAATGACTTAGCTCACATTCAGCATACATTTTCATGCATCATAAAAACGCTCAAAAGTCTCCAAAATAGGCACCTTTCACTATCTGAAAGTTTTGAAATTATAAATAGTACTGTGGAACAACTGAATCGTGGTAGAGGTAAAGTTGCAGATGCAGTAAGAGCTAAGGTGGACACTGTACTTTCAAAAACCCTGGATATGAAGAACTACAAAGGTTGTTGCTGTGATGAGTGGTGAATCAACAGTGTAGATTAACTTGGACTTATCCCCAGCAGACATTGTGAAATTGAATTATGTACCAGTTACTTCTTGTGACGTCGAACGCTCTTTTAGTCAGTATAAATCTATCCTCAGAGACAATAGAAGAAGATTCACTTTTCAGCACTTGAAAGAAATGTTTGTAACCTATTGTTATGGTAACAGACAATAAAAATTGTGTTTTGTTGAAACTACATTGGAAGATAAGGTACGTCCATTATATTTTTTGTTTAGTTTGATTAAAATGTACCAATATTTAACGTACATAGTTTTTTATAATTTTAAGTCCATATTTAATTCCATATTTTGGTAAAAATCCATATTTAATTCCATATTTTGGTAAAAATAACTACATATATATTTACATATTTCATATATTTTAGTCCATATAAATCCGTTCCCTGGTCATCACATACCTAAATTGCATTAGAAATTAGTCTTTCGTATTGTTAATGTTAGTTTCTCTGATAATTTAAAGCTAGAGCAGATCTCTCGACGGTACCCGGTGCAGACATGGCTGCCCGGAGATTGAAACCTTAGCACACGTCTTGGGATTCTGTGAACAGGGATTGCTCTTGAGGAACTCTAGACATTATCTTGTAAGATCCAAAATTGCTGCCGCATTAAGAAATAAGGGCTGGACAGTAGAAGAATAAATCTCCTGTCTAGCTGAAAATGGGTCAACGAGACGAGTAGATATTTTAGCGTACAATGCTGACACTAAACAGGGCATCATTGTGGACCCCACGATACGTTTTGAAGTAGAATGTCATCAGTCAGCCGAGGTCCACCTTGAGAAGAAGTCGATCTATGAGCCTACAGTCAACTATTTCAAGCTGAAATATGCCTTAATTCACGTTGAGGTATTCGGCTTGCTCATAGGTGCTCGAGGGACTATACCAGCTTTTTTCGAAGAATTTCGACGGCAGTTTGCTCTGCCAACATCTCTGAGGGATGACATTGTGATAATTGTGTTAAAAATCCTGCCAAATCCTAATTAATCACATGATGCCACATTAATAGCAATTGTAATTTTTCACGCCCTTTTCTTTGTTTCCCTTCTTTAAAATTTAATATCTATGTTTACATATGTATAATAATTTTTTTGAGGATATACTGAGTCCGTAAGGGCTACTCTCAATGGGGGGCAGTTTACTATTATTATTATTATTATTATTATTATTATTATTATTATTATTATTATTATTATTATTATGAAGTTACAGGAGAATGGAGAAAGTTACACAACGCAAAACTGCACGCATTGTATTCTTCACCTGACATAATTAGGAACAATAAATCCAGACGTTTGAGATGGGCAGGGCATGTAGCACGTATGGGCGAATCCAGAAATGCATATAGAGTGTTAGTTGGGAGACCAGAGGGAAAAAGACCTTTAGGGAGGCCGAGACGTAGATGGGAGAATAATATTAAAATGGATTTGAGGGAGATGGGATATGATGATAGAGGCTGGATTAATCTTGCTCAGGATAGGGACCGATGGCGGGCTTATGTGAGGGCGGCAATGAACCTTCGGGTTCCTTAAAAGCCATTTGTAAGTAATTATTATTATTATTATTATTATTTATTATTATTATTATTATTATTATTATTATTATTATTATTATTATTATGAAAATTATAAGGTGTTCCTAAACTTTCTGGCAACACTGTATATTTACATAGTTCGATATTGTCTAATGTACTCGTATTTGTGATCCATCCATCTCACTGAAGAGGTGTCACGTGTGTTTAATTTCACTTTCTTAAATGATGAACTGAGTTCAGTCATGTTCGAACTTCTCGCAGCTGAAATATCATGGATTACGAAGTTAGGCTTGTTTGCTGTTGGTGCAGTTCTTGGAAGTCACATATTGCTTCTAATGATTCAGAGGCAGTCTTTGCCGTTAGCACAGTTCTCTTATATATGACGAGTACTTAATGTAAAAAGCTAATATTGTCTCCTTCAATCGACAACTCGTGTCTTGCAGTTCCTTGGACTTCCTGTCCTACAATAGATTCAAGTCGCGGCGAAAGATGTTTTAAAATGAAGTGCCACAAACATGTCTGTCCCTTGGCTTTCAGCACTTTACACTTCTCATCAATCACCCAGGTTATATTCAGCTTATTTTTATTGTTATTATTATTATTTCCTGGAAAGCAAAAGAATGCAAGTGGCGAAGGGTTTATATTGCAGGCTTGTACTGCGGACTCTCTTATCGTAAGGAAATAATTTTACAACCCCAGGATGGTATATAGAACAATGGACTATAAATAAGGCGTGGATGACGTCATTAAGTTCACACTAGCATTCCGCAAGATGTATCAGAGAAAACATAAACATGTTTTTTTTTTTTCCGATAGCTACATACGTTGGAATTTCTTAGGACGAAATAATGAACAGAAAATTGAACTTTTTATTTTTTTACACTACCCATCTAGAGCTAGAATGTCGTTTCGAAAATAACAAACATTCGAATTGACTCGCCATACCCGACCAGTGGACTAAGACATTGCTTTAAAGTAAGGATAATCAATATATATAATTTGAACTGGTAATGGAAATTACGGGAAAACGGCTGAACGGATTTTAATAAATGGCCCCTCATTCTGAAGCTTCGAATCCAAAGTTTTTCGGAAAAGTAGTAGTTTTCAGTGAAATGTCAATTTTCCTACATAATTTTCCTATTTTCCAAAATCCATCTGTTGTCAGTTTTGAGAACTAATTTTATTGAATCACGGCCGACTTGATTGAATTTCAGAACAAAACACACACTACAATAAACAATAGGCTATTACACGAAGGCCATGACCTGCAGATTGCCGACATATTTAGAGCTCAATTCAATTTGTTATTAAAAACTGATTCTGCAGTGTATAATTCTCTGAGTACAGCTGTGTATTGGATATTCAAAGCTACGAAACTGGAGGTGCTTTGATGACATTATTATCATTAGAAATTAAATATTATTATAGTTAATATCATGATGCGTCTATTTTTCATTAATTGTACATAATATTGATGACATGAAAGTGAAACGTTTTGAGGTTATGTAAGTAAATGTAGAGAATATCTTAATTTAGATCTTCATTTCTATAATTTATTGAGTGGCTGCTATATATAACTACAAAACTTAAGATAATAATATTGTTATTAAAAATCAAATATTTTTATACTTATTAGCCCAGTGGGGTTGGGTCTTTTTCATATACTTAATGGCGGTGTAGTGTAGATATTGATATGTGTCATTGTCTTCAGTATTGGCTCGACAGAGCGCAAAAATTACAGTTCCTAAGGAAAGATCAAAAGGTATTACTTACTGATAAAATAAGAGGCCTAGAAAATTTTGTAGTCTCCAGATCATTTCAGCAAGATCTCTTAGTAGGATAAAATGATTTTACGCTCTACATTTCAAGTTCTACATGCAGCAGCTATACGAAAATGCTATTGTTCGAAAGCTTAGCAAACCTGACATTTTTTTAACTTTTGCCTACAATCCACAATGACCTGAAATTGCTACTGCTATCGTCCTGACATTGATACTTGCGTTTTTGCGTTGAAACTCAAAAACTGAAGTTGGATAGGTTCAAGAAAAAGTATTTGGCCTAAAAAAAATCCATTCAGAGGGAGTATGTTTCATTATTATGGAAGCAAATAACTATCAAAAAGACAAGTATTCTTCATTGAAAATAAATCTGAAAAATTTTTATTTGAACGTCTAACGAACTTAGTTTGCAGCAGCATTTGCTGCACAAGCCACTAGTATTTATATAACAAAAGCTTTTTTATGGAGCCTCATACAGTAATACTCGTATGATTACATAAAATTTATTTATTTAAACAGCAAAGAGACCAACTATAAACAATAGACAGATTATGCTCTTTCTTTGCTCTCTCAAAAGGATCAGTATGTGCTGGGATATATAAAGGAAGAATATTTTATGTGGTGATATTTTTTATTTTGTTCGAAAAACTTATAAATTCTCTAAAAGGACCAACAGTCATCATATAGATATCAAAATTGCACTAGAATTATTAGTCTTCTGTATTGTTAATCAACAGTTAAAAACATTGTTAATTTCTCTAATAATTTAAGGGCAGGACAGCATTTTATAAGAACTATAAGGTGTTCCTAAACTTTCTGGCAACACTGTATACGATTAAGAGGCCACTGGAATTAAGGCATTCTCTGGAACAAGAACTTAACTACAAAATCTTCATTTTTAGATACAGAGCATCAAACATTTTATTTATTTGAATAATTTCAAGGTAGAGATTGTTTCGGGGCCGGGTATTGATCCCGGGACCTCTGGCTGAACGCACCAGCGCTCTACCGACTGAGCTACCCAGGAACTCCACCCGACACCGACTCAATTTTTCCCCTTACATTCACGTAAGCAAATAATGCTTCAGTGTCGTTTGCTTTGCCGCGTAATTTATTCTGCCTGCCTGCCTGCCTGCCTGCCTGCCTGCCTGCCTGCCTACCTACCTACCTACCTACCTACCTACCTACCTACCTACCTACCTACCTACCTATCTATCTATCTATCTATCTATCTATCTATCTATCTATCTATCTATCTATCTATCTATCTATCTATTTATCTATCTATCTATCTATCTATCTATCTATCTATCTATTTATTTATTTATTTATACGTTTTAAAAAAGTCTCCACAGAAATTGTATATTGATTTACTAAAAAAAACATGTAATGATTTAATAAATTGCATAACACCGAAAATGAATTCGTAACAGTATGATATTCTATTCTTGCGTTCGCATTCCACAATCCATTAAAATCCACCCGCACCTAGTGGCAAACGCTGTATAAGTGATTTTTTCGTCAAGCTTCTCATCAAGAGAAAGGGTTTCGATTCTGTGTAGTTCTGTTTTGTCAACAAATATCACTTTAGATAAATAACTACGTAATTAAATAATTTTTCTGGTTTTGGCATCAGTAAACAGAAGTGTGGGTAAATTCATCTATTTTAAAGCGAGCGAACATGTTTAGTGAAGCACGCAAATGGTAAATTTGTAAGGGACAAAGCACTCGCCATTAAATGGTTCTACGATATTACAATGAAACAGAACTGTAAACATTTAATGCAAATACATGCACTGTCAGTTAAAAATGAAGTTCATTTGTGCCCTCTCCTTGTCAAAGAACGTAATGAAGCAAAGACCATCCGGAAGATTTGAATATAATAGCGGCAACTCAATTTCAGACTTTAAAAAGAGTTTATTAAACCAATTTTGTATTCTGAATCAGTAAACTTCACCGCGTCCACGTGCAAGGTAACAACAGAATCAGGTGCGTGTGAATGTACGTTATAGCATTACCAACACAAAACAAGACACCCTAATCGAATGCTGGCGTTCATGAAATAACACACCTTTAATATGTAAATAAATATGAATATGTAAAACCTGGCCCATACGAACAGGCCAGCCAGTGAATACTCTTTTCATGCCCTAAAATAGACGCTTGTTTTGTCATACATACAATAACCTACCTGTCTGACATAAATGTATCGCTTCAATTTAGCTGCACACTCATAAATTCAAAAGATATGCAATTGCAAATAATTAATGTGCAAATTGTATTATTATTATTAAACAGTATTCGCATATTCCGGGTTTGTCAATAATAATAAATATTCCCTCCTATAGTCAACATTACAAACAAGCTTGTACCAGGAATGAGTAATCAAGTTGGCAACACAAACGTTTACAAACTTAATGTCTGCTTTGGATTTTAACGCAGCTGGGTTTTAAAATGTTAGGTCCATGCTATTTTACAGGTACAGTCTTAGAAAAAAGTTTTGTCGCATGGATACTTTGAAAGGCCCAGAAAAGAAGCAGTGCGCATGTCAGAGGACGAGCGACCTAGTTCACAAGAGAAGGGTTATGGCCCATTCACAATGAAAATTAAACATAACGTAAGCGTTAATTTAAGAATGTAAAAGTTACGGTAAACTCTCATCATTCATGATGGGAACATAAACATAACAAAAAAGACACTTGGTAACCATGGAAACATGACAACGACGTCATTTCCTCATATTCTGTCGTATACTTCAGCGCTCCACGATTGTGCACTTTTTGCAAATCACGTAAGCATAGGCATGAAAGTTTGGAGTTCGCAAACTTTCATGTTAACGTCTAACGGTAATGTTTATGTCAATGCTTATGTGAATCATTGTGAATGATCCCATTTGATAACCTGGCCGCAAACTTCTGTGTTTATTGTATTGTATTGTATTGTATTTATTAACATTCCATGGTATTCATACATTGCTTACAACTAGAATATGGAACAAGTCAAAAAACTTAATACTATTATAAAATCTTAATTTATAGTCACAGTCTAGATGAAATATATACAGACGAGATTTACAATATAGTCTACTAGTACAACACAAAGTTTTAGTATCAATTTCATGAAGCGTTATTGAATGTCATGAATTCACCTACAGAATAGAAGGCGTGAGAAATTAGGTACTTCTTTAATTTGGCCCTAAATAATTTTATGTTTTGAGTTTCATTTTTTATATCGATAGGGAGGCTATTAAAAATTTGTACTGCCATATAACGCACTCCTTTTTGATAGCACGATAAACTTGCCGATGGAGTATGAAAGTCATTTTTTTGACGTGTATTTATGCTATGAACTGTTCAATTAGTTACAAAGTTTATGTTACGGTGTGACTTAAATTGTGGTTTTCTGTTAACGTAAATCGTCATACAGAGTTAGTGTGCACTCAATGTTGGTTGCTCGACGGTTGTCGGCCCACTTTGAGGTCTGTGGATATAGAGGGAAAAATTAGATCGGTGTCTGGTAGAGTTCCCGGGTAGCTCAGTTGGTAGAGCGTTGGTACGTTTAGCCAAAGGTCCCGGTTCGATACCCGGCCCCGGAACAATTTTTCCCTCGAAATTATTCAAATAAACTTTATAGGGAATCTATACCTGAAAGTTTGATTTGCAAATTTTTACTTTCGCAAAGCAGGAATGGCAACTTTGTGCGGTTGGGCTGAACTTCTAAAATGCCTGATTTAGTTGGAAAAAAGTTAAATTGGTAGGCCTAACTGTGCTACAAACAACACGAGATGGTTATGACTGAATATATCAAACTGGGACCTTGGCTCCTGGATTCAGGTGTCCGCACGTCTAAGAAATTTCCCACCTCATTTCAATGACATCGACATTTAAGAGATTCTTCTTCTTATGAAATCAAGCTAATGATGGCAATCTGATATCTCTTTATGACGTCATTATTCCATGACTCATCTTGGCTTTCAAATTGTATTCTAGGCAGATGCTGTAGCAGTTGTGCTAGCATTAGTGTGGATTACATTGTATGCAGCCGAATTAAGCTGTCCTATCTCCACACACTTATAAATTATGATATACACTGAAACAGGGCTGAATGAGAAGTTACGTCACAGAGCTTCCACCTACCTCACTTCACAGGAAGTTGTCTGTTAGTAACAAACATGTGGCAATGAGACGATGAGTTGGGCAAGAGAGATGTCAGCGAGAAAGGAAAGAGTTGGGGAATCAGGGAGGGATAAATGGGGACAGTGGACAAGAGAACAGAGATGTAATGGAAATAAGAAAGAATGAAGGAACCAATAAGTGAATTAAAGAACGAATGAATAAAAGTCAATGACAAGGAGAACAAGGGGAAGACATGCAGAACAAAGGGAACAGAATAGACTGTTTTATTTTCGCTGGCAGAGGTTAAGGCCATAAGGCCTTCTCTTCCATTCAACCAGCCTCAATCCATACAAAAGTGACATATGTACATATTTAAATTATGAATATTTACAATACATTAAATATTCTACATGTACAATACAGCAGTAAACTTGATTTAAATTTTAACGACAAGGACGACATGGAAAGACAAGGATAACAAGGGAATCACAAGGATAACAAGGGGAGTATAAGGAGAACAAGGGGAATTTAAGGAGAACAAAGAGAAGACAAGGAGAATTAGGCGAAGGCAAGGAGAACAAGGTGAAGATAAGGATAACAAGGTTAAGACAAGAAGAACAAGGGGAATTTAAGGAGAACAAATAAAGACAAGGAGAATTAGGCGAAGGGAAGGAGAACAAGGTGAAGATAAGGATAACAAGGGTAAGACAAGAAGAACAAGGGGAATTTAAGGAGAACAAATAAAGACAAGGAGACTTAGGCGAAGGGAAGGAGAACAAGGTGAAGATAAGGATAACAAGGGTAAGACAAGAAGAACAAGGGGAATTTAAGGAGAACAAATAAAGACAAGGAGAATTAGGCGAAGGGAAGGAGAACAAGGTGAAGATAAGGATAACAAGGTTAAGACAAGAAGAACAAGGGAAATTTAAGGAGAAAAAATAAAGACAAGGAGAATTAGGCGAAGGGAAGGAGAACAAGGTGAAGATAAAGATAACAAGGGTAAAACAAGAAAAGCAAGGGGAATTTAAGGAGAACAAATAAAGACAAGGAGAATTAGGCGAAGGGAAGGAGAACAAGGTGAAGATAAAGATAACAAGGGTAAGACAAGAAGAACAAGGGGAATTTAAGGAGAACAAATAAAGACAAGGAGAATTAGGCGAAGGGAAGGAGAACAAGGTGAAGATAAGGATAACAAGGGTAAGACAAGGAGAGCAAGGGGAATTTAAGGAGAACAAATAAAGAAAAGGAGAATTAGGCGAAGGGAAGGAGAACAAGGTGAAGATAAAGATAACAAGGGTAAGACAAGAAGAGCAAGGGGAATTTAAGGAGAACAAATAAAGACAAGGAGACTTAGGCGAAGGGAAGGAGAACAAGGTGAAGATAAGGATAACAAGGGTAAGACAAGAAGAGCAAGGGGAATTTAAGGAGAACAAATAAAGACAAGGAGAATTAGGCGAAGGGAAGGAGAACAAGGTGAAGATAAGGATAACAAGGGTAAGACAAGAAGAGCAAGGGGAATTTAAGGAGAACAAATAAAGACAAGGAGAATTAGGCGAAGGGAAGGAGAACAAGGTGAAGATAAGGATAACAAGGGTAAGACAAGAAGAACAAGGGGAATTTAAGGAGAACAAATAAAGACAAGGAGAATTAGGCGAAGGAAGGAGAACAAGGTGAAGATAAAGATAACAAGGGTAAGACAAGAAGAACAAGGGGAATTTAAGGAGAACAAATAAAGACAAGGAGAATTAGGCGAAGGGAAGGAGAACAAGGTGAAGATAAGGATAACAAGGGTAAGACAAGAAGAACAAGGGGAATACAAAGAAAACAAGGGGAATTTAAGGAGAATAAAGAGAAAACAAGGAGAAGATAAAGATAACAAGGGTAAGACAAGAAGAACAAGGGAAATAGAAGGAGAACAAGGGGAATTTAAGGAGAACAAAGAAAGACAAGGAGAATTAGGCGAAGGCAAAGAGAACAAGGAGAAGATAAAGATAACAAGGGTAAGACAAGAATAACAAGGGGAATACAAGGAGAACAAGGGGAATTTAAGGAGAACAAAGAAAGACAAGGAGAATTAGGCGAAGGCAAGGAGAACAAGGAGAAGATAAAGATAACAAGGGTAAGACAAGAATAACAAGGGAAATACAAGGAGAACAAAGAGAATACAACAAGAAGAAAGAGAGGAATACAAAGAGAACAATGAAAATACAAGGGGAACATGGTCAATCGAAAGATGATAGGGAAATACAAGTAGAACAAATGAAATTTCAGGAGAACGAGGGGAATGAATGAGAATGTAAACACCAAGAGAGCGAGAATGTAACCAGCACAAGGAGAATATAATGAGACAAAGGGCATTACAAGGCGGACAAAGGGAAGACAGGGAAAACATGGGGAAGGTAAAAGAGAACAAGGGAAGCACTAGAAAAACAAAAGAAACACAAGGAGAACAAGGTGAAGACAAAGAGAACAATGGGAATGCATAAGAAAGAAGGGGAAACAAAAAGATTATTCCCAAGTTACCCCATACCTAATGAGAAGGACATAGATCTACGTCTGAACTGAACCAGGTAATGAGACCACGTGGGAATCCTAACCACGTTTGTGCGAAGTCTTGGACACGAACCCGATCGCTAATTCCAAATCAAACCAACGCTTCAGAAAAGGAAATATCACGTGCCATGAAGTTAGTTCATTCATTAGAACATATTTATTGACAAAGGCCTGCACTTTTTATACGTGGGGCTATTCCATATGAAATCGATCAGTAAAAAACCTCGCATTTTTTTATACTTCAACTTTTTCCCTATTTATACAAGGTGCTGCGGGCAGTGTATTTTCAAAAATATACTATCGAAAGTCAAAAGGTTTTCGTACTATTGAGCGACAAATTTAGCGTATTTTAGAAAAACAAGCCTCTTTCAGCGCTCAGAACTCTGGAACCATTTACTGCAGAACATTGAACGAGAGCTCATTTTGAAGCTCACATTTAGTAGGTTATGTTAAGAAGTAATACTTATTTTTATTGTACACAGAGAGAAAGATAATCTGATTTTATTTACTTTTAGGTTTTTTGCTAATTTGTAAAAATGTAAAAAAAAAAAATATTGAGAAAAAAACCTTGCATTATTAAGAGGGATTCGGCATTGTTAGCTTAGTGGCTCGGCAATAAGTTTCGAGGGTATTAAATAAATTATTTTCACACGCCTAGACTTGAACGGTGCAGTACTGCACGCACTGGCCGAGAGCTGAAGATAAGCGAGCGTTGGGCGTCATTTTACTCCTGTGTTTATGAAAACCTGTGACAAAGCTAGCACAGCCATGACTGCTAGACGACACATCACGTGTTTATGTCTCCTGGTCTTGCTTATCTCGGCTAGCTCCCGCCTCACAGTCAGCTGGTTAGTTCACGCGCGTACTATTTATTTTCTTTATTTGATATTTTCAATACTTTCTTATCAACGGTGCACCAGTAAAAAATATGTGTTTATTTGTATTTTCAATGCGGAATCTAACCATTTATTTAAAAATATTTTTTCGTGGCCAAAGGCGTCTTAATGAAGAAAAATCTAAATTTCTCCATTTCCATAAAAGTAAGAAAAACTGTTTACATGTCAATATAAACTTTGATTTCTCAGCATCAAAATAAACCATGATTTTGATCATTGGGTGAAAGGGTTTCGGAGCTACAACAGTTTAAAGTTGCTAATTTTATGAAAATACGATAAATTTAAATATTTTTAATTTAAACACTATGAAGTTCTGATGCCTCGAACTTTGCACAAAGCATTTTATCACAGTTGTCAACGGACAGAAAAAGTTTCATTGTATTTAAAAATTGCAAGGTCAATTTTCTCTATATTTCGCTCGATTTGAGATGGAATAGCCCGCGGGTTTCTGGATCATGCACTTCACGGCCTTGCCCGCACGTCGCACGCCGCATTGTTTAGTGCGTCCGTCCCTCAGAATGCACGAGGCATTGTCGTCACACCTAACTTGAATACGTAATGCCGCCATGATAGCGCGCTTCCTCCTGGCTTGCCTTATCGTCCGTTTTTAAGTGCTCATTTCCTTATTTGTGTTACATCTGCTATCTCATATTTTACGCCGTCCGCCGCCCGGCCGTTTGTGCAATTTTTCACACACGGCCCACCAAATTGAACCGAGTTAATGCCTTTACAACGTGAAGACAATGAACTGTCCACCATTTGCACACAGAAGTGGATTTAACGAACGGAGTGGGAGTTATGAAGTCTCCAGACGCAATAACACACCGCGGAGGTCACTATTATCAGTAGGGCCGGAAGTTCATGCCCTAAATATGCATTCAAATACAGGGTGTGTCATGAATAGACCCCGGATGTTTGGCAAAATGCCTTTTCAATGGGTGGAAGTAAATCATTGTTTGCATAGATATAAATGTTATTTGGAGTAAATAAAAAAGATACGGCCAATTTCTATTTTGCCTATTTTTCCTTTTTAAGGTGTTTCTTACTAATAAATGCCCTTTTTTTGCCATTTTAAAGCAATATTTCTTGTTTATTTGCAATTTTCTAATTAATTATAATGTAATGTGTATGAAATTTTAATATTTGAAACAATGACTAACTTTAGCAACAATAGCCCTAGTAAATAATAGTAATATGCGTTACAAGAGCGGTATGTTGAAGTTTTCATGTTCGGGGAAAAGTTTGAAAAAGCGAAACGTAGTTGAGCTTTTCTAATTTCCGAGAATTGAAAGAAAACATACCGCTCGTGTGTGCGAAGATCGTTTATTACATACCTGAAAGAGGAATTTCTAATTAGTTGCAATGAAATCTCCATCTTGGTTTCTGTTCAATGACGGCAAATTTGCAAAACAAAATTATCTATCTTCAACATTGTTGCTTTAAAATGTTTTCTGTGTTTACTATACTCCAGCAGGCCGTGATATACGTCTGTCTTTTTTTCCCTCACAGTCTTACTAATAAACCGTGTATAGTTTTTATAAGAGACTTATGCAGAGTTGAGACAGAAAACATTACTAATAAACCGTGAATAAGCTATGTACGTATAAACAGGCTGTAACTATACAATGGGAATTGCTTTGCAGTAGTTATATACACGAAACCCCTTGTTTAAGCGTTGTATATAGGGAAAAATGGCCGCCCCTCTAACAGCTGTTCGTATCGACTGTCATTTTATGATGATGTTTACCTTGTAACCACAGAAGAACAAACCAAAGATCATAGAATTATTAGAATAATATTGCTGTAGCTTGTATTCTTTGACCAAAATGTAGTGTGGTAATCGATTAGAGCCAGTTGTACTATGGATATTTAACACGCCACACTAGAGCGCTCTACCGGATGCAGTAGAGAACCTCAGATATTCTATTACCTTTCGTAACGAAGTAATGACGAAACTATGACGTAGCTGTGTAACAGTTGTACTGTTATATACTACGTATGTAGTGATTATTAGTAAGGAATTTACACACGACTTATAAACGAGCTACTCATTGTATAAGTATAAGACAGTTAAACGTCTGTATATAGAGTTTTTATTAGTAAGACCGTAAGTCTATAAATGCGATTGATTTTTTTACGGCTTCCTTAATGTTACTTGCATCACGAATGCAGTAACTTTAGTGATAGTGATAGCTTTATTGATATTGTTCACAAAAGTACAAAACTTAATAATTTAACAAAAGATCTATATACAAATGTAGTTCTACATAATAAATATACAATTTCCTAAACTAATTAATCTATCGCAAATCTCAATAATTTATTGGTTCAAACTTGCACTTACGTCTTGTTTTAGTAACTTTAGTGGAGTTGTAGAGTTTACTTAATTTTTGCAAATAGTTAAAAGAATAATTAACAGTGCAATTTAGGTGAAATTGCAGTGGTAAGTTTCCAATTTATAATTATTACTATATTGAACGTCTCTAAAATAATATGTTAAAAGCCTAAAGCAGTAAAATCAATATGTCACTTAAGCGGTAAGAAGAGGGAAATTGTTATATGTGTTAGGTTGGGAATACTGAATGTGGAATTTTAGACTTTCCGCGGATTGGTTTTGTGCGGAAACCAAGCAAATACGCACGATCTCGCACAAAAGTAATTTATTTCGGTGTTTAATCTGCTAATAATCGTGCTTCATTAGTATTAGTGTGATATGAATAATAATCGACAATCCACAGTAACAAATATAATATTGTCATGTCTTCACGATACCAACAATCAGCTTTATAATTTTAAATATTAAGCCCGTTCTCAAAGAAGTTGTCACGTAGCATTTTCAATTGTTTGCTTTCATATTTTCAAATCTTACTGTTACAATTTTATGCTACACGTCTTCATTATTGTAGGAGGAAGAAATCTGAGTGAGAAACAGTCAGTTATTGTCGGGTGACAGAAGGTATACGCAGTATTGCCATATTTAGCGATAAGTCGCTAAATCTAGGGAATTTTGAATCAGTCTTGGCGACAAATTTTGTAAAATACGAATATCCACAATGTGATCAAAATGGCGACAGTAGAATAATTCTGTAGCAGTTTGTATAATTAAACAGGAATATATGAGAAATAGTTTATAGAATTAAATAGTATGAATATAATAGAGAAGAATAGAATTTAATTGGAAATATGCTTGAATTTTTAGGAACCTGTAGTGTAAAGGGTTTTTGAGAAAAATGTTCCTAAAATATCTATGTTTTAACTTAAATTTAATTAATATTTTTCAGGTTTAAAAATGCTTATAAAATTAAGTATATGGGGTATAAAGATAAGGTGAAGACCAAAATATACCTGGAAATAATGTATGTATGCTGTAAAAATTTTAAATTGGTAGATTCAAAAGTTGAGGAGTAATAGCAAAATTTCTTCACTCATATAAAACATCCATACAGTATTCTAAGACTACCCAGTCTCCTTAAATATGTATTATATTTTCTTTAGACTCAGAAATTGTGGTTTATTAAGCACCGTCCCCAATACTAACACCTCAGAACATAAAAGAAGCAATTCCCAGCCCTCCTCCGAAAGTATGCCTTTTCAACAGCGGGTATAAGACGAGTCCCAGTTAAGACCTTTTCCTTGAAAAGCGAAGACCGCCATCTCTGTCCCCACCGCAGGTATATTTTGGTGTTCAGATTATCTTTCTACCTCTTATAGGCCTACGTCTTTTTATATAAAAAAATTAACCTGAAAATGATTACTTCAATTTAAGTTAAAAACATGAATTTTTTTGGAACATTTCGCTCAGAAACTACTCGGGCTAGAAGGCTGAAATTTTGCAAACTCCTACTTCATATGGTAGTGAAGAAGCATGACTACTTTCATACAGTTATAAAAATTATTATGAATTTTACAGCCAGAAAATAATGGACATTTGAAAATTTTTAAACTATTTTTTTTTTCATGGTTGGAAATATTTTTTTCTATTGAACGAATATTCATAATGTAATCAAAATAGCGACAAATGTAGTCAACTGAATTGGAAATATACTTGAATTTTTAGGAACCTGTAGTGTAAAGAGTTTTTGAGAAAAATGTTCCTAAAATACTTGAATTTAATTAATATTTTTCAGGTTTAAAAATTCTTATAAAATCAAGTATATGGAGTATAAAGATAAGGTGAAGACCAAAATATACCTGGAAATATTGTATGTATGCTGTAAAAATTGTAAATTGGTAGATTCAAAAGTTGAGGAGTAATAGCGAAATTTCTTCACTCATATAAAACAGCCATACGCTGAGACTACCCAGTCCCCTTAAATATTTATTATATTTTCTTTAGACTCAGCAGTTGTGGTTTATTAAGCACCGTCCCCAATACTAACACCTCACAACATAAAAGAAGCAATTCGCAGTCCTCCTTCGAAAGTATTCCTTTTTAACACTGGGCATAAGACGAGTCCCAGTTAAGACCTTTTCCTTGAAAAGCGAAGACCGCCATCTCTGTCTCCACCGCCATTTTAAATACACTTGAAGTTTAAGTTCCTTTATCAGACAAAAGTTTTCCAGTTTCCAGAACCGGGCGTGCCGGATGTGTTCCTTTAAACACACAAAACACACGTCCCGAGTATTCTCTCAGTTGGATAATAGTGTTGCGCTCATTTCACCCCCCAAGAGACATCGAGAACAAAAACTTGGCGGAAGCCAACAGCGTGACACGTGGCGGCACTTCGAGACGAAATAACACACGGCTGTCTTATTATTACAAGAAACTTTCGTATTTGTCATTAAGGACGAAGACGCATCTCGCATTTCTTATATTTGTCATGAGAAAATGAGTTTATTAAATTATGTTACTTGTCTTGCTAACAAAACTACAGGCATTTGTTTTTTAACTTAATTGTATTTTTTAGAAAGGTTTACATTAAGAAACTTTTTCTGTACTCTAGCATTACTGTATAAAGAGCCCATATCGTTACTCAGAATCGTTCGTCACATTTTTGTACCAGTGCCGTAAAATATTACCATGGCAACTAAAACGTAATGACTAGGGCTAGGATTTTGATGAAATTGCATCTTTTTTCTAGTAAGCCAGAAACATAGCCGCTTTAGTATTTATATGTTACGTGATAAACTGAGTGTTTTAAGACATATTTGTTAGGGCATTTTTTTGCATTTTTTGCCTGTTTCAACTCATAAGAGCATCTTTTGTTTTATTCGGACATTTTTGAGGCATTTTCATTTAATTTTGGCCACAAATCCCCATTATTAATATAAAATAATGTTTATTTCCTTTGATATTTGTCTACATATTTTGTCCATTAATACCCATTATTTTTTTACTTGGTTATTTAACGACGCTGTATCAACTACGAGATTATTTAGTGTTGATGAAATTGGTGATAGCGATATGATATTTGGCGAGATGAGGCCGAGGACATTTGTCTTATAGTTGGGAAAAACCTCGGAAAAAACCCAACCAGATAATCACCCCAAGCGGGAGTCGAAGCCGCGACCGAGTGAAACTCCGGATCGGCAGGCAAACGCCTTAACCGACCGAGCTATGTCGATAGTAACCCATTATTTTGTATAATATTTTAATCGATTTTCTACACAAATATTGCCATTTTAACGTAGTAACTCCAATCACTCCTTCAACATAGACTCCTCTATACCTGCTAATTCCGGGTAAGAGAGCCTTGTGGTGAGCTACATGGAAATTATATCAGGTAAAATAATTAAAGTGTACCACTTAGAAAAAATTATGTAAAATTAAATAAACTTAAAATTTGGTACTACTCGTAGAATTTAATTTAATTACTAATCTAAATATTAAGTAGTACAAAACCTCTTTTCCTACTAAGCCAATTACGTAAGAACAATTTTTATGGCATTTTTAAGGGCATTTTTTTTTTTTTAGATTTTTAGGTCATAAATGCATTGTTTTTAGGGCATTTTTGTCATGATTTATAAGTAATCAAAATCCTAGCCCTAGTAATGACTTCTATGACGGCAGAATTTGTGCCATAATAGCGAACACCTTACTATAATAAGCGTTGAAGTATCTAGTAACCAGTTAGCACATTATTCAGCGTAGTGCCAAGGCTGATTCATTGTGTTATAAATTTTAAAATTTGTGTTTTGTTTTTGTAATTCTGTAATAAAGTTATTATTACTTATTTATGTTGTAGGTCTATTTGTGTTACTGTTTTGTAGTTATTGTTTTATAACTGTGTTGCTTGATTCGTTTTGTACTCTCGTGTTATTTAGTGTTTTGTTGTACTTTTGTATTTTATTGTGTTTTGTTCTGTAATTGCTATTTGTGTAAATTGTGTTTATTCGCTTTTATACTATACTAACATTACCACGAGGTAACTGCCAATTCGTAATACACTAAATAACTCAATTCAGTAACTCATTATAAAAAGAAAACCTAACACATGTGTTGCATTATGGAAACCCTTATGCACCTAAATGGAAACTTAGAAGCACATAAAAACTGTTTAATGAAAACGGATGCAAACTATGGGATTATACACCACGAATAAACTAATTACGAACTATGAATATGACGCAGTTGAACACAAAAATAAACCGCTACAGACAAAAGCGGGTAGTTCATATAGGGAGGACGGTTATAGATTTCCAATAATTCTATATAGACACATGCCTATACACAACGAGTAAAAAAAAGTCTTTAAAAATGTAAAATAACAAAGACTTACTTCTTTCTAAGAAGTGTGGAAAAATTCAGTTGTGATATCTTACCTGAAACAAAAGAAAAACGAGCTATAGGTAATTCTGTATAAACAACAGTTACTATGTGTACAAATTTAAAATAGTATTCAATTAAATTGACTAGGCAACTGTTAAGGGCTTAGGTACAGCTTAAAGAAATAACATTTTGGAAATATTCAACATTTTCTTCCCTCCATTACTCTATCTTGTACAATAATGAAAATTAGTATGTGTAAAACACTGTCCTTCTGCTATATCATAATCATATTTTTACGATTAAAAAAATATATATATATATTTTTTTTTCCAAAATTCAAAGTTCTTTGTGCAGTGATAAAGCGTTTCCCTCATAACTCAAAAAGTATCCAATATTCTGGGATGATATTTTTTGTATGTATTTATGCATGTCATATCTACAATATGATGCAACATCACTTCTCTACCTTTGATAGATTGTCTAATAAAAAATAAAATTCATTTAAAAAAATGGTCAAATATCTAACACAAAATAAAAAAATATATTTTTAAATATTTTTAAAGGTCATATTTTTATTAAGGGGACACTGAACTTAAAAATTGGAGAAAAAGTGTCATAGAAATGAAAAATTAAATTTCTACACTAATTTAGGTGACAGAACTAAATCAATATGCAGAATTCTTCCCCTATTCATTGAGAAGTCACAGTCAAATGCACAAAGCCAAAACATAAAAAATGATAATTAAAACTGATACTTCAATTAATGATTGATTGAAATATCACTTTTAATTATCATTTTTTACTTCTAGGCTTTGTGCACTTGACTGTGACTTCTCAATGAATAGGGGAAGAATTCTGCGTATTGATTTAGTTCTGTCACGTAAATTAGTGTAGAAATTTAATTTTTCATTTCTATGACACTTTTTCTCCAATTTTTAAGTTGAGTGTCCCCTTAAGGAATGTAGTTGAAAGAGCATGATATTGTAAACATGACTTTCAGCAATAAAATAAAAGAGCGAGAACATGAAAAAGTTAACAAGTTTATGAGTTATGAGGGAAAAGCTTTATCACTGGACAGTTAACTTTGAATTTTGAAAAAAAATGTAAATATTTTTTTTATCGTGAACATATTTTTTTCATATAGCAGAAGGACAGTGTTTTACATTCACCAATTTTCATTATTATACAAGATACAGTAATGGAGGAAAAACATTTTGAATGTTTCCAAAAAATTTACTGCTGTAAGCTGTACCTAACCCCTTAAAGGGCTCACATCATAATCTTCCCTCAAAGACCACACACCAGAGAGATAAATACAATTTTTTCTGTAAAATTACAAAAATAAAAGTTGAATTAAATGTTATGGAAAACATGAGTAGCCTTAGGTGAGATGTACTGTCTGATAATAGATGTACAGTTTTAGAAAAAAAGTTTTGTCGCACAGTTATAAATCTCAGAAAAGAGGTAGTGCGCATGATCAGAGAACAAGCGACCTGGTACACAAGAGAATGACTAGTTGAGGTAATAAAGTTAGTTTTGTTTCGTTGTGTGTCTGATCATGTCTCCTTTGAGGGACTTATGAAGTATCTGTGCTTCAAAACGTTTTTCTAAGACTGTACATATCAGCCAGAACCTTATTCAGAGACTGAATGACATTATTTATGCCAGTAAATGCAAAACTACAGTCTGATCCGTTTGGGTATGCATAATATTAATTCATTATTATGAAGCTATTATGATAGTAGGAAAAATTTCTTGCTGGTTATATTATGATTAAAAGATGGGAGTTTCCATGACAATCAACAATGCATAATCTGAAAGGACAAATGAAAATCGTAGATGATTAAAATGGCTACTACAAATCAACAGCGGGCACAATGTGTTCTTTGGTATGCTAAATTTGAGAGCGTTAAAAGAGTTCAAAGAGAATTTCGACGTAAGTATGGTGTGCGTAATGTACAGTAGTGGCAAAAAAAAACCGGATCGACCCTTGCAGCTGATTTCAGAGCCTTGTTCACTCCAGAGCACGATAGACTGGTAACTAAGACTTTCGTAGTTCGAATCCTTCCTGGGAAGGAAACTTTTTTTGTTCCTTATTCAAATTTATTCCCAATACTTTTCGATTGCCGGTAAACTTCATGTTCTGGGAAAAATAAGTTAATTAAGTAGTAAAATATCGCTGCAATCGAAAAGTATTGGGAATAAATTTGAATAAGGAACAAAAAAAAAAAAAGTTTCCTTCCCAGGCAGGATTCGAACCACGTAAGTCTTAGTTGCCAGTCTGTCGTGCTCTGGAGTGAACAAGGCTCTGAAATCAGCTACAAGGGTCGATCCGGTTTTTTTTTTTTTTTGCCACTATTGTACCTAAATACGATTCCATAATGTTGTGGTATCGAACATTTGTAGAAACAGGTTCTGTGTTAATATATATATATACACACGCACGCACACACGCACACACACAGGAGATAGCAGGCGAAACCCAGAACGAGAAGCAACTATCTCTTGGCTTAGCCCCCAAACTCCCCAGACCTAAACATTCCTGACTTCTTCGTGTGGGGTTTTGTTAATGACATTGTCTATTCACAGAAACCCAGGAACATTGATGATCTAAGAGTAAAAATTACTCAAGCTTTTTTCAACAAATCACTCCACTTAGTATGTTACAACGGATATGGGCTGAATTGCATCACAGTTATGAGTTATGCAGGGTGCGCAATGGAGGTAATGTTGAGCTCTGAGGAATCTCCCATCTTTCAGTGTTGTATGCACAAAGTTTAAATACATTAAGTTCAGTAGTAAATGTTTTACTGTGTTTTTATTTTAACCATACCAAAACGGAACACCCTGTATATCTTTTTATTCGTGTGCACTGTACATTTGTTTGAATGACAGTTCAAGACAAAAAAAAAGTACAAATAGTAATGTGTTTCGAAACATGATAAAAGAGTGAAAATCGTTGCGAAACTGTAAGCACGTGTAATGGGGAAATATGAGTCATCTCCATGGAGTATTTTTCAAAGTTGTTTCATTTTAAGACAGTCGAGAGAAAGAAAGACAATTCTAATATTGTATCGTTGGTCTCTGTACAGCTGTTGCCATTAGGAATAGAATTTTTAAAAGTAATACAGCTACAAAATAAAAAAAAGAGAGCGAGAACAGTTCTGTAACTAAGTTACGCGTCGAAATGAGTAACTCCGAAACTCTAACCGAGTTACATACTTTCTTTCTACAGTAAATGAAACAGTAAGTAAATTATGACGAGAGACAAACTCTGGCAGCAGACATCTTTTTGCCTTTCACTTGAACACCCCCTCTGCGCCCCACCCCGTTCCAAAAGGGGGTAAGAAGAGGAATCTTATCGACCAGTATCTCATTCTGTATACTTCTTAACGTTAATTAAAATTCTCGTCTTTTTTCCCCCCTCTTCACTTTACTCTTCAAGTTACCATGAACACACACTTAGCGGAGAAGCGAAGGGGGGGGGGCAGAATTTGAGCTGATTCAGATATATTTCCACTCACAATCTTATCGACAATGTAAGAGATATTCCAGCATTCATTATAAACCGAGCCACTTTATATTACTACTACAACTATTGCTATTACTACTAATCACTAATACTGAAGTAAATGGTGCGTCAGAAAGAACGGATGGATTTCAAACTACCGATACGCAACGAGGAGAGAGATATAGTGAGGGGGACCACGACTGTTGGGTCAGCCATAGAATGCAGTTTCAGTTGAGAACATGGTGTTGGTCTGGTGTACAACGTGCTTTCATCGTAGAGACATTTTTGAAAAATTAAGAGTCTGTGATCGCCACTCAGGACTCATTTCGACATCGGATGTCACGCTAGGATTCCAACTCGGAATACAATTTTGCGGTGGGTGGCTTCATTTCGTATCACAGGTTCAACATTAAAGAAGAAATCACCTGGACGAAATTCTATTGCACTGAGATTGTCCGAGGCTACGGTAAGATCTCGCGCCCTGCGACTTCTTTCTTTGGGACCATTTGAAGGCGTAAGTTTGTAAACATCGATCACATACACTGGACGAACTGAAGACAGCGATTCGTGAAGAAATCGTGGCAATTGCACCAGCTATGACTGTGAAAGTGATGGCGAACATCAGAAAACGCCTCGATGCCTGTATTGAAAGCCAAGGACATCATATGGATAATGTTGTTTTACATAAATAAACTGCATGTATTGGTGAATATGTTGATAACAATAAATTTTTGATTTGATGAATCTTTACAATTTTCTTGCCATGTGAAATCCATCCGTTCTTTCTGACGCACCCTGTACTACCATTTACGTTACTACTGCAATTATTATTAAAACTACCATCAATACCACCACCGCTATTTCTATTTCTGCTATTTTTAACTATTATTTATTCATAGTTTTCTGCCCAAGGATAGATCCTTCACTGCAAACCCAGTATTCTACGATCTTCCCTCTTTCCGGTCTTCCTCTTCATCTCCGCACATGATTAAGATATTATATTAATAATATTATTTATTTATGTATTTATATATTTATTTATGTATTTATGTATTTATTTATGTATTTATTTTATTTATTTATTTATATATTTATGTATTTATTTTATTTATTTATGTATTTATTTATTTATTTTATTTATTTATGTATTTGTGTATTTATTTATTTAATTAATTTATTTACGTATTGATTTAATTAATTGATTAATTTATTTATTTATATATTTATTTATTTATGTATTTATTTATTTATGTATTTATGTATTTATTTATCTATCTATTTATCTATCTATTTATTTATTTTATTTATTTATGATTTTTTTATGTATTTATGTATGTATTTATTTATGTATTTATTTATTTAATTTATTTATTTATGTATTTATTTATTTATCTATTTATGTATTTATTTATTTTATTTATTTATTTATATATTTATTTATTTATTTATTAACCTGGTAGAGATCAGGCCTCCTCTTTCCCTCTATCAGGGGATTACAACTACAATATTAAGAATACAATTAGAATTAATATTAAATTTACAAATACAATAAAAATCAAAGTATTAAAAGAGTAACTGATTAATAAAGGTTAGACAGTTTATTGTAGAAGTTAAGAACAAAGAAAGATTTTTTTTTACTTAAGTAAAAAATTAAACCTACTCTACGCAGTAAGAAAATGCTTAATAAGTTTGTTTTTGAACACTGTTAAATTCCGACAGTATCTGATGTTGTTATCATCTGATATCCTCTTCTGCCCCGAACTTTATTCCCGTTCACCACTGCTTCCAGTATATCCTTCAGTAGGCGGTTTCGTCTTATCCACTGTCCCAGTGAATTTTCTTTTCTCTCTCTGACCAGTTTCAGCATCATTCTTTCTTCACTTAATCTAATACAGCTTCAATTTTTATTTTGTCTGTCCATTTCACACGCTCCATTCTTCTCCATATCCACATTTCAAATGCTTCTAGTCGTTTTTCTTCACTTTGCCGTAATCTCCATGTTTTAGCCCTATAAAATCCATAGTCTTCGTCTGGTTTTGAACCCGCAACACTCATATCCAAAGGCTGGTACGGTAACCACTAGTTTGCTTTAACGAAGGAGGAAACGTACATACAGTGGGTAAAATCCCATTCATCTCCAATAAAAATTACATTCTGGTATCGTATTCAGCTCTTCCAAAGTCCGAGGACCATTTACTGTGCATGTAAGTAGGCCTATATTAGTCGTACAAGGTTAGTACAAAAGGAATAGACACCTTCAATGTTGTTACTTAGCGGCTTTCTCTACAATCTACTTAAGTTTGAGTCCTCTAGATAGTAGCAAAAAATAAAAAAACAAAAAATTTTCAAAGGTACACTATGCTAAAGGTAAAACAGTCTCCCCTACCGATATTTACAAATTTTAATTTTGCTGCAGAGACTTGAAAGATTTTATTGTTTCCATAACAATCTTGTTTATAATATTTTGTCTCAAAAACTTCTCATTATCTTTTGATACCTAATCTTTATCCTAGCCCGCAGACTATGATGGCAAAGATTGTTCTAAATCATTTTCCCTCAACAGTTCCATAGAAAATAATAGTTATGTTGTCTTTTGTAGGCTGCCTGGAGTTGAAATATGTTCACCGCTGCGTACGTATAAAAATGCCCGTGGCACTGTAATCAGCCAATTGAATAAAAGTTTTTATTTTTATTAACCCTTTACTGCTGTTAATTTTTTACTGTAGAGTGGGAATGTTATTAGTTTCTATTTTGGCAGTACTGTTTGGACTTTTTTCATTTGAATGTATAATTTTTATTAATTATTTTTTATTTATTCTTTGGGTGTTTAATTAAACTCTAGCCGAATCAGTTTACAACTCCGATACGTACGAACACACTGTTCCACTACCAACACGGGCAGTAACTCAAAATTACCCGTCCTGATTTAGCGTGGCAGTAGCCATCCCTCACACACAAACGCCATCAGGTCGATATAAATGTTTGACAGTTTTGATACAGGCATAAAATATTATAGGTGAAATTCTATTTAATCTACCTACAAGCCAATAACACTCTCTCCCCACCCCCAGTGCCCTCTAGATACAAGCATGTACATGTTCAACTAAATCATATCTAAACTACTGACTGACCAAGTCAGAGATGCATTAAAATTCTGTGCACTTGACTCCACCTTCAACCTGTACATGACCAGCAAAAACTTGTTATTCGCCAGAGCCTGGTTCACAGTATGCCGAACCGAGCCGTATATCGTATTACACGAATCAATTTAGCCGTAACGCAGCCAGAGTTCCCAAATATGTCGGCATCGTTCTCTACATTTACTAATCCTTTTGATTACAATGAGTATATACTGAATAACTATGACTAAAACAGATCTTTCCAGCAAAATGTATGTGCTCTAAACGCGAGAATAAAATGCAAAAACTGGTTGCTAATGGCAACTAACTTCTTCCGAAATTCTCGTAGTGACTCAAGTCATATTAAATGACTAACTTAACAAAATCTTTGACCTCCAATGACGAGTAAGGTTCAGAAAAACAGTCTAAAAAATTAGAAGAGACTATGATTGGTACATTTCTTTTTTAAGAAAATTGTACCTACCTATATGAATCGATGTGATATGTGATTTTGCATATCTAAAAATAATTAGCAATCACAACTATAATTTCTTAGACTACATATTTAACTTGGGCGGCCGGGTAGCTCAGTTGGTAGAGCAGCTGGCTACGGACTGGAAGGTCCGGGGTTCGATCCCAGGTGGTGACAGGATTTTTTCTCGTTGCCAAACTTTCAGAACGGCCCCGAGGTTCACTCAGCCTCCTATAAAAACTGAGTACCGGGTCTTTCCCGGGGGTAAAAGGCGGCCAGAGCGTGGTGCCGACCACACCACCTCATTCTAGTGCCGAGGTCATGGAAAGCATGGGACTCTACCTCCATGCCCCCCAAATGCCTTCATGGCATGTTACGGGGATACCTTTACCTTTACCTTTTTACATATTTAAGTTTACTGGCTTTTAAGGAACCCGGAGGTTCACTGCCGCTGTCACATAAGCCTACCATTGGTCCCTATCCTGAACAAGATTAATCCTGTCTCTACCATCATATCCACCTCCCTCAAATCCATCTTAATATCATCCTCCTACCTACGTCTCGTTCTCCCCAAAGTCTTTTTCCCTCTGGCCTCTATATGCATTTCTGGATTCGCTCATACGTGCTACATGCCCTGCCCATCTCAAACGTCGGATTTAATGTTCCTAATTATGTCAGGTGAAGAATACAATGCGTGTAGTTCTGTGTTGTGTAACTTTCTCCATTCTCCTGTAACTTCATCCCTCTTAGCCTCAAATATTTTCCTAAGTACCTCATTCTCAAACACCCTTAACCTATATTACATATTTAAATTCAGACATATTTAATAAGAAAATCTTATGAATAAGTGGTACAATTTTCATTATCCTAGCTCTAAACCTGTTGGGGACAGTTACTGTACTCCAACCACGAGAAAGTCTCCAGGGAATGAAGGGAAACGGGGTGATGCTGTGAATGAATTTTGATGTCATAAGGTCACACACGTGGATACTCATATCTCTATTGGCTATCTCTCAAAGCACAAACCATAACACATTTTTATACTAATCTAGTTACAAAATTAGATCACAGTTAATCTCCTGGTCTTTTAATCCCTCCATACAGGAAATAACATATGCAGGAGAACGCATGATTTTTAAACTGACGTTATAACTCTAATATTATCTGTCTACTTCGCTCCAATAGATGACGCAATAGTAAGCACATTCCTTTCACGGTTTATCCCCTGGTTGGAGAACAGTAAGTTTGAAATTATTATATTATGTTAACATGGAAAGAGCATTCAAAACACTTCTCAGTGCTCTTAAACAATCTATTTTACAATCGGCGATTTAATGACGCTGTAACAGCTGAATGGTTATTCAGCGTCGGTGGAATTGGTATTAGTACGAGACATGAGACCGCGTATTAGCTATAGCATTACCTGACATTCGTTTACTGTTGGAAAAAAAAGCAGGTATCAGCCAGGACGGGACTCAAACCCAGGTCCAAGCGCGGGCTCGGAACTCGGATCCCGATCGCTAGGCAGCCAGTGGCGCCTCCATTTCTGCAGTCACTTTTTATTTAGAGCATTTGCCCATGTAACAATTTTCAAAATAGATTCACAACCGGATGTGTAGAAGGCGTCCTTGTAAGATTCAGATTTATTATTACATTCAAGCACTATAGCTTAGTCTCAAAATAATATTATTCCTACTCAATATGACGTTTAATGTTTCAACGGACAAGAAGAGCCAACAAGAACTTGATAGTCCACTCTTCACTCTGGGTTTATTTAAATAATTTTTTTCTTAGTACTCTTAAGAAATCAATAATTAAATCGAACAGGTACTAAACTAATTCATAAAATTGTGCTCGATTTTCCTCTGAATGTTGTATAGAGTAAATTAATGATTCAAGAACACACCGATGGTTACATCTGAATTTTACATCATTCGTTTCTTCGTTTCTTTACGTAACGGAAAGCTGTTGTTATATTCATGTACCCCAAGTGTATATTTTCCCATTAAAAAACTAGTGTGGCTTTGAAAGGAAATAGCTTGCAAGATTTTCCTACATAACATAAATAAAACGTGATTTTGAACAGGACGTATGTCTCCCTGTACAGCGATTTAATTTCAATTTCATATTCAATATCTACTACTCAAATTATATAGTACAAATATATATATATATATATATAGGCCTAAGTTCGAACATAAGACATATCTATTTGCAAAAGCTTATTTGCTATGAAAGTATTAAATATATATTAACGTTTTCGCCTTATTTGGCATCATCAGATATAATAAAATGCGTGATCTGAAACTTGAATAAATTGACAGGCTACCAGTATAATGTACATGGTTAATGAAATCGTCATGAGTTTTATGTATGAAGCTAATATAGGTTGTTATAATTGATTTCTTTACAATACAAGTTTGAAAGAAAACGAAAGTAGTTGTATATACATAAAACATGATTAAATAGTAAGCAATTGAATTATGCAAAATATCGGCGGTGTTAAAAACATCGATGAAAATTTGATTGTGAATGAAGATGAAGATATATCATAGATTTAAAATTTACGAAGGATAAAATGTATTAAAATGCTATATAACTAATTAGTGTAACACTATGTTACAAGTTGATAAGTCTTGTGTTTTATGTTGACAATTAATCATTATCAAGAACATACATTCAAGTTTCAGATCACGCATTTTATTATATCTGATGATGCCAAATAAGGCGAAAAGTTAATATATATTTAATACTTTCATAGCAAATAAACTTTTGCAAATAGATATGTCTTATGATTGAACTTATATATTTGTACTATATTACTAGACATATCTGAATATAAAAATGAACTGCAAATTACTCAAATTATCCAAGAAATGATGCACACGATATACAGGGTAATTCAAGAGGAGTTATCGCCACTTACGGAGCTTATTTCCGAAGACATTCTGAGCAAAAAATCGCATATAAACATGGTCCTATTCTCATTCATTAGTAGCTGACAATGGTAATTAAAAGAGAAAAATTAAGTTAACACAATTCAGTAAAGATATGTAAGCCATTCAGCTACCTGCTAGAGAAACATACTTCATTCATCGGTAACTGACAATGGTAATAATTAGAAAACCAAAGTTAAGTTTAGATATTGCAGTAAAAGTATTTAAACCATTTTTCTGAATAGAGAAACTTACTTCATTCATCAGTGACAACGATAACAATTAGAAAACCAAAGTTAAGTTTAGATATTGCAGTAAAAGTATTCAAACCATTCTGCTGAATAGAGAAACTTACTTCATTCATCAGTGACAACGATAACAATTAGAAAACCAAAGTTAAGTTTAGATATTTCTGTAAAAGTATTCAAACCATTCTGCTGAATAGAGAAACTTACTTCATTCATCAGTGACAACGATAACAATTAGAAAACCAAAGTTAAGTTTAGATATTTCTGTAAAAGTATTCAAACCATTTTTCTGAATAGAGAAACTTACTTCATTCATCAGTGACAACGATAACAATTAGGAAACCAAAGTTAAGTTTAGATATTGCTGTAAAAGTATTCAAACCATTCTGCTGAATAGAGAAACTTACTTCATTCATCAGTGACAACGATAACAATTAGAAAACCAAAGTTAAATTTAGATATTGCTGTAAAAGTATTCAAACCATTCTGCTGAATAGAGAAACTTACTTCATTCATCAGTGACAACGATAACAATTAGAAAACCAAAGTTAAGTTTAGATATTGCAGTAAAAGTATTCAAACCATTCTGCTGAATAGAGAAACTTACTTCATTCATCAGTGATTACGATAACAATTAGAAAACCAAAGTTAAATTTAGATATTGCTGTAAAAGTATTCAAACCATTCTGCTGAATAGAGAAACTTACTTCATTCATCAGTGACAACGATAACAATTAGAAAACCAAAGTTAAGTTTAGATATTGCAGTAAAAGTATTCAAACCATTCTGCTGAATAGAGAAACTTACTTCATTCATCAGTGATTACGATAACAATTAGAAAACCAAAGTTAAGTTTAGATATTGCTGTAAAAGTATTCAAACCATTCTGCTGAATAGAGAAACTTACTTCATTCATCAGTGACAACGATAACAATTAGAAAACCAAAGTTAAGTTTAGATATTGCAGTAAAAGTATTCAAACCATTCTGCTGAATAGAGAAACTTACTTCATTCATCAGTGATTACGATAACAATTAGAAAACCAAAGTTAAGTTTAGATATTGCAGTAAAAGTATTCAAACCATTCTGCTGAATAGAGAAACTTACTTCATTCATCAGTGACAACGATAACAATTAGGAAACCAAAGTTAAGTTTAGATATTGCTGTAAAAGTATTCAAACCACTTTGCTGAATAGAGAAACTTACTTCATTCATCTGTATCTCACGATGGTGATTGCATGACCGAAGGTATGTCTGCACGTTGCAGGAAAAGAATTCAAGCCATTCATCTCACTTCTAGACAGACTAGGTCTACTTCGTTCATCAGTAGCTGCGGAGGTTTCTACTCTTCGCGCGATGTCTTAAATTAGTCGATTTAATTGCGTGACCTTTCCATAGCAACTGTGCATTATTTTAAGCAATTTTTCTCGGTGGACGGCAGTTACTTGTATAGATCGGTTAGTGGAAGCCTGTCAGCACACTTTGCTCAAATTGGATTACGTCAGTTACAGTTAACAGCCTGTCCGGTTGAGTGAGCACTCAAGCTGGATTACAAAGAGTCGCTTGAACTGGACTTCACCTATTGCTGGTCAAGTACAGAATTCACTACGTTTCTAAGGTCAGACCTACTTTCTTCAACAGGTGAATAACAGGGAAAACGATACCCTGTTTGTAGAAACAGTCAGAAATAATTAAACCCGTTTAACAGACCGAAGACAGTAGACAGGAAATTATGGGGTAAAAAAAAAAGAGAGAACTACGAAGTTCTGACAAGTGAACCTTCCACAACACAAGGGGTCGAGACCTGCCTTTGAAAGCCTGTTCACGGCTAGATACTGAAATGAAAACGTTGTCTACAAGAATGCACCTGTAAAGGGAAACTGTGAGTCACAAGGTATATTTTTAAGTGTATTGTAAAGTGGTGATGCAACATTTCAAGGATGTTTAGTTCAATAACCTTTCTGATTATATGTCGATGGGTATATCACACTTTAAGGTACAGTAGAATCACAATGATATAACTTTTCAATAACAATTTAAATATATGTTTACTCTATCCAGAGGAAGAAAAATGTGATGCAAATCATAGAAAATATATGTACATATACAGCGAGTACAAAAAGTATTCGAACACCTAATTATTTCTATAAGAGAGAGTAATACTTAACTTAGCAATTTACGATATTTATATGAGAATTTTCTTGTAGTGTTACTAAAATAACACTAGAATTACTCATATTATACTTAAAAAATCACAGAGTAGCAAAATTAAATCAGCTAAAAGTATTCGAACACAATATTTCATACAAATTTCCTGCCTTACTTTAAACTTTTTTTCCACAATTAATATCAAGTAGGATAACCATTAGACTGTATTATTTCCTGAAGTCTTCTAGACAGAGTCCACCATATTAGACATAGACACTCTTCAGTGTGCTCTCTCTGAAGATCTTGTTTGCACGAAATGTGGTGCTTTATAATTATTTTCTCCATACGATTCCATAGATCTTTTATCAGAGTGATATCCAGAGATAGAGGAGGGATCTGCAGATGTTTTGGGGTGTTGTGAATAATCCGTATCCTGGTATTCCACGTAGTTGTCTAGGCTTAGAATCGTTGTCCTGCATGAAAATTTACTGCAGTTGTCTCCAATCCCCATTTTCTCAGCACAAGGTTTCAGATGGGCTATCAAAATATCGACAGAAGAATGCTGGCCCATGATTTCGTTGATGAAGTGCAGAGATCCCCCACCGACATCGTTCATACACCCCCAAATCAATTGAAAACTCCCACCAAATTTCACTGTAGAACGCAAGTTTTCTTTTTGAAATTCATTATTATTTCTTATCCAAATCATACATTTTCCATATGAAGAAAATATACTAGACTGGATCTCGTATGTGAATATTATTTTGCTCCACAACTCACTAGCGGTGTTAAACATTTTTTTTTTTCTTTTTCGCGAGTTCTAATCTTTTCGTCGTGTTGTTTTCATTCATAAAATATTTTCTCCTGGCTATTCTTCCATGATATTAATTGTTTTACGAATATTTACGTACTATGTTGTCATATTTAGTTCAGCTATTCTACAACTTCACTGGTGCACCTAAACGGGAATTTTTCTTATATTTTGTTAGAATTGCTCGCCCATCTACTTCAGATATTTTTGTTGGGGCCCAGTTCCTCTTTGTTTTTCAATATATCTGTCAACGTTACCAAGGATTCTTGTTCGAAGTCTCTGAGAATTACTGTAAGAGTCACATAATGATTCACATTGATTATGTAATCTGACAATTGTCCTTATTTCTTTCAATGTTGTTTCCTCTCCCATGCGAACCATTTTCGTTTTCAACACAGGACACCGATCACCTGCACACAAGCTACTGTGCGTTACAGAGGCCGCTAGAGATTCAACTCCCACTGCGATAGGAAGTTCCCACGGGACAAGCGCGTGGGAGTCGTAACTGTCGCGGGCGTTGGAACTGTTCAAACAGTTTTTTACGCTTTCAGTTTACACATCTTAGGAGACAACTGTTTTGTAAAATATTATACTTTTTTTTTCTCTTCTCAATACTAAATATTTCTTACAATTCAGTGAATATACAGGCAAAATGTTTTATGAAAATAAATGTATTTATTTCTTTATTTTTGTAGTTATCTCTTTCTGTATATTTTTATTTCAATACTCATTATACTACATTACTTTTTACTTCATTAATCATTACTTTCTTACTTCATTAATCATTCATTACTTTACTTCATTAATGATTCCTGCTTAACTCCTTTGTTTTTTATTCCATTAGTTCATTAATTATTTCTTCTTTACTTCATTACCTTATTAATCATTACTTCATTACTTTTTTACTCCTTTACTACACCAATCTTTACTTCATTAATCATTACTTCTTCACTTCAGTAATCATTAATTTTTCACTTCATTAATCATTACATTTACATCATTACTTCATTACTCAATACTTCTTTACCTTTTTACTTCATTACTTCATTAATCACTACTCCTTTACTTGATTACTTCCTTATTTTATTACTTCATTATACTATATTACTTCATTACCTTATTAATCATTACTTTTACTTCATTAATTATTATTTTTACTTCATTAATTATTACTTTTTTACTTCATTAATCATTCCTTGTTTGCTTCTTTACATTTTTGTCCATTACTTCATTAATTTTTGCTTTATTACTTCATTAATTCATTGCTTCTGTACCTTGTTACTTTTTACTCCATTAGTTCATTAATCACTACTTTACTTCATTAATCATTCCTTCTTTACTTTTTAGTCCATTACCCCATTACTTCTTCTTTACTTCATTACCGTATTAATCATTACTTCTTTACTTCATTACTTTTTACTCGATTACTTCACTAATCGTTACTTCATTAATCAGTACTTCTTTACTTCAGTAATCATTACTTTTTACTTCATTAATCATTTCTTCTTTACTTTTTAGTCCATTACTTCATTATTTCTTCTTTACTTCATTACCGTATTAATCATTACTTCTTTACTTAATTTCTCTTTATTTCATTACTTCTTTACTTCATTACTTTTTTAATCGATTACTTCTTAACTCTATTACTTCACTAATCGTTACTTCATTAATCATTACTTCTTTACTTCAGTAATCATTACTTTTTACTTCATTAATCATTTCTTCTTTACTTTTTAGTCCATTACTTCATTATTTCTTCTTTACTTCATTACCGTATTAATCATTACTTCTTTACTTAATTTCTCTTTATTTCATTACTTCTTTACTTCATTACTTTTTTATTCGATTACTTCTTAACTCTATTACTTCACTAATCGTTACTTCATTAATCATTACTTCTTTACTTCAGTAATCATTACTTTTTACTTCATTAATCATTTCTTCTTTACTTTTTAGTCCATTACTTCATTGTTTCTTATTTACTTCATTACCGTATTAATCATTACTTCTTTACTTAATTTCTCTTTATTTCATTACTTCTTTACTTCATTACTTTTTTAATCGATTACTTCTTAACTCTATTACTTCACTAATCGTTACTTCATTAATCATTACTTCTTTACTTTAGTAATCATTACTTTTTACTTCATTAATCATTACATTACACTTCATTACTTCATTAATCGTTACTTTTTTACTTCATTAATCATTACTTCTTTACTTGATTACTTTTTACTCCATTACTTCATTAATTATTACTTCTTTATTTAGCTTACATGTATATTTATTTATTTATTGTCTGGTCATGGCGGATAAGATACAATAAATGCATGTACTACTCTAGAATTATTACAATAATTCTTAAACTTTATCTTCTTCTTACGGTGTTCGAATTCACATTTTACATTCACCGTAGGCTACATGAGGGATCAACTACGGTGTATGTTGAGGAAAAAACATAAACACACACACACACACACACGGTACACGTACGAGACAGACTGCGCAGGCCTACGTGTTTCAACCATATCGTTATCCAATATTTCGAAGTTAAGGTCTAGAAAGGAAACAAGTGTGAATTATGAATACATAAACCAGTTCCAAGCACGTGGGTCTATCCAGACACATCTCACTGTATACCAACCTTCAAGTCAAGAAGGTAGAACGGGAAATGATTTGTGATAACTATAACAGCAGAGAAGTGGACAAACTGGTTGTGTACGAACGGCAGCGAGCCTGCTGATCAACCGACGGGAACTGGGTATAGCATGAAGATGTTACGTCTGAATGGGCGGACACTACACGCACAAATCCATTTTGAAATTACAGTTTAACTGCGTAAATTGAACCGCTCTACGCAGGCCTACGCATGACGTTTGTTTAATTATGTCATTCAATTTCTGGTTTTTCTAGCTAGGGCTAAGACTGTGTCACTACAAATCAGAATTCAGTAGGTATTCTAGAGTAGTGGTGAACAGACTTAATTTTGTTATGTTTCATTTAACGACGCTCGCAACTGCCGAATTTTGTCCCGCAGAAGTTCTTTTATATGCTAGTAAATCTACTGGCATGAGTCTGTCGCATTTAACACACTTAAATGCCATCGACCTGGGCAGGGATCAAACCTGCAACCTCGGGCACAAAAGGCCAGCACTATTATGTGTTATTGCGAATGTAATATTCTTTCAATTCAAATCTGATTTTGAAATTGACCGTAGCTTACTTTCATGCATGTTTCTCAAGGTTTTTCAAGTAGTTGTGCTTGATTTCAGTGTTTGCTTTCCTGGGCATGTAGCTCGTATGGCCGAATGCAGAAATGCATATAGAGTGTTAGTTGGAAAACTGGAGGGAAAATTACCAACTAGCACTCTATATGCATTTCTGGATTCGTCTATACGTGCTACATGCCCTGTCCTCTGGATTTGATGTTCCTAATTATGTCTGATGAATACAATGCGTGCAGTTCTGCGTTGTGTAACTTTCTCCATTCTCCTGTAACTTCATCCCTCTTAGCCCCAAATATTTTCCTAAGCACTTTATTCTCAAACACCGTTAACTTCTGTTTCTCTTTCGAAGTGAGAGTCCAAGTTTTACAACCATACAGAACAACTGGTAATATAACTGTTTTATAAATTCTACTCGTAACTTTCAGCTTTGTTGAGAGCAATTAATCAAGGTATGTGAATTCTTCCACCTTTATTCTAGCAATTAAGCAGTTATTAACACAATTATTAACACTATATCACTTCGGAATATGTGTTATATGTCTTTCTCGTGTTAAATTCTATCGTACCTGGTTAACATGTTTCGGCCTGTTATGGACTTCTTCAGAACTGGTTGTTGCTGGTCCTGGCGCCTTATTTTTTGTTTCCTGTGGGGGTGTGTTTGTGTAGTGTAATGTAGAGTCAAAGAGTGTGTGTTCTGAAATTGAGTTGTATGTTGGGAATTTCATTTGGGTGTGTTTTTTTTTGTGTCTGTATATTTCGTATTGTTCCAGTGTGTTTAGTTTCTGGCTTTTTGGTTGGAAGTGTAGAATTTCCATGTCTGTATTGATATCTCTGTAGGTGTGGTTAGCATTTGTGACGTATTCTGCATATGTGGAGGTGTTTTGTAATCTTGTTATGGCTGTGATGTCCTCTTTGTAACGTGCTTGAAATTATCTGCCTGTGTGTCCTATGTAGAAGTTGTTGCAGGTGTTACATTTGAGTTTGTATACGCCTGTGTGGTTGTATTTGTTTGTGTGTTGAGTTGTTTTTGTAGAGTATTATTTGTTCTTTATGCGATGTTGTAATTTAATTTCTTGAATGAGGTTGCAATCTTGTGTGTGTTTTGTTTTCGTACGTTAGTGTGATGTATTTTTGTGTTCTTGTGTTTGTGTTGTATTCTTATGTTTTTTGTGATTATGTTTTGTCTTTCGTATTATGTTGTCTATTATGTTGGGGTATTATTATTATTATTATTATTATTATTATTATTATTATTATTATTATTATTATTATTATTACTTACTTAGTTACTGGCTTTTAAGGAATCTGGAGGTTCATTGCCGCCCTCACATAAGCCCGCCATTGGTCCCTATCCTGAGCAAGATTAATCCATTCTCTATCATCATATCCCACCTCCCTCAAATCCATTTTAATATTATGTTCCCATCTACGTCTCGGCCTCCCTAAAGGTATTTTTCCCTCCGGCCTCCCAAATAACACTATATGCCTTTCTGGATTCGCCCATACGTGCTACATGCCCTGTCCATCTCAAACGTCTAGAGTTAATGTTCCTAATTATGTCAGGTGAAGAATACAATGCGTGCAGTTCTGTGTTGTATAACTTTCTCCATTCTCCTGTAACTTCATCCCTCTTAGCCCCAAATATTTTCCTAAGCACTTTATTCTCAAACACCCTTAATCTCTGTTCCTCTCTCAAAGTGAGAGTCCAAGTTTCACAACCATACAGAACAACCGGTAATATAACTGTTTTATAAATTCTAACTTTCAGATTTTTCGACAGCAGACTGGATGATAAAAGTTTCTCAACCGAATAATAACAGGCGTTTCCCATATTTAATTATTATTATTATTATTATTATTATTCCTACATCTTGATTACACAACTTTTAACACTATATAACTTCGGAATATGTATTATATGTCTTTCTCCTGTTAAATTCTCTCGTACCTGGTTATCATGTTTCGGCCTGTTATGGAGCTTCTTCAGAACTGGTTGTTGCTGGTCTCGGCGCCTCTAGTTTTGTTTTCTGTGGGGGTGTGTTTGTGTAGTGTAATGTGAAGTCAAAAAGTGTGCGTGTTCTCAAATTGAGTTGTGTGTTGAGAATTTCATTTGGATGTGTTTTTGTGTGTCTGTATATTTCATATTGTTGTAGTATGTTTAGTTTCTGGCTTTTTGGTTGGATGTGTAGCATTTCCATGTCTGTGTTGATGTCTCTGTAGGTGTGGTTAGCATTTGTGATGTGTTCTGCATATGTGGACGTCTTTTGTAATTTTGTTATGGCTGTGATGTGTTCTTTGTAACGTGTTTGAAATCTGCCTGTCTGTCCTATGTAGAAGTTGTTGCAGGTGTTACATTTGAGTTTGTTTACGCCTGTGTGGTTGTATTTGTTTGTGTGTGTAGATGTTTTTGTAGAGCATTATTTGTTCTGTATGCGATGTTGTAATTTAATTTCTTGAATGAAGTTGCAATCTTGTGTTTATTTTCGTATGTTAGTGTGATGTATTTTTTGTGTTCTTATGTTTGTGTTCTATTCTTATGTTTTCTGTGATTATGTTTTGTCTTTCGTATTATGTTGTCTATTATGTTGGGGTTGTATTATTATTATATGTTATTATTATATTATTATTATTATTATTATTATTATTATTATTATTATTACTTACTTACTTACTGGCTTTTAAGGAACCCGGAGGTTCATTGCCGCCCTCACATAAGCCCGCCATTGGTCCCTATCCTGAGCAAGATTAATCCATTCTCTATCATCATATCCCACCTCCCTCAAATCCATTTTAATATTATCTTCCCATCTCCCTAAAGGTCTTTTTCCCTCCGGCCTCCCAACTAACACTCTGGATTCGCCCGTACGTGCTACATGCCCTGCCCATCTCAAACGTCTGGATTTGATGTTCCTAATTATGTCAGGTGAAGAATACAATCCGTGCAGTTCTGTGTTGTGTAACTTTCTCCATTCTCCTGTAACTTCATCCCTCTTAGCCCCAAATATTTTTCTAAGTACTTTATTCTCAAACACCCTTAATCTCTCTTCCTCTCTCAAAGTGAAAGTCCAAGTCTCACAACCATAAAGAACAACCGGTAATATAACTGTTTTATAAATTCTAACTTTCAGATTTTTTGACAGCAGACTGGATGATAAAAGCTTCTCAACCGAATAATAACAGGCATTTCCTTATTTGAAGGATTCGTAACAAGCTTTTTTTTTACGGTGATGGGTTGTTAGATTATTATTATTATTATTATTATTTGTTGTTGTTTAATAAGCTGTACATCGTATTCCTTGCTGCCCTGTCTCCAAGCGTTATTCAAATTTTGAAGAACGTTTTAGGTCAAAGTTCAGTAACCTAGAACAAAGTACTTACAAGTCGCGAGTCCACTTCTCAGGCAACACGTCAAAAATGTTGTTATTAAGCAAACTTATTGTTTCATGATGCCTGATCACTTAGCAGATTAGGCCACGCAACGCAAACGCACACAGTACAGGGCCATCAATCAAAGCCAACTTTCACTGGAAACCTGTACTTCCAGCAATGCCAGGGACGTCGTCGGCGGACGGCTGTGCATGCAAATCAAGCCAACAGCGTCAGCTGATAACCAAAGCTCGGAACTTGGGGACTTGTGTGTCGTGCGCATGAGTAAGGTTACAGGTACAACGTACACAAAGCTCACGCTGCAAGTGCTCAGGGACAGTCGTGTGTACTAAGAAAGTGGTCACATCGAATGGCAAGAAGACGAACGAAGAAACTGTGTCATGTCGAAGGAAATTACATTCAGAGAATTACAGGTAAACGGTGTGTTAGAGGAATGAGAAAATACGTGGTATTCGAATGGGTATTATAGAAGTTTGAAAATATATTTCTTAAATTTTAGGTATAGAATTTCGTGAAGGAATTTTGAGGAGATACATTATTTTCTTCGAATGAAGAGTTTATATTTTGTAAGTTGTGCCACACTTAAACTAGAGCTGGAAACGGGCATTAATTGAAAGACATTGCAGTCTCTTAAATCGGTGGAAAATTTGTCCATAGCCATGGATCAAGTCGTAGTGGAACCTTCCCTAGTAGTGACATAGAAATTGAAAACTATTTTCGAGAAAAATTTTGAATACTTATCTTTCTCAGATGCGAGATCAGCTAGCAATTGCTGAAAATCGAACAAGAAACAGTGACAGTGAAAACATTCAGTATTTTAAATTTGCTCCCGTCACTTCATGTGACGTGGAAATAAGTTTATTTCGTTTCAAATCATATTTAACTAACAGGCAAAGAAGTTATGGGTTCGAAAATCTTCGAATCCATGTAGTCATATACTGTAATAAAATGTACACAGCAGAACTGTAAATTTGAGATATATATATATTCTTTAAAATTACGTGTTTCAAGCTACCATAATATTATCAATATGTTGTTCCGGCCAGGAACCACCTTTATAGCACACCTGACAGTACCTCTGTGCTGGAAGCGGGAGTTTGTTGACATTGAAGTCCGGTCGCTTAGCCACGTTCAAAGACACAAGTCCCCAAGTTCCGAGCTTTGCTGATAACTCTCAGGAGGGAGAACTACGACTGCAGTTAAATTAACGAAGGCTAGGCGATCTCTAGTTCCTCAATGCGTTACAGTTTATTTCAGAGGTTGTTTTCTAGTCGAAAAGAAATTTTACATGTTTTAAGAAATTTAAAACAAAATGAAGTGAATTCATTCATTCATAGTGTTCTGCCCAAGGGCAGGTCTTTCACTGCAAATCCAGCATTCTCCTGTCTTTCCTATTTTCTGCCTTCCTCTTAGTCTTCGCATATGATCCATATATCTTAATGTCGTCTATCAACCGATATCTTTTTTTTGCCACGAACTCTTCTAAATAACCTTTAGGGGCAGAGACGTAAATGGTGGGATATTAAAATGGGTTTGAGGGAGGTGGGAAATGATGGTAGGGACTGAATTAATCTTGCTCAGGATAGGGACCAATGGAGGGCTTATGTCAGGGCGGCAATGAACCTCCGCGTTCCTTAAAAGCCAGTAAGTAAGTAAGATATAGGTAACTAATGTTTGACATATTTATGTAGGTCTACATAAAATATTCAATTGAATAGGATAATGTAATAATTTCTAATATGTTTGAATTTTTACGCAAATAGTACCACTGCAGCAATCTACCAATCAGAACGGACTATCGCGGAACGATACTTACTAGCTTTTTTAAATTGCTTTTTCTTATGGTGAATGAAGATTAAGATGACCTCCGATATGTTAGAAATGGATCGCTACAACAAGAATTTCTCCATTCTTGACACATCAATGTGATGGAAATTGTTTAATAAATCGGAAACGCATTTGACTTCGTTATTGATCAGGGATTAACCCACTCCGTTGCGTGATATACGCTGCATTTCTAATCACTTTTTCAGTCCATCTCTTTGTCAATATCAATAATGCTATATATAAAACACGCTTCCTTGGTCAAAGACAATTCCTGGAAGTAGTTAACAATTCATGACAGAGATTACTACCGAGTGGTTCATCTCTGAACCGAATAGGTAACAAAAGGCGTTGCTGCCGAATGTATATTTTCACACAGGCAGCACAATACCCCTGGGTTACATTTCTCCGCCACCTCAACGACAGTACCACAACAATTCATAGCAGACACTGATGTAATTAAATTATAACATGTTCTATTAAAGTCAGAGTCTTCTGGCTTGTCTTTGTTAACGAGTAAAATGTTTCACGCTACAATTCAAACTTATTTTGTAGGTTAGGATTCTATTGGTAGCGTAGGTGCTTCCTGATCAGGCGGCCCTTATTCGACTCCCGGTGTGGACAATGAAAAAGTTTATTATTATGTCAAGGGACAGTGTATGTGTGCTGTGTTATGTTGACGGTAGCCCATCACGAGATGAAGAGCGTGAGGGAAGGCGTTTTATATACGAAATTTTTATGTAATATTTAAACCCTAATTGAATACCTACAAAATTTGTAATGTAATATTCAAACTATTTCAATACCTGCAGAATTTGGATGTAATATTCAAACCCTATTTCAATACCTACAGAATTTTGAATCTAATATTCAAATCCTATTTCAATACGTACAGAATTGTTAATCTAATATTAAAATCATATTTCAATACGTACAGAATTCTGAATCTAATATTCAAATCCTATTTCAATACGCACAGAATTGTTAATCTAATATTCAAATCATATTTCAATACCCACAGAATTTTAAATCTAATATTCAAATCCTATTCAAATACATACAGAATTTTCAATGTAATATTCAAATCCTATTTCAATTACTACACAATTTATAAACTAATATTCACACCCTATTTCAATACCTACAGAATTTGTGATCTAATATTCAAACCCTACTGCCATACCTACAGAATTGTAAATCTAATATTCAAATCCTATTTCAATACCTACAGAAATTTTAATCTAATATTCAAATTATATTTCAATACCCACGGAATTCTGAATCTAATATTCAAATCCTATTTCAATACCTACAGAATTTTTAATCTAATATTCACACCCTATTTCAATAACTACAGAATGTTTAATCTAATATTCAAATCCTATTTCAATACCTATAGAAATTTTAATCTAATATTCAAATTATATTTCAATACCCACGGAATTTTCAATCTAATATTCAAACCCTATTTCAATACCTACAGAATTTTTAATCTAATATTAACACCCTATTTCAATAACTACAGAATTTTTTATCCAAAATTCAAATCCTATTTCAATGCCCACAGAATTTTTTTAATTCAAATATACAGAATAAAGAAATATAATTACAAAACAAACAAAGAGAAATGCAAATAAAATAATACAAGCAATATAAAAAGAAGATACAGTAGTATTAACAAAATTTGAGACCGAATGAGCAGCGCTCGTGCTCGGTCGCAGTTCAGATATAATATTAAAATAAATAATAATAATAATATAAATAAATAAGTAAAATAAAATAGGAACTAAAATATAATTACAGCGGCAATGGAATTATATAATATAATATTAACACTAGAGAAGAATAATATCGCACGTGAAAAGTAGGACTAATATATATTTCAAAATTATAGAATACAAATATAATATAGGTTGATTAATTCATACACATAGGCTATAAATTTATTTAATCAAATTGAAGATATTAACACGTTTCTAATTTTCTTGTTATATGTTAGTGGGTTACATATTAGAAGTTCTGGGTGTAATTTAGTTAAAGCATTGTACAACCGAGGGCCAAAATTAATGCTATGCTTTAGACCAGCAGATGTGAGACATTTAGGTTCTACTAATGTTGAATTAATATTTCGTCTTGTGTCATAATTGTGTGTCTGTAATACAAACTTATTACGATTTTTATGATAAAATTTTAACAGCGTATACTTATAAATTTGTTCAACATTAAATACATTAAATTCAGAATAAATTAATTTAGTTGGATAATCGAAAAGTTTCTTCAAACAAATTTTAATTATTCGTTTTTGTAGTAAGTTTAACGGACTAAGATTAATTTTTGTACTTCCACCCCAAACAATTATACCATATTGAATGATAGACTGAATAATGGCCAAATAAACATTTCGTAGAACTCTAATAGGTAAGTAGCATCGAAGATTAACGAATTTATAAATTGTTTTACGAAGCCTCTTACAAAGATAAGTAATGTGATGAGGCCATTTTAAATTCTGATCAATAATGATACCCAGATATATGACATACGTGGCTTCTTTCAAAGGTGGACATTTACAACTTTTGGGATCTAAACAATTTTCACTGTGTATTATTAGTCTATATTTATCGCTAAATTTTAAATTTTGAACACTGACAGCTGTTAACGGAAAAGGAACTAAAGTTGATTTAGATATATTTAAAGAAAAGAAGTTGGAATTAAGCCATTTTTTAACAATGTTAGCACCTATATTAGCATTTCTATATGCTTCCTGCCAAGAAAAACCACTGAAAATAACTACTGTATCATCCGCATATGAATATATAGATCCATTAAATTTTTCTAAATTTATATTTAGCAGATCATTAACATATATTAGAAATAAAATAGGTCCCAAAATTGTTCCCTGCGGTACACCTATATCAATATATTTGTATTCACTAAATTGATCTTCAATTTTGGTCATTTGCCTTCTGTAAATTGTAATCTAATATTCAAATTCTATTTCAATACCCACGGAATTTTGAATCTAATATTCAAACCCTATTTCAATACCTACAGAATTTTTAACCTAATATTAAAACCCTCTTTCAACGCCTACAGAACTTTTAATCTAATATTCAAACCCTATTTCAATACACACAGAATGTTTAATCTAATATTTAAATCCTATTTCAATACCCACAGAATTTTTAATCTAATATTCAAATCCTATTTCAATACCCACAGAATTTTTAATGTAATATTCAATCCCTACTTTAATACCTACAGAATTTTGAATCTAATATTCGAACCTATTTCAATGCCTACAGAATTTTCAATCTAATATTCAAATCCTATTTCAATACCCACAGAATTTTTAATCTAATATTTAATTGACTCTATTATGTAGAAATAGTCTCAATGTTTTGTGATGTCTATTAGTTCATAGCATTCACACAAAGGACGAGAGACTGTTACATTAATTTCTGTACACAAGTAAGTATTGAAAATGTACAAAGATCATCTAGATTCCCTTGATGATAAAGCTCTAGTCTTTGTAGGAATATAGCCTACAGTAATGTATTTTTCACGACGAGAGTCAAAAAGTTATATTTCTAAATGTGAAATAACACCGAAATTATATATTTTGTGGGAAATAACACCGAAATTAAACACATTTTTATATCGAATATTCGCCGTAAATTAAGATAAAGTCTCAAAGGAAAAACCTAACCTGATTTTGTAGAAGGTATTTTGTTACGTTGTGTCCTCTTATATAGGCGTATGAAGAACACATGATTAAAGTTACAATTATTGTAATATTTTTGTATTTTTCTTGTTGTCGTTTTACTTTTTATTCTGTTAATGAAATACCTAGCTTAAAACTTTGTGGAATAGGCCTAACTCTTGAATATGAGTATGTATTCTTCCTGGGGAAGCTAGGGTGATTTTTGTATCAGAAAAACAATACATATCTTCTAGGAATAGATGTTTCTTATAGAAAATGCATGTTAATATTTCAGTTTTCCAGTGTACCTTAACGTGATTACAAAATACCTTCCGTTTTAAATGGGTCAACAGATTTTCAGCAGTCACTGCGCCACTAAATTCAGTGGGCAGTGCTAATCAGTTACGTAACGCCGCCACGAGCGCACTTAGCAGAGAAAGCCGACTGCTCTTCTCACCTCATAATGAGGTCAGCTGCCTCCCTGCGTATTACCATCTGCTAATGTAACACAGAATTAACGGATCACTGAAGACATGAAGGGTCGACGATCCTAACCTAATCGTCTGAACCACTTCAAAAGAACGGGAGCACGGGCCACAGTGTACGTACAGATCGAGGCTCCACACGGTTGTAACTTCGAATCCCGTCTAGAGCACGCTTATCTGTTCAATATCAACGAAAGGTCATGTATTGTCTCAGATGAGAACAGACGTTGGACAAACTTCCAGACGTTTTAATAATAATAATAATAATAATAATAATAATAATAATAATAATAATAATAATAATAATAATAACTTATTTCATTTATTTATTTATTTATAATATTAATGTGCGAAACAACAGCACAAGGCCAATTACCGTTTAGCACAAGATACAAACAAAACTACAAATGATGATGAGAATGAATGATAGAAATGGTAGTGAGATGAAATACAATCAATATAATAGTCTACATTAATCAATTGACCAAATGCAACAAAATAAATAGCACAAATAATAATTATTAAAATTAGTTCAGTGAGATAATTAAAATGATGGCAATTGAATAGAGCGAATTACAAATGTATTAATGAAATAAAATAAATGAAGACTGGAATAATATAAGTAATATTGTAAAGATATGAATTGGCAAGAATAGTATGATACATATCTTGACAATGGCATAAATGAATAAAACTGACATAAAAACTCGAAAGATATACTACACATTAAATGGATCCAAGTTCAATCCTTGCAAATTAGCATATTTAATACATCTGCAGACCGGAGACAGAGATTTAGAATTCTTGTTATAAAACAATTTATGAAATCTTAAACCATTAGCAGGAATACGAAGACTGATATTGCTTATGAAGGATTCACAATCAATATCACCCTTAATGACTTTACAAAAAAATAAATAATCAAGATCCTGACGTCTGGTGAACAAACTACCGCAATTGAAATAATTGCAATTAATCTCATAGTTATAATCGAAATTTGGTAAAAATCTATAAGAACACAAGGAAATAATAATAATAATAATAATAATAATAATAAGTGTTTGAGAATAATAATAATAATAATAATAATAATAATAATAATAATAAGTGTTTGAGAATAATAATAATAATAATAATAATAATAATAATAATAATAATAATAAGTGTTTGAGAATAATAATAATAATAATAATAATAATAATAATAATAAGTGTTTGAGAATAATAATAATAATAATAATAATAATAATAATAATAATAAGTGTTTGAGAATAATAATAATAATAATAATAATAATAATAAGTGTTTGAGAATAATAATAATAATAATAATAATAATAATAATAATAATAATAATAATAATAATAAGTGTTTGAGAATAATAATAATAATAATAATAATAATAATAATAATAATAATAATAATAATAATAAGTGTTTGAGAATAATAATAATAATAATAATAATAATAATAATAATAATAAGTGTTTGAGAATAATAATAATAATAATAATAATAATAATAATAATAAGTGTTTGAGAATAATAATAATAATAATAATAATAATAATAATAAGAGTGTTTGCTAATAATAATAATAATAATAATAATAATAATAATAATAATAATAATAATAATACTAATAATGCTTTATTTTCGCTGGCAGACTTAAGGCCTTCTCTTCCACTCAACCACTCTTAATCAATAGAATACACATTTAAATTACGAATATTTACACTACACTTAAAAGGTTCTCCAGCAATATTCTTCAATTTTAACGACTAGTAGACTACATATTTATTTTAATTTAGATAAACCTATAAGGTAAAGTAGTAACTTAATTTATGAGCTAATTTAATTCAATCAATTATAATTGATTTGAGGTTTGAGATAACTAGTAAAATGACGAAAATTAATTTAATATAAGCTTACTAGAACTATGTTACAGGGAGAAAAAAAAATATATATAAACCTAAAATATATTTCTATAATGTATTTGCCATTAGAAGTTTTGTAAATCTATTTAGAGAAATTAATGATAATAATAGGAATGGACAGATGTTAGTTTCATTATAATATGTAATAAATATTAATCAGCAATTAATTTGTTAAGTAAGAATGTATGTAATTTTGACCTAAATGATGTTATCGTCCAACAACCCCTTATATCACTCGGTAGCGAGTTCCAATTTCTAGCAACTGAAACTGTATAAGATGAAGAATATAGAGATGTCTTGTGGTAGGGTATAATGAGTAAATTGTTATGATGAGATCTTGTACTTAGCTGATGATATGCGGATAAATTTTGAAAACGAGAAGCCAAATAGATTGGGGTAGCGGTGCGCAGAATTTGAAATAAGAGAACAAGAGAATGCAGGGCTCGTCGATCGCTTAGCCTTAGCCAAGACAGAGTTTGGAAAGACGGGGAAACATGATCATACTTACGAATATTACAAATATAACCGAGAATAAGGTTCTTAGGAAAATATTTGGGGCTAAAATGGATGAAGTTACAGAAGAATGGAGAAAGTTACACAACGCAGAACTGCACGCATTGTATTCTTCACCTGACATAAATAGGAACATAAAATCCAGAGAGATGGGTTTGAGATGGGCAGGACATGTAGCACGTATGGCCGAATAGAGAAATGCATATAGAGTGCTAGTTGGGGGGCCGGAGGGAAAAATACCTTTGGGGAGGCAGAGACGTAGATCGGAAGATAATATTAAAATGGATTTGAGGGAGGTGGGATATGATGGTAGAGACTGGATTAATCTTGCTCAGGATAGGGACCAATGGCGGGCTTATGTGAGGGCGGAATGAAGCTACGGGTTTCTTAAAAGCCGTTTGTAAGTAAGAAATAATAATAATAATAATAATAATAATAATAATAATAATAATAATAATAATAATAATAATAATAATAATAATAATAATAATAATAATAGTAGTAGTAGTAATGTACATTCCCCAGTTATAAACTGCTCATTCATACATATCGTTCTGAACAAGGGCAGGTCTTTCACTGCAAACCCAGCATTCTCCAATCTTCCCTCTTTTCCACCTTTCTCTTTCTCTCTTCATATGATCCATGTATCTTAATGTCTATCATCTGATTTCTTCTTCTGTCCCGAACTCTTCTCCCGTTCACCATTCCTTCCAGTGCATCCTTCAGTAGGCAGTTTCTTCTCAGCCAGTGACCCAACCAATTCCTTTTCCTCTTCCTGATCAGTTTCAGCATCATTCTTTCTTCACCCACTCTTTCCAGCACAGCTTCATTTCTTACTCTGTCCATTTCACACGCTCCATTCTTCTCCATATCCACATTTCAAATGCTTCTAGTCGCTTCTCTTCACTTCGTCGTAATGTCCATGTTTCTGCTCCATACAATGCTACACTCCACACAAAGTACTTCAATAGTCTCTTCCTTAATTCCTTCTCTACAGATCCGCAGAAGATGCTCCTTTTTCTATTAAAAGCTTCCTTGGCCATTGCTATCCTCCTTTTAACTACCTGGCAGCAGTTCATATTACTGCTTATAGTACACCCCAAGTATTTGAAGCTGTCCACTTGCTCTACTGCCTCATTTAGAATTGGCAAGTTTACCTTCTTTACTTTTCTTCCTACGACCATGGTCTTCGTCTTGTTGGCATTTATCTTTAATCCATACTGTTCACAGCTGTCATTTAGCTCCAGTAGCATATCTCTTACTATCATCTCCTATTTTGCTAACAACGCCATATCATCAGCAAATCATACACTTATCCAGATGATTTTGTAACTATGCGTATTACAAAATTCATACCTGTGCCATTAGAAAGAACGGCTCAAAGAAATGCATAATTGTAATTGTTGGCGGAAAACAATAGATGGCACTATAAGAAGAAAAAAAAAGCGAAACAAGCGAAAGATCAGGAATAGCATCTTTTTTTTTTCTTATAGTGTCATCTATTTTTTCCGCCAACAATTACAATTACACACCCCCTGAAATTCTATAAGCCGTTCTTTTTAATGCCATCGGTATGAATTTCGTAATACGCACAGTTACAAATTATAGCAGTTTATAATCACGGAATGTTTCTATGGACACCTTGTATAATAGTTTATTACGTCGCCTAATTCTTTAAAAATCCCATTCTATTTCCAAATGTAATCCTTGAAATAAATTCCTGCTAAAAGAAATATATTCCACATAAAGAAAAATCAAAAATAATACACAGAAAAGTAGAAGTTAAAGGCATCTGAAAAGACAAATACCTATCTCATAAAATATTGAGAAACTCTTACAACATGAATACACATACACAATAATGCCGTCCACATCTGTGCAGTAACGGTCAGCGCGTCTGGCCGCGAAACCAGTTGGCCCGGGTTCGAATCCCGGTCGGGACAAGTTACCTGGTTGAGGTTTTTTCCGGGGTTTTCCCTCAACCCAATACGAGCAAATGCTGGGTAACTTTCGGTGCTGGACCCCGGACTCATTTCACCGGCATTATCACCTTCATTTCATTCAGACGCTAAATAACCTAGATGTTGATACAGCTTCGTAAAATAAACCAATAAAAAAACAATAATGCCTTAAATGATGCCTGAGTTAATAAATGAGAAAAAAAGCTAAAATATAAAAACCTACACATAAAATACGATTCTCAACTCCATCTTTTGTCTTTATATTTTTCTGCAGTACTACTTATATAATTTATTGTGGTAATGGACAGTGTCTTTGTGTGCAATGCCGACTTTATTTACTTTCCTTTATTCGTGTTCACGGACGCTAATATTAAAGGAGAAAACAAAAAAATTGTTGTCCTTTTGACAACTCTCTGTGGGCACTTTACCAAAGGCGGTACCTTTGAGTTTTACTACACACTTCTGGATTGTTCGTGATTATATATTGATCTTATCCTCTGAACATTTTAAAAGCATAGGATGACATAATAAACTTTAGTTCACAGAAGAGTTCTGAAGCGTTCAGTAAGATTGTGTCATCGGTGATTCTGAAGTTATTAATATTCTGTACTAAAATAAAAGTTGAAGATGGTATGTCATACGCAGGAAGACCTTTGCATAACAAGTTTGACGAACTTGATTTATTCCCAGAAAACTTGAAAATAAAAACTGCCCAAAATGTACATTTTCTTGCTTATAATTGTGAGCTTTCTTTCCTAAACTCATTATCTCCAAAAACTTGTTTTTAGAGGAAACGCGAATTTCTGTTGCCATCGTTACAAGCAAAAATCAAATAGGAATTCATATTGATTACATTATTTTCCACGTAATTATGCTCCACTTATTGTTAGAGAATTTCTGTTGCTGTATATTATTTCTAACCATGATTTGGGGACAAGTTTCTTTTTCAAAACTTACTATTTCCTGTAAATAGTAAATTTTGAGAAAAATATTCCACGTCGCTGTTTTAAACCATTTTAAGTAGCACTGAAAACGTAATAGAATACCATTATAGAACACTTCAATCAAACTTTGAATTTCCTTACTACAAATTCCAAATATTTATTATATTTGGAACATGTTACTACTACAGACAAACAGATACGCTACTTCAATGGAAAAAGAGAATAATACTTACTTACTTACTTATGGCTTTTAAGGAACCCGCACGTTCATTGCCGCCCTCACACAAGCCCGCCATCGGTCCCTATCCTGAGCAAGATTAATCCAGTCCCTACTATCATATCTCACCTCACTAAAATCCATTTTAATACTATCCTCCCATCTACGTCTCGGCCTCCCCAAAGGTCTTATTCCCTCCGGTCTCCCAACTAACACTCTATATGCATTTCTGAATTCGCCCATATGTGCTACATGCCCTGCCCATCTCAAACGTCTGGATTTAATGTTCCTTAATTATGTCAGGTGAAGAATACAATGCGTGCAGTTTTGCGTTGTTGTGCAGAAGAATGCTCCTGAAACTTCATCCCTCTTAGCCCCAATATGGAAAAAAAGAACAATAACTGTAGGCTACAAAATAAAGTCTTCATCATAGTAATAAAATACCGTTATGCAACACTACAATCAAACTTTATAATACTTACTTGCTTACTTACTTGCTTACTTACTGGCTTTTAAGGAACCAGGAGGTTCATTGCCGCCCTCACATAAGCCCGCCATTGGTCCCTATCCTGAGCAAGATTAATCCAGTCTCTACCATAATATCCCACCTCCCTCAAATCCATTTTAATATTATCTTCCCATCTACGTCTCGGCCTCCCCAAAGGTCTTTTTCCCTCCGGCCTCCCAACTAACACTCTATATGCATTTCTGGATTCGCCCATACGTGCTACATGCCCTGCCCATCTCAAACGTCTGAATTTAATGTTCCTAATTATGTCAGGTGAAGAATACAATGCGTGCAGTTCTGTCTTGTGTAACTTTCTTTATTCTCCTGTAACTTCATCCCTTTTAGCCCCAAATATTTTCCTAAGAACCTTATTCTCAAAAACCCTCAATCTCTGTTCCTCTCTCGAAGTGAGAGTCGAAATTTCACAGCCATACAGAACAACCGGTAATATAACTGTTTTATAAATTCTAACTTTCAGATTTTTGACTGCAGACTAGATGACAAAACTTCTCAACCGAATAATAACAGGCATTTCCCATATTTATTCTACGTTTAATTTCCTCCCGAGTGTCATTTATATTTGTTACTGTTGCTCCAAGATATCTGAATTTTTCCATCTCTTCGAAGGATAAATCTCCAACGTTTATAGTTCCATTTCGTACAATATTCCGGTCACGAGACATAATCATATACTTTGTATTTTCGGGATTTACTTCCAAACCTATCTCTTTACTTGCTTCCAGTAAAATTCCCGTATTTTCCCTTATCGTTTGAGGATTTTCTCCTAACATATTCACGTCATCCGCATAGACAAGCAGCTGACGTAACCCGTTCAATTCCAAACCCTCTCTGTTATCCTGAACTTTCCTATTGGCATATTGTAGAGCGAAGTTAAAAAGTAAAGGTGATAGTGCATCTCCCTGCTTTAGCCCACAGTGAATTGGAAAAGCATCAGAAACAATACGTTACCATTTCAAAAATTAACAGATATTTGAATGGAAAAACAGAAAAACTCAACAAACATCTTCATCATAACACTGCTTTCCAAGACATCAGCTGTTGACAACGCACCATGAAAACGCCATGAAAATAATGAATTTTGCTTAAAACCAAAGAGTATGTACATTGGAATTAATGGAGGATATAGCTAATTTTGATTAGAAAAAAACATCTTGTGGGTATAGTGTTTCATGGAAAGAAAGTAACTTATTTTTGCTCTGGAATTGCATTCTTTTCATTAAGAATTCACAGGGATTTAGTATAATTTTGCATAAAATAATGTCACCAGTGGATAAGTAACCTCAAACATTATATGAATTCACTGTGAGTTGAAAACATCAAATTTTCCAGATAGTGAATTTTGGAAAGAAGCTCACAATTAAAAACACAACAACACAGAATCTTCAAGCACAGAGTAGATTATGTAACTTTTTAATTTACTACCATGAAAATAATTTATTACGTCGCGTAGAAAATCATGTAAAATATTGGTTTTACGCGTCGTAAATTACGTGTGATTTGCGTAAAATATGCACCATGCCAATCCTGCAATTGAAATCTTTCTCGCAGAGTCAGAACTGCGCCCGAACAACTGTGTCCACGACTTTCTGACAGACACAGCCTTCTGGCATACAAATAAGATCCTATTATCACACCTACGCATCGCTGTACTAAACTCCTGCAAGTTTTATTAACTGGAGACACTAAATGTTTATTTAGTTGTCTGAAAAGTGAGTGTGCAAATATGAACAACGTGATTGCTAAACAAAACTTGTAACACAGCAAGCAGTTCAAGGAATTATTGTGCAATATAAAAAAGAGGGGCATTTCATCTCACCCTATTTTTTATTCTGTGTGTGTGTGTGTGGTGTGTGTGTGTGTGATGCTGGAGACAAAAGAGCTTGTATTATTTGTAAGCACTCGGGAGAAAAAAAAAATAGAAACAAAACAAACAGTATGTGTGTTTGCAGTTCTGAAAGACCCTCTGCTATTTTAAAAATAAACATGCCATTCTATGAACTCCCACATATATGGAGCCAAAGGGGATATTATTTACTGAATAAAGTGAGTACTGCATTCGAAATTCGCAGCCCTGCACTTTGGACGGTCAACTAATGGCTTTTTCATACTTCAAAATTTCACTTACTAAAGTTTCAATAAGCAATTATTCTGCAAACTCTATTTCCAATAACCCTGGCTTAACTGAATAATAATAATAATAATAATAATAATAATAATAATAATAATAATAATAATAATAATAATAATAATATATTTAACTGCTTTTAAATAGGACGCTATTTAGATATGGCAGACCAGCATTAATCTATGTATGTAAGAACCCCGATTATCCGTCACCCTATTAACCGATTGTTGGATTATCCGTCTGTTGCAGAAAAAATATTGAGTACTGCACAATACATTAGTACGTATTTTTTTTTATAGAGAGTGATATCATAATACAAGCCTTTGCCCTTACACATTATGATCTACTGTTCGAGTGATCTGTTTAACTTCTCTGCATAACGTCTTTCAGAAGTGTCAAAAGAATACAGTATGTTGTGCTAAGTATCGACATAAGTGCATATAATTGAGTGGTTTTGGAAAAGAGGAACTGTGGTTCATCTCACATCGGAATACGAGATTGGAATTACAATTGTGCGATATTTAATAAAAAAAAACAAGGATAAAGTGTATAAATTAATTAAATCTATAACATGAGACCTATAGTTTTCCTATTTTTCCACAGAAATCCATCACAGGACGTTTCCTTGACCCTTAGAAACACGTCATTCATAGCGTTCTGTCACTGCAAACCCAGCATTCTCCAGTCTTTCCTATTTTTTGCCTTCCTCTTAGTCTCCGCATATGATCCATATATCTTAATGTCGTCTAGTATTTGATATCTTCTTCTGCCCCGAAATCTTCTCCCGTTCACCATTCCTTCGAGTGAATCCTTTGGTAGGCAGTTTCTTCACAGTCAGTCACCCAGCCAATTCCTTTTTCTCTTCCTGATCAGTTTCAGCATTCTTCTTTCTTCACTCACTCTTTCCAACAGAGCTATTATACTTAAAACTTCTGATTCACTATCTAATGTGTTAAAACACATGGCCACGGAGAAAATTTCGAAACTGCATTATTCTTCTATGGTACGGATTATCCGATTTTTTCGATTAACCGTTCAGCTCACCCCCTTCATTACCACGGATAATAGAGGTTCTAATGTATGTATGTATGTATTTATGTATGTATGTATGTATGTATGTATTTACACTGCAAGAAGGCAAGCACCCGGTGGCAGTGGTATACACAATATAAACAACACACAATAAAATTACAATACACAATACAATTGAGGACCGTTTTTGCAAAACTTGCTAACTGCAAAATTTGCAAAATTGAGATTTTGATGTATTCGTTAACATAAGGCAGGTCTCTACATGATGTTCAAGGCGTCTTAGTAAAATTGGGTTATTCCTCTTCATTGTAGCGTGTCAAAGTGTGATCGTTTTTTCAAAACTTGCTTTCTGCTATAGGTGACACATACAGCAAAACTTGCTTACTAAAGTGTTTTGTCTCTCCTGTAAAATTTAGTTTTTTCAGTTAGCAAGTTTTGCTATACAAATACAATAAACAATACAAATACATATGTATGTATATATATTTTTTGGTAGGTTATTTTACGACGTTATATCAACATCTTAGGTTATTTAGCGTCTGAATGAGATGAAGGTGATAATGCCGGTGAAATGAATCCGGGGTCCAGCACCGAAAGTTACCCAGCATTTGCTCGTATTGGGTTGAGGGAAAACCCCGGAAAAAACCTCAACCAGGTAACTTGTCCCGACCGGGAATCGAACCCGGGCCTCCTGGTTTCGCGGCCAGACGCGCTGACCGTTACTCCACAGGTGTGGACCGTATGTATGTATGTATGTATGTATGTATGTATGTATGTATGTATGTATGTATGTATGTATGTATGTAGGGGAGAGTCGGGTAGTATCGGACATCGGGTAGTATCGGACAGTGCGTTTCTTTCATCTACCACCATATGGTAGTACCTGAATGACATGGTTACGTTTCTCTATGCGACATCACAGAAACGTAACCATGTCAATCAGGTACTATCATCGTGTGGTAGATGAAAGAAACACACTGTCCGATATTACCCGATGTCCGATACTACCCGACTCTCCCCTATGTATGTATGTATCAGGGGCGTATTTTGCGTGCTACCGGGGCTACCGGCGGTAGCCCAAGGAAATTACAAAAGAAAAAGTTTATAATATAACATAATGTAATAATTTTGTATTATTAGTTTTACCATAGTAATTAAAATTAAAGTAATTGTTAGATATATTTTGTGAAATAATAGGGTCAGCGGTAGCCCAAACCCTTTAACCAGTATACGCCTCTGGTATGTATGTATGTATGTATGTATGTATGTATGTATGTATGTATGTATGTATGTATGTATGTATGTAGGTATGTATGTATGTATGTATGTATGCATGCATGCATGCATGCATGCAAGATATAATATGTAGGCCTATGTAGGATGTATACTAGGTGATTAAAAAAGAATGGAACACTACTTGTACCTTTCCTATTTTTTATTTTATGAAGAAACACTAATTCAAAAGTTATTTTTCTTTTTCATTTATAAGAATGTGTCAAGGAATCTGGTTTTTAATGGCATCATGCATTTTTTCTAATTTTGTTTTTGGATTCTTCAGGTCTCAAAATGTAGAAAATACAAAACTTTTTTCGTAAATGAAAAAAACACATGAATGGCTTAGAAAATGGACAGGCAGCATTGATATTTAACAATATTAATACACGATATGGAATATTAGAAAGAAAAACAATTAAAACACTTTAATAATGTTCTAATTTGTGTCGTTTGTTGATATAAGTTCACAGAATATGTTGAAAATGACCCCTGCTCACTTACAAGCAATTCATAAGTCTGTCTTGGAAATTGTGTACTGTTTTCAGCAACAGCGCTCTGTTGATCTATTATATCTTGTCCCAAAATATTCGTCCACATCAAATAACCCAAAGAAGAAATTTAATGGGTTGAGTTCAGGGGACCTTGGAGGCCAACGTTACTCTTTTATTTTTTTGTCTACTATTATTTAATTCATAGCCCACAGCGGTAAATTGTTACAGTGAAGTGAACTATTTCTCTTTCTTATGCACACATACATTGGGACCATAAATTTGAAGGAATTTTTACTAAATAATAATTTTAAAATGACAAAAAAAAAACATTATTTTGTATCTTCTGAAACTAGAAGAATCCAAAAATGGAAAAATAAGTAGAAAGTGCCATAAAAAAGACTTCTTCGTACACCGTTTATAAATGAAAAACACAGTTTTTTTGTAAACATGTTCAAAATATTACTTTTTCACTCCTTACACCCCTGTATTTATACTTTCCCCATTGAATTATAAATAGGAAAGCTACAAGCAGTGTTTGATAGTATACGTATTTACTCACTTGGTATAATGTATAAATGTCTTTACTCTTTTGTCTTAAGATACCAGTTTCCATAGCAACGTATCAAGGGTTTAGAGCTATTTCGCTAATCTAAAAAAGAATACAAAGGGGCCTACTGAATATGAACAAGCATCTTAATTCTGATGTAGTGAAAAAATCGCGTAACATTTCAGCCAGAGGGAAATTTAATTCAGGGAGATTTCTTACGAGTCATGAAGCTACAACACACGATAACCAGCTTCATTGCACTTCGACCCAACGGGTTCGGCAGCTAGGAGCGCGAATATCAGTCGACCGAAACCGTCCAAAGAGCTTGGAAATCCAAGACATGTTGGGTATGGTATCGTTCTATTGAACGAAACGTGAATTAGGTATCATTTACCTAAGGTTTTATATTATTTTAGGATTTACTTATATGATGTAGTGAGAGTTTTTAAAATTATTCACGATTAATATTAATGTATGTATTTATTAACAGTAATGTCACTAGAAGTTTTGCTTTATCTAGAGAAAATCAAAACTCGAGTGGGATTTAATTGACTATTACACGATTAGAAGAAAGTAGGCTATATAAAGATTAGAAGAAATAAAGTATTCCAATACAATAAAATATTAATTGGCTTACAAAAATACAACTGTCTTCAAATGTATTATTGTACCATCTCAACATTACGCTAGATGACAGTAGTGTGTTATGATTATGTTTTCTTGTTATCAGTTGTGCCAACTATGGAATCTTCATTGAACTCTGTGGACGGTTACTAGTCAAGAAGGCTTTGTTGATTCAGTTTCATTTTTATTAAAACATTTGCATTCCACTTCACTTATCCCCATCCCAGTAATCAACGTCACTTGACAGATGATTTTCAATAAATCTTAGTATTAAACAATCTCTGATACGTGACTATCCATAATATCATATAGCAGAAGCTATAACAAACATAACCTAAATAATAGAAACAAGTGTTAGAAAAGTTTTAATTAGGGATGATGAAATAAACAAGAAACGCTTTAATTAACGATGATGACATAAAAAATAAACATGAATAATTTTAAAAGAAACAATTATTGAAAGTACAATTTTCAAATTTGAATGTTTTAGTGGTTGGTGGTTCAGTTGATGTTATATTGGACGTGTGCGTAAAAGAAGTGAACTCGTTGATGTACATGGTGTATCCCTCAACTTATTCAGGATTTCCGAATGATGCTCTTCATGTATGACCAGTGATCTTTATTAATTCTTGTTCTTGAATGCCAATGCGAGTCATATTTGAAACTGCTGTGCATCGACTGGAGTGGTTTGTAATTTTCTGTTTTTTTGACGTCCAGACCAGTGCAGTTTGAAATGTTGGCAAACAAAGAAACAAATGCTAGGGAAGCGATAAAATTAAACAAATGCTAGGGACGCGATAAAATTAAACAAACGCTAGGGACGCGATAAAATTGTGCGATAAGCAGCCATGATTGGTTGAAAGACGTCCTTTCGTACCGTTTTATTGGTCAAAAGTAGTGTGACGTAGTAAAAGTGTAATAGTCAAAATAATAATTATTATTATTATACAGTAAGCCTCATACAAATTCAATCATTTCATAGTAACATGCGATGATCAACTGAACCAATACCATCTGTTATGACTGTTCACAATCTGGTCTATATCAATATTCAAATATATCCAAATACTCCTTGCACGTTAATATAATTTCATATAAGCGGAGAAAAGTGGGTGCCCTTCTACCAAAAGAGCATGTTACATTGATAATAGTTTTTTTTTAAGAAAATGTTTATCCATTTCAATATCATTTCATCGTAACAATACACTGCACTGAAGTGCGAAAGGAAATTTCATTAAGCACTTGGATGTGGCAGCACTAACTTGTTTTTTCAGATGTTGGCAGTATTGTTTTCGTATATCGATTAATATCTAATTGGATGAAGTTTCGGGAAGCATTTTATTTTTGGTAATGACGGAAAGAAATCCTTCCGCAGGAAAGTATTACATATTTTACTGTTAAATTATTTCATTAAATGAAATAGTACGTAAATATTCGTCACCTAATTGCCATATGTTAACACGTAAGAAAGAAAAAAGACACAAAAACACGTCTACTTTCATACCTAACTTCAGTTCTATAGAACAACACATTCCCGATATGTTTCACATTTAATTTTTATAAAAGTGCCATAGCATTCTTACGAAATTTTTAATTTCGCAAGGTTTAATCTTTACTTTAAAGAAAGAAATTGGATCTTAATCTAGAAACTCTCCAATTAACCTTCTCTCCTTTCTCCTGGAGGAATTTCCTTTAGAGCGAGAGAACAACGAACCAGGCGGCACTGCCTATCTTCCCCGTTACAAAAGTACGAAGAATAGACCCGATTTATCTTCATTCGCGTTTAATGACGGTCCGTGCTGTATTACCGCGCTGCATGCAGATATATTTATTTAAAAGAGTTTGGTTAGAAACCCAAGATTCGTCTTAATGATAAAGTTTGTGAGTGTTTTTTTTTATATTCGTTTATCTCGGTAGCGGGGGTGAAATCTTTTCTTCTGCCGACTTCATTACTTCATCACGTTGACGCATTTTTCATTCGCATCGTTACTACAATCTTTTCAACCAACCACTGCAAGAGTTTTACTTTTTTTTTTACGACCTCCTTTCTACCCGGTATCTTTGTACTTACGAGTCCTCACACTCTCACCTAAAAGTTGAAATTCTCAAATGACCTGCAGGCTATTTTTAATTTAAAATGTTGCGGTTGTTGTGCTGTTACTGCAAGACGGCTCCCGATTTTCGAATCCCAGTGCTATTACATACACAAGAATGCTAAATCTATTCAATGTAGTACATGAATTCTTAATTACCTCATCTTTCATTGACGTCATAGACTCTCTTGATGGAAGCGAAGGTTTTAAACGACACCCAAATGGAAATTTACCTGCAACAAGAGACAAACACGTATAAGAAGCATAGAAGAGGTAGTGATGTGAAGACATGAACACGTACACACCAGCTGCAGAGTCTGTTGGTGTATAGGCCTACAAGTTATCACCATCACCAACAACAATCACTATCATCAACTTCCAAGCCGTTGTCAGGCATTAGATTCATTAAAATAAAAATTAAACATTCTTGTTAATATAGTTTTCACACCCAAGACATACCATCAATGCTACCAACAGTGGCGTTAACATGTTTGTGATAGGTATGATGCCTTAAGGGTATGTGGGGGGCTTTTTTTTTTTATTATCCAATTTAATAAACCCTATTTCACCCTGAGGTATATTAGGGTTATAGTTGGTATCAAAATACATATTTTATAAGCAATAAACAATAATAAAATTATAATACAAAATTGTGGTCAAGGTTACAATTCACATGAATTATGTACAAGAATGCACCTTAATGAAAGAATGGATCGTTTCATAAAGCCTCAAGGCATGTCTCTATATTTATATCTAATGGTTATAGGAAGAAATATATATATATATATATATCATAGCTATTAAGCATGTTATTTTAGAAGCAATAAATAGCTATACTAAGAGATGGCTTAAAATTTACGAATTAAATACATTATTTAGTAGGCCTAACAACAATTGGCAATAATCAGGTATTACAAGAAATGGCTCAAAATTAGAAATCAAATGCCTAATTAAAATAAAAATTAAAACCAATAGTACAATATTATAGTATGCGAAATTGAAGACTTGCAGTTTCATTATAGTTGATCAGAACTAATACGATTTCCCCCCCCCCCCGGAATAATTTAACATTTTACAGATTCAAGAAGGACATGAAATACTTATATGATTTGGAGTTGGTAAGTATATTGGTTAACGGTTTGGTAAATGTATAATTTAGAGTGTTCAGTAACAACTCAAGCTCGTGTCTTTCACGGCAAAAGACTGGACAATCATATAATACATGTTTGACATCTTGAGATTCCTCCCCACAAATGCAAGTTGCATCGTCTTTAATATGGAATCTATTTAAGTATGCCCCGAATTTTCCATGTCCAGTCAAAAACTGTGTCAGTACGAAATTTGGCGTTATTACTTTACATTTATTATGATCATAGACAGTTGGAAAATACAGCTCCTTTGTAAGAATTCCCTTATCACTATTGACCCATCTTTCGTTCCATTCTTGCATATAATGTTCTTTGGCTACTTTTTTGATATATGATATCGGACATAAATTGTACGACTTGGGGGGGGCTTGGATTATCGTCACAACAGACCACGTTGTTTTCTCCTTTAAACGCATTCTATTAAATCGGCGGAGTGGTGTACCGATTCCTCTTTCATTAGAATATATTCTCCCTTAAAATTACTTCATAATAACCAGTAGTATACATTAAAGGTCAGTACATATTGCTTGTCTAAAAATTATGTTTTTCACAAATCTTGCATTGTACTGGCAGTTGTCTTGATGTAAAAAAAGGTAAAGGTATCCCCGTAACATGCCATGAAGGCACTTGGGGGGCATAGAGGTAGAGCCCCATGCTTTCCATGACCTCGGCACTAGAATGAGGTGGTGTGGTCGGCACCACGCTCTGACCGCCTTTTACCCCCGGGAAAGACCCGGTACTCAATTTTATAGGAGGCTGGGTGAACCTCGGGGCAGTTCTGAAAGTTTGGCAACGAGAAAAAAATCCTGCCACCACCTGGGATCGAACCCCGAGTTGCCTTGATGTAGGAAATACAATAATTGTGATGTTTCAAAATTGAATGCATTTACGATGTCACATAGTACTAGTTTGAAAATGATAGGAAATAAAACAAGGTAAGCCTACTGTAGATTACTTACTTACTTACTTACTTACTTACAAATGGCTTTTAAGGAACCCGAAGGTTCATTGCCGCCCTCACATAAGCCCACCATCAGTCCCTATCCTGTGCAAGATTAATCCAGTCTCTATCACCATATCCCACCTCCCTCAAATCCATTTTAATATTATCCTCCCATCTACGTCTCGGCCTCCCTAAAGGTCTTTTTCCCTCCGGTCTCCCAACTAACACTCTATATGCATTTCTGGATTCGCCCATACCTGCTACATGCCCTGCCCATCTCAAACGTCTGGATTTAATGTTCCTAATTATGTCAGGTGAAGAATACAATGCGTGCAGTTCTGTGTTGTGTAACTTTCTCCATTCTCCTGTAACTTCATCCCGCTTAGCCCCATATATTTTCCTAAGCACCTTATTCTCAAACACCCTTAACCTATGTTCCTCTCTCAGAGTGAGAGTCCAAGTTTCACAACCATAAAGAACAACCGGTAATATAACTGTTTTATAAATTCTAACTTTCAGATTTTTGGACAGCAGACTGGATGATAAGAGCTTCTCAACCGAATAATAACAGGCATTTCCCATATTTATTCTGCGTTTAATTTCCTCCCGAGTGTCATTTATATTTGTTACTGTTGCTCCAAGATATTTGAATTTTTCCACCTCTTCGAAGGATAAATCTCCAATTTTTATAAGCCTACTGTAGGTTACAAGTAGAAATGTTAAATTCTGTACAACAAAAAGTGCAATGTTTGGTGTTCAATTAACTTGCTGATACACACATCCTGGTGTAGATGTCAGCAGCTGCAGCGCTGAGTCAGCTGCAACATCTCCCCTTAAGTCAATCCGTCTTGTCTGACGTGTAATTGGTCACCCGGACTCAAAGTAAAACGTTGCACAAACATGGCACGCCGCGCGCTTTTGAAGGTGACACCAGATCCTGTTGTAATTTCAGATAATTACCGTGTGCAGAACACCCCAAATTGAAGCACACACCTTCAGGTGGAGCTGTTCTCTTTGTTCAGCCACCCTCTCCACCAATATCCCCTGTGGCGATGGAAAGACTCAAAGCATCTCCTCACCGGTCGGTTCTAACTAAATCAATATTGACAGACGCACCGGCGGTCTGGAACATCAGTCTCTGGTCGCCAGCATTCTTTGCCCCGGTCCATTGTACAGCTTCCCGTTCCTATCCATCTTGAAACGTCCCATCAGAGCGGATACCGCGAGACCGACACACTAAAACATTGCCTAGAAATGAATTAGACTCACTTTAAGGACTTACAGCGGTCAACATATCGACTTCGCAAACCAGGCTTCTAATACAGGACAACAACAAAGCGCGACAAAAACAAGGGAGAAATTATTGATAAGCATGGTCTGGAGATGAAGTAAATAAGACGTAAATATAATGATAATTATAGAAGACGGATTTTAGCATATTAAGGCCCAATTGTATAAACCATTTAATCTTAGATCAGAGGTTAAATTGATCCTTGTTTCAGCTGAACTTGGAATTTTGTGTTGTATAAAGTCTAATCTGAGATTAATTTGTCTCAAACTAAAGTCAACTTTGACTGAAGAAATTTCTCCGATTAAGTTAGATGATCCAAGTTCAGTTATTTCTTTTCTGTTTGAAATATACGAGTGACAGATTGTGCAAATAAAATATCCATTATTATTAATATCAATAGATATGTTAGGTACATTTATATATATATATTTCTTTCAATTTCTTGCCTTAATACACAAATATTCTTATATTTTATAAGGCTCTATCGTGTTCAGCAGTATCAAATAACATAACCTATAATTATATTATGTTTATAACAACCATTAATTATTAATGGATATGATAGCTACATTCATAAATGTTCAATTAACTGTATTACTAAACGAAAATTGTCGTTTTATAAAGCTTTATTATGTTTAGCAGTATCAAACACCATAACATGATAACAACTTGGAGAACAGTCAACCTTCTTCTTATTGCCCGCCATTATTTACATTGCAAAAAAAAAAAAAAACAGTGTCTCCAACAGAGTGTAATACGGAAACTCGCGAAAAAGTAGTTGTAAAGTCGCTAGATTTCTCATTATCAACAAAGAAAGATTAAATTTTGTCACTATGGGGTGCTAAAAAGGTCACTAAATCCCTATTTAAGCAATATAAAAGTTAGAAGAAATTGTTGTTGAAAAAGAGTTAAAATCGTTAGATTGGCAACACTGAACAAACCTGTATAACATGGTCCGCGCATCACGTATTTCACCTGTTTATGCGATGTTGTCAAATCCTTTTCACGTGAACTTAGACTGCGTTTGAACCAAGGTAATTTCATCGCAGAAAAGTTTTATACAATAGAAGAAGTGTCTGAACTCGGTTTACTTTTCGATCTTCGATCAAAGTTGATCTTTAGTCAGGGAGTTTTATACAATTGGGCCTAAGTCATGTTGAGTTCAGATAAGTTTGTGAAATAATATCATATAAATTAGTTTTTTTATTTTTCAGTCAATCACTTATCATGTTAAGATGGCAGAAATGGATTCTGTTACATCAAGATACAATGTTAATATACGTCACGAATATTTTCGACTTATTTTCAAGTCATCTTCAGGTGATAGTTTTCTAACAAACAAACATTTGAACTAGGTGAAAATATTATTTAACCACATTTATAAAACACTAGTAAATAGTCTGACCATGCATACTTTACATAAAATGGTTGAATGGCGTACATATTCTTAAAATTAAAATTGACATGCAGATAGAAATCCTTCCAATGAACATAATTATAATACAATATATTGAGAGGCATGTAGTGTGCCTGAATACATTGAACGTCATAAAGAACAAGCTTAGTCTTCAGTTTTATATATAATAATTTTAAACGATTTTAATTTCATAATTCAGGCACACTGCACGCCTCTCAATATATTGTATTATAATTATGTTCATTGAAAGGATTTCTATCTGCATGTCAATTTTAATTTTAAGAATATGTACGCCATTCAACCATTTTATGTAAAGTATGCATGGTGAGACTATTTACTAGTGTTTTATAAATGTGTTTCAATAATATTTTCACCTAGTTCAAATGTTTGTTTGTTAGAAAACTATCACCTGAAGATGACTCGAAAGTAAGTCGAAAATATTCGTGACATGTATTAACATTGTATTTTGATGTAACAGAATCCATTTCTGCCATCATAACATGATAAGTGATTGACTGAAAAATAAAAAAAACTAATTTATATGATGGAAATCATATTTATTTATGGAGCTGAAAACCGCTGTGCTCGTAGAACTGCTAGAGCTTTCAACGAAGGCATCCTGAAAAAATATAAGTCACCGATATGTCATAGATCTAATACGGAAATTTGAAGAAACTGGTTCTGTGTGCAATAAAGCAAATGGCCAACCTAGAAAACTCGATGAAACTTCGCAAGATTGAAATACTAGATCATTTCATTAATGAACTCACCACCTTCATTCCGAAACGTTTATTACAGTAGCTGATGTAATAAACATTTCGGTTGATTCCATACATAAAGTGCTGAAAATGAACAAATTTTTCCCCTACGAAATACATTTTTTTTAAATTTTATTGGGTTATTTTACGACGCTGTATCAACATCTAGGTTATTTAGCGTCTGAATGATATGAAGGTGATAATGCCGGTGAAATGAGTCCGGGATCCAGCACCGAAAGTTACCCAGCATCCTTACGAAATACAAAGTCACCAACAGCTCAGCGAAGACGATTTTGATAGAAGAGTAGCATTTTGTGAACAGATGTCTCAGAGAATTGAAGATGATCCAAATTTGACAAAAAATATTTGCTTTAGTGATGAAGGAGACTTTTTTTAATGCGTTTGTCAACAAACACAAATTATAGGTCCTGGGACATTGAAAATACTCATGTGTTTCGTGAAGATAAAATCCCAGTTTCCTCAGAAGATCAATGTGTGGGCTGGAATTTTTGGGGATGATATTGTTGGATCAATTTTCACTGAAGAAAACTTGACGAGCACAATGGTTTTCTGCTCCATAAAAAAATATATGATTTCTGTTCTCTCTACACCATTTTACAATAATTTAATACACGAACACAACTATTACAAGAAATGTTCAATGGTGTTTTTAGCTTCAGCTTTAATCAAGAGTAACAACAACCGAGGTTGCCAGACAATGATATAAAACAAAAGATGTGAAATAAATGAATGAGGTGTATAAACAATTGAATACTCTTTCATATTTAAGTATAAAAATGAAGGGGTGTCATTTGAAATTTCTAAAGGATGGTGGCTCGGGTGGGGGTGAAAACTAAAATGCAATTAAGGCTGGTTTCAGACTTCCCCTCAATATCTAAATTGACTTTTTTTGTTTAAATTGAATTGAATTTAAATAATTACTTATTTAGACTGTGAAGTTTTGAAATGAAAGCCCTGCATGTAAAAAAAAAAACAATGTTTTTATTCATAGGTTCCTCATGACTAGGGAGCGGATTTTTATGTGCTAAAAAGTACGAAAATATTTGCTAAAAACAAAAAAAAAATATTTGCTAAAAACAAAAAAAATATTTGTTTTAAATATGACAAAAATACCTTACTTAGCTTGGAAAAAAAAAATGTTACTAGGTACTCACCAACCACAATTGAGTGCTAGTAGTTAGCCGAGAATTGCAGTGAACAACAAAGGTCATCTCCAAATTCTCCATCACAAATGCATCCCGATTATCTCTGAACAACGACTTATACTGTGAAAACGATCTTTCCGCATCACAGGACGTCAGACGTGCATATTTAAAGAGAGGAATGTCGCAAACACAAACACCGTCAATTTCACCTACAGGCACACCCTCCAATACTTGAGCAACTTTACACATTTTTTTTATATCCACTGTTTTTCCCAAACACATTCTGGAATTTGTCCCTTAGCAATTGTGATTCTGAACCTGGTAGCGAGTCTAGTTTAATTTCCACGGCACGCACCTCCCTGTTTCAGACAACAGGTTTTTGGATGTTTCGAATTTTTTTATGGTGTCACACAAAAAGCTTCGATTTGCTAATAGGAAAGCCATATCGTTTTTTAAATAACCATCTTTCAATATACCTTGAAGGATATCGATTGACAAAGCCCGATAACAGGGAATCACAACAAGATATATTGCCTTACTTGATAGACATGAGCGAGAGATTTGTTTAAATTAAATAATGTTCATACCCGAGCTCTTATCTGTTGTGTTTCACAAACAAAGCGTGGAATGAAATCATCTTCAGCAACAATAAACATTCCTAATTATGTGTTGCAAGATCTCTCCTCCTTGTCCATGTTAATTTATTCTCTAATAATAACACTGATATGCTGCCTAGCAGTTCTCAGAACTTGAGGCGATACTATTACGAAAATGGATCACGGATACACCACACAGCGCTTAGAAACTCGAAGCAACCAAGAATTCTTAAAAAGATAACGTACTTCTGAGTGATATAATTGATTTAGTTTTAAAATGTTTAAAAGTTCTTGTAAAAAAATTATTTAAGTAAAAAAACTCAAGATTTATATGTTTATAATAGATTTCCTGAAAATATGTATTTACATAAATTTTTTGTGAAAATATGTGTTTTTATGTGAAATAAAATTCGGGTTTTAAACTTGAAACTTCATGTTCGGAATGTTTAACTTTGTTAATTGTGTTTTATCGCACGCAAAAATAATATTTAATTACATAGAAATCCGCTCCTTACTCATGACAATGCTAAATTCTTATGTACTATACCCAGAAAAACACACGGCATATCTGTATACGCATATAAAACTGAATTCATTTGATATTTTCACATTTATGTCTCTGTAACTTGGATTTGTTGGTATTTTATTTTCTGTCCTCGCACACTCGACCTGATAACGGGAGATGGAGAAGAATCAATGGACGGAAGAGAAACAAAGAAAGATTTACTACAACACAGGTCCATCACTTACAAATCCCACCTGGTCAAGTTGGGAATTGAGTTCCCTTCGAACTGGTAATGGAAAATAAATCCCACTTTAAGATTCACTATCAAGTTTTTATATAGAAAGTAACTACACAAAGTACGCGACAAACTAGAAGTGAATAGCATGTCCTTACTGTGTGGCGATCATCTATTTAAATACGCGTCAGAAAGAGGTTCAAAATGTGTCAAATTTTATTTTTAATAGATTATTTAACGACACTGTATCATATTCAAGGTTCATTTTTGACACCTGAAAAATACTCTACAAGCCATTGCACTTCTCGGATAGAGTTGGTGTTTACGTGAGAAGCATGAATACTCGCTGATGTATAGTAAACCGAGAAACATTAATTCCAAAAACGAAAATGAGGCTGATGGTGAGATTAATGATTATGAAGCTGAATATAACGAATGTGTGGATGAAGATGAAGTTTGTGAGAAAGAGTCTTGTGATGAAGATGAAGTTGATGATGACGAAGATGGGGTTAATAATAATGAAGATTAAAATAATGGATATGTGTTCGGTGACGAGGAAGAAGTTGATGAGTATGAGGTTAATGACAACGAATATGTGATCCATGATCAGAAAGATGAGTTCCATGATAACCAAGAGTAGGAGGTTGGTGATGACGAAGGTGAAGTTGATGAAAGTATAAAGTTGATAACGAATATATGATCGATGACGAGGAAGATGAGTTCGATAATGACCACTAATATGAGGTTGATGACAAAGATGTTGTCGATGATCATGTGGTGGTAGATTATGAAATTCATGACGAAAATTAATTTAATGATGAACAGGCTATTGTTACAAATTATGAGGCTAGTGATGACGAAGATGAAGTTGGTAATTAAGATATAACTGATGACGATATGAAGTCGATATGGAAGATGATGACGTGTAGGCCTACCAGATGACGTTCATAATGAAGATGAAGTCGTTGACGAAAAATATGAGATTAATAATGAAGTTGTGGTCGATGATAAGATGAGGTTGATAATGAAATAATTCGGGATGAAAAATAGTTAATGATGAAGAAATTCATAACGGAAATGAGGTTATGATGGTGAAATTCATGACGAAAAAGACATTAATAATGACGAAATTCATAATGGACATGACGTTAATGACGACGGAAGACGAAGTTAACGATAACGGGTAGTTAATGACGACGAATAGGTTATTATCACAAATATGAAATTCATGTCTGTATATCAGTCGTCGAGCATCAAGTGATGACGCTATAGACATAGCTATTACATATATATAAAAAAATAACTAACAGATATTTACAGATGACTCAAAGAATTCATTAACATTATAAAATGGATTCAAAATTAGCCATCGCTTAAGAAATCTTTCAAAAACTTTGCCATTAACTATGTGAGCCTTTCGTGGAAGCTTATTAAACATTTATATAGCATTTGAATTTAATGTACGTTTGGATTTAATTAGCCTGTGAATGAGTTCAAGTAAATGAAAATTCATTCTACTGTTACATTGATGTAGACCAGCACATTTATTGTAATCACATAGATTTAATTAATTTAATTTAACTTTCATGATGATGAATTTTTAATGAAGATAAAGTTGATGAGTATGAGGTTAATGAAAACGAAGTTATGATGATAATGAAGATAAAGTTGATGAGTATGAGATTAATGAAAACAAAGTTAAGATGATAATGAAGATAAAGTTGATGAAGAGTATGAGGTTAATAAAACGAAGTTAAGATGATAATGAAGATAAAGTCGATGAGTATGAGGTTAATGAAAACGAAGTTATGATGATAATGAAGATAAGTTGATGAAGAGTATGAGGCTAATGAAAACGAAGTTAAGATGATAATGAAGATAAAGTTGATGAGTATGAGGTTAATAAAAACAAAGTTAACATGATAATGAAGATAAAGTTGATGAAGAGTATGCGGTTAATGAAAACGAAGTTAAGATGATAATGAAGATAAAGTTGATGAGTATGAGGTTAATAAAAACAAAGTTAACATGATAATGAAGATAAAGTTGATGAAGAGTATGCGGTTAATAAAAACGAAGTTAAGATGATAATGAAGATAAAGTTGATGAAGAATATGAGGTTAATGAAAACGAAGTTAAGTTGATAATGAAGATAAAGTTGATGAGTATGAGGTTAATGAAAACGAAGTTAAGTTGATAATGAAGATAAAGTTGATGAAGAGTATGAGGTTAATGAAAACGAAGTTAAGTTGATAATGAAGATAAAGCTTACGAGAAGTTTACGACGATTATGTTGTTGACGAAGATTAAAAATTAGCTCATAATTGAGGATGATGAGAAGTTAACAATAATGAAGTTGATGATTATAATGATAAGGCTGAAGAAAATGACAATGCATTGTTACGCTACAGTTTAGAGACATGTGAGTGTAAAGACATCTGTCTTTTCACAGTCTAGGGATTTAGAATTTCCTATCCCTTCCCCACAGAAAAGAAATGTTGGTCGTGATCTCTCATGGTGATTAGTTAATATATGAATGCACACGAATAAGAAGAAAATATGTGCTGCCATCTGGACGGAGATTATTTCAGCGCACCGTTATAAGAATAACGGCAGCAAAGCCTAAAAGAATAAGTATGCGTAGGCACTACACAACACACTTGAAGGAGTCGCTTCCCAGCAAGCTCCCCTCTCTAACGAAGCATATTTAGAATGTTTGGAGTTAACTCACTCGCCTACAAGAGAAGCATTTCGCAGCTCGTCTCTATTATTTCTATACAATACAGCTTTTAAGCCATCAAGCACTCTTTTCTATTACTCAAGCACATCGGGGCATTCCTGGGAT